>CM061920.1:234986228-235438160 GCA_031002005.1 Vandiemenella viatica | reverse complement strand
TATAGTCCACCTAACGTAACCACACGACACTATTTCTACGATGTTGAAGCCCGAGAAGATTCTTTCAGTGTTACCTCTGTGAAAGCTTTCATAGTTACGTGTGCAGTTATTAAGAAGCACTCAGTACGAGTCTTTCCTTAAGTATGTTATGTCCTGACGCAAGCAGGTAGAGTCGATGTTATATTTACGCATAACGCAGTTGTAGGTTCGACTTGTTTAAAATAAATGCAAAAAAATAATTGGAAAAACTAGACTCGAACCGAGGACCACGCGTTTACAAGACTAGATGGTTAGCACACAAGCAAACGGAGCTCATGTTCACAGACGACTCGTGCAGTGGGTAAACAACCTTATCCTGCCTCGGAAGTCAGTTACATTCAACTGGCATTAGACAATTATCCGAAATAATCTCTTTATAATCGTTTCAATAGTTTTGTAGAACTAAAAACTCTGGATCTTTGAACATTTACACCCACTTCTCGGACCACACACCCATTATGTGTTGCATTATTGCAACTAATTAGCCACATCAATATAAAATAAATATCGTTATAATTTTACGCTAATTATTTGGAATAAAATGTATAACTGAACCTCATTTTTACTGCGCTTTATTGCAATCTTGTTAATTACAACTTTAACGATATGTTTCACGATCAGAATTAAGAAAAGTGTAGCTGGAACCGAATTTCGTCCGATTGAGGTATGGTCGGCGATATCTTGGCTAATATTATAGTCAATGCAGGGACAGGAAAATGCGTTACCTGTTTCGAGATCGGTCAATAGCTTTTTACTGAAATGTGGGGAATGATAAATGGACTACCAAGAAGAATCGTCAATGGGCGGGCGGAGAGTCTTCCTGCTTTGTTCGAGGCTTGATTAAGGAAATGAATAACAGATGGCGCTGAGTTGAATACGCGCAATGATGCCACATTGTGCGAAATAAGGGACTTAGACTCAGGCGCGGACAGTCAATTTTTTGCCAAAGAGTGTACAAAATCGATCTACTCAGCTTGCTGAACACATTGTGCATATAAATAATAAACAATAGTGGGCTAAGGGGGTCTCCTTGCGGTAAACCAGAGAAGACGTGTCTAACTATTACCTCTCCCCTGTACATCCTAAGCTCCAGGATCCTTAGTGAAAGATAATTCGTACACCATTGTACTATTGTTTTTGGGATATCGCATTTCAGCATCACCTTTACCAGTTCCGTAATGTCGACCTGTCCGTATGCATTTTGTATATCCAGGAAAGCAGCTATAAGGTACGAGTTGTAACTGTTACTTATTTGTATATCTGTTATTAATGTGGCTATTGCATCTATAGTGCTATATCCCTTTCTGAACCCCATCACACGATTTGCTAGGAGTTCCCGGTGTTCGACATACCATTCCATTCGCTGTTTTATCATCAGATTCATCAATTTGCAAACACATGATATCAGTGATATGGGTCTGTACGATGTATATAATTTAGGATCCTTTCCGTTTTTCGGGTACCGGAGTGATTTTAATTCTCCTCCATTGATGTGGTACTTCGCTTTGCCTGAATAAATTGTTTAGTATTGTCAGTAACAGTTCTTTGCCACTATGGGGTAGATTATACAACATTGAGTATGATATTTGATCTATCCCTGGAGCTGTATCTTTCTCTTTTAGGCTGTTTTCCATCTCTGTCAGGGTAAAGGGTCTATCTAGGTTGCTGTTATTATGTATTAAAGGTTCGCTGCTATCTGCAACTACCAGCGGTGCGTCCTCTACCGTAGCTGGAGCTATTTTATCCATAAATTGTTCAGCTGTTTCTTCATTTACTCTTATGCTCTCAGCACTTAGCTTTGGTTCTTTGTACCATCTAACCTTTTTCCATAGCTCTTGTGTTGAGATGTCTCCGGTTAATTCCGAACAGAACTTTTCCCACCCATCTTTCTTCGCTTTCTTAATGGTCTTGCTCGCTTGTGCTGCTATCTTCCGAAGATTGATAAAGTTTTGGTACGTCATATTCTTACGATATGTTTTAAGGGCTAATCTTCTTGCCACCGCTTTCGAATATTCTGGAGTCCACCATGGCTTCCTTTTATGTGTACCGCCACCACCGTGTTTCATAACAGGCGCGCTAATTTTCGCCGCTGCTTTGATGGTTTCTGTAAACCAGTTATAGTTTTCCTGCGGATCTGTTATGCCAGGATATTTGAGCAACCTTTTGCTAACTTCTTGCTGATACTTGTGCCAGTCAATATGTCTTTAGTTTATCGTATGTTCGAGACCGTCTACCCTATTTTGAGCCGTAATGTTGGGCTGCGACTCTATGGAGACTTTGATCACTCTGTGGTCACTACCCAGTGTGTCATTCATTGCTACCCACGAGCATTTCATTGCATTCTTGACGATACCAATGATTATATCCGGCGAGGAGGGTCTTTGGGATGGTGTTCCTATGCGGGTATTGGTCTTCGTGTTTAGTACCACTAAATCCGATTGACATATTGCCTTTGCTAACTCTTCGCCTCTATGATCCGTTACTTCATCGTACCACATCTTACTGTGCGCATTGAAGTCTCCTGCTACAATACTTTTATCCGGGAGTTGGGAGAAAATTTGGCTCCATTCAGTTTCATGAGTTCCAACATGGGGGGGGCACATAAATAGCTGTTACATTCCTGATCTGATGCAGATTCAGCACATCCACCGATATGATTTCTATGTTGTCGTTGCTGCACTGCAGTGTTTTGGGCACCGCTACTATATTCTTTGCTATGATGACTGCTACTCCACCATATCCGTCCTCCCCTATCTTTTCTAAACATTTTATATTGTCTGTCTCTTATCCTGGTATCTTCTGTCAACCATGTTTCTGAAACTATAGCGATATTTGCTTTACATTCACTCATTAAATTGGTGAGGTCATTCCATTTGGCTTTAACACTTCGGGCGTTCCACTGAATCACATGTAGTTGTCTTATATCACCTGTCCTCTGCATAGTTGGTATTATGGATAATTTGGTTGTACTATTAATTCGATAGATTTCCTAATTTCATCCAGTTGCAGTGTCTCTAACCCACTGTCCTTTTATATGTCTCGTTACTATCATGATTAGATTAAAAATTTCTTCAATTAGCCTGCTTTTTCCCGTTTGTAGTATTGGGATAATTCGTTATCCCCTGCATCCTTGGAGGATATGGGTTTTGGCTATGGGTGTAACTGGCACTTGTGTTGGGTAGAGCCAAAGTTGTCGATAATCCTGTGCGTTACCGCGCTGTTGGGTTTCCCTGAGCGTCGATCTACTCCCGGCCAAATCTCCGTTGTTGTTTAGTTGTGCTGTACCCAGTGTAAAACCTGTTAAATCAGATTGTTGTTTTCTTTTGTCTGGTATCAGCTGGGACTCAGTCGGATCCTCTCCTAAATCTTCCTGAACCTGTATGGAATCTCCACTGAGGTATTGAGTTGGCCCCAGTTGATATCCTAATTATTCCAGTTCCCATCTCTTGTGCTGTTGGTGCTGTTGTCCCACTACTCAGCTTTATCTGCGGGAAGTCGATGTAACTTCCCGCATCTGGTACTACAGTGGGCCGAAATATCGCCTTTTCTCTCTCGTATGTGGAGGCTGCTTGTGCAATATGTTCTGTTGTTTAAGGTAGCTTCCGCTTCCCTTAGGGAAATGTTATTTCTAGTAGCAACTTCTTGAATATTTTTACGTCTATTCCGGGCATGTTCGGTCTGTGACATAGTGTGCTCCCCCACAGTAAAAACACCTAATGTCTTGTGTTATGCACTGTGTATCAGTGTGTGTCCCACCGCACTTAATGCAACGTGTTTGCCCCTGACATTGTTTACTAACATGTCCATACCTATAGCAGTTATAGCATATTTTAACCGACGGGAAGAAGGGTGTCACTTCACATCTCGCCCCCGTGGATATTCACATACCTTGGGATAGTTTGGCTATCGAACGTTAATACACACGTTTGTAGGTTAATTATCCGTTTTTCTTTATTTTGTACCACTGTTTTGTTCATTCTCCGGGCATTAATAACCTTGACCGGCGATTGAACTTCTGCTACCAGTTCTTCCATTGTAATACTTTGATGTACTCCTCTTATTACCCCCTGTTTGTATATTAGGTGGTTAGGGATATATATTTCTAAGTCCTTACCGATTTTTCCTGATGATTTTATTATGTTATTAGCAATATTTGCATTACCTACTTCAATCCTTAATCTGTTTCTACCCGAGTAGCTAATATTCAAAATTTTCCCTTTTATTTCCGGGATTGATAAATGAAGCAACTTTCCCACAGACATTGGGTGGAGCTTACCAATACTATTATTCTTACTCTCGATAAAAAGAATAAATGGGCATATGAAAGATAAGTCTTTCCCGGCGTATTATTGATACATATTCTTCGCGGGTTTGCCGCCGGATCACATTTTCTAACCACAAGCTTTCGGCGACTTGCCACTGATGATGGCGGCGGTGCAAGTCGCCGAAAGCTTGTGGTTAGAAAATGTGATCCGGCGGCAAACCCGCGAAGAATATGTATCAGAATAAATGGGCCATTGTCCCACTGCCTATAAAAACGATGGGGTCTACTGTTATTGTTATCAGATAGTGGCTGATTACTACTATGCCTTACACTCTGTTGCTGTTGTTCCGGAACTAGCCCCATGTTATTTCTTGTTGAGGCGGATTCATAACTGAGGTCCGAATTGACAATTTTCCTCTTGTCTGCTACAAGTTCTACACTTGGTTCTATCGGCCGCTTTCTAACATTAGCGCCTTCCTTTTCGGCATTTTCCAAATTATATTCCATGCTTACGCTCTCCACATCAATTGCACTAACAGTACTTACTGCTTGTACCACTGCCGCTCCGACTGCAGCTACTCCAGTTGACACGTCTGCAGTCGTCGGGGGCGGAGTCGCTTCACCGCCTTCCCCATACTGGCCGCCAATCATTTCCACGCCGTAGGGAGGGTGCCCTCCGGTGGGTGATGAGGATGCACTGTATGGGCTGCCCTGTCTTCAAGCTGGTTTCTTTTCACTGGTTACGCAAAAACTTTCCACACCAAATTCACTCTAACAGGAAACACAAGACACGTTCAGTGAGCCAACGAGGAAGTGCATTTGCTTTTTAGGTATTTTACTTATCACTTTCGTTAATGATCTTTGTTCATGTTCGGTGTACGTGAGTTATGAGGTTATTTTAAGAGGACCTCAGACCAATTATGTTACCGAATCGACAATTCTGGCAATTCATTTCTTAGGAGTTGCTCAACTGTTTAATAATATGGAATGGGTATTAAGTTCTCTAGCCAACAAACTTAATATGACCAATGATTACATTATGAGTGTTTGCCCAGTCTCAATAAATAAATATTAAAAAAACCAACGTGATGCTTTCGAAGCAAACTGGATTTTTTTTTTTAATTTTGCAAAGTGAATTTTAAGGCAAGTTTATATTTAAGGAGGTTCGAGTCTATGACATTTGAAACATTTATACGATTGCGCTATTGTTCCCTGTTCGTGTTTAACACCTACCTCTATTGATCCTTCTGAGTTCTTCAAGCTCAAGAGATTTTATTCATCCTGAACACAGGTCAACTTTATATTTGGTCAAATCAGGTCAACCTGTCATAAACGTTCATCCTAAAAACTGGAACTATTCTAGACCCGTGAAGAAAATATATATATATATAATAAAACGGTCACGGGCATACACTAGCGATATATAAAATCGCGTAATTTGATAGATGGATCCCACCAAGAAGAACTGAAACGAGATAAGTAAATTATTATAAGCGGGAACACTAGTATCGGTGTGGCATATTGCTTATTCGTACAGGCTCGACGACTTTCGAAACATTTTCTCTATTATAAATGAATACAATTTCTCTGGGCGTTGTTTATTTATGAACGTTTCTTGGGAAAGCTCAAGACAAACTTCAAGGCTTACAACTGCACCTTAAGATTGTGCCGGAGATTTATGTCACCGAAATATTGTGTATCAATAATAATATTACTCGGTTTGTTTCCCGAGAAACGTTTATAAATAAATTTTCTCTACTGTTTAGGTGAATTTTCCATTGGTCTCATGAGCACCAATCACATTCGTTTCTCAGTTACAGCAACGTATGAGCTCCTCACGTCCACATAAATAGGAACTCTGTCATAAAACGTCGCGGAGAGCAGATTTGGCTGTCTGGTGATGTTGATCCGTCCTGGCGTGCAGTAAAGAACTCTGCGACAACCGATCCGGTGCTCACCCAATAGCAAAGGACGGCCAACGCTTTCTCCACCTGTCTTCTCCTCGCATAATGACATCCTTTCAGCCTTCGAGGGCGCGCTTTGACCTTCAGCCCACATGTCAAGGCAACAGCTGATCACTCCATGCGGACTGGTGACAAAATCGTAGCTGATTAGAAACTCATGTTTACGGAACTGAAAGAATAATGTGATGACTCCCATTTTAATGTGTTGTTGTAAAACACGTGTCGTGATTAAAATTAATAACGATCAAGTTTTGAAAAGTAGATGTATTGGCGAAGAGTAACACTTTATTAAACTCCGTTCATATCATCAAATGATTAATAAAAATAAATAATATATAAATATGAGATTTCATTTATATTCATCTTTGACACAATATAATTAGATCCTGATTACTGTTAAAATTCATACTACAACAACTAATGGAAAATGTAACTCGCCAGTATGGCTTTGCGTGTAAAGCGCCACCACACCTCATCAACTACACATTTTTCAAACCGAAAATACACTTATACTACAGAACAAAGACTACACGTTTGACAAACATATGGCTACACGGATCAAACCCCCCTCCCTCCCCTTTCTTTTTAAGAATACAATCACCAGTCAGTAATTGAAGCAGCGTGGTGTTTCAGGCCTCCCAACCTTAAGAGTTCATGAGATTGGCGTGACTCTACAGAGGCAACGTTATTAGATTTTTTATAAATTGAAAATGACTGGCAAAAAAAGAAGGTTTATATCAAACAGAAAATTACGGATCTAATAAGGCGATGACTATGAAGACAATAAAATTTGTTAATAACAGATTGAGGGAAAAAAGCTGCATATTGGGTGATTACGACTGGCTTACGATTATTGTCTTCTACTCTGTAGGACAGGCAAGCATGCATGAACTAATATAAACAAGTTCCATCACAGAAACATTATCAGAAATTTGAATACTCTCTGCTAGGCCCAGTGTTCCCAGTAGTAGCCGCGACTTTTTTATTTATTTAAACTAGGGCTTTACTGTTTGTTATCGTCGAGGACACTAGAGTTAGGGAACGACTGAATGCCAGGAACGAGAACGAAAGGAGCCACAGTATTTAGAGGGAACCATCCAGGCATGAGATTCATTGATTTAGGGGAACGATTGAAAACCTAGAATGTGGATAGCTGGGACAGAAATCGAACCCGCAATCTCCTAAATGCCAGCCCCGAGCATTAACAGCGCACCCATCAGCTTCCCGCTGACACAGGAACATAAACTTTCGATTTATCACAGCTTGGTGTACCCTCTAGTCGTTTCTTCGACTATCAGTACATGTTCGCCTTTGTGATACTTTTGTATGTTATTTAATATATACAGATATTTAACAGGAATAACATCAAATTTCTGTTTTACTGTTCTGTCGCGGAATAAATAAGCGTTGACCGATTGTATTATGCGGTGGATTTTATGAAATGTTAACACACATTGTTAAGTTTATAGTTCGGTCGGCATTTATTCACGAACCACATAAAATAACGCACCACCACATACAATTCAGTTAATTCATTTCACCATACCTGGATAAGAATATAAGAATTTCTTCTCCAACGTTACAAGTTCTTATCACACATCGGCTTAGTAGACATCACACACAAAGACACTCCCACAGCTTTCAAAACTTGCCAGAATACTTCGTCCACAACATCTGAATACTATGCCTAAAAGTTCCTTATATCCTCCAATACTCTCCCGAAATAATTTTTACACGTTTATACGCCATTTTAGAACCAAAACGTAGCGCAGGGTTGCTGCTGAGTTTCCATTCTCAAAATGGTATTGGAACTGAACACAACAATCAAAAAGCTAGGTCTTTAATAGTGCACTGGCGGTACCCGTCAACGCCTCTCGAAGTCTCTAGAATGAGTAAATAGTTTAACTTCATTTAATTTCAATGGAGCACATGCTCCAGCGGCAATTTCCCTACACACCAATTACCCTACATAACAATTTCCCTCCCCCTTTCCTGTACCCACCTACCTTTGTCCTCCACAAATTTCGAATTTAAATTGTTTCAACGTTTTTGGTAAATTATTCATCAATTCTCTTTTTAACTAATTCCAATCCCTGACTTCCATACCTACGAAAAAAATCCTTTCACATTCTTATGCCTGAAATCGAGTGGCAGCTTGTGGCCATGGTCATCTTTCCCCTTTCACGCATAACTTTTCATTCTTACACAAATATCTTTCCACGCCTCATCACCAATATACGCCTTGTACACTCCCATGACCCTCCTATCGTCTTCCAATGAACCCCATTCCAGCTCTTTTATAATATCGATTGCTGATTATGTTCTGCGGTAATTTCCAGAGACAAATTTAGCTCACCTTCTTTGTACCCTCTCCTATTCCTGAATTTGATACGAAAAATGAGGGTCCCATACTACACTACAATACTCAAGCAATTGTCTGACCAAAGTTTTGTATCCCAATTCTTTTACTTCTCTCGTACATCCCCTCACAACTCTGTCCAACAAGTGAACGATTTTGAAACCTTTTCCTACTACCAGTCCAATTTGTGCTTCACAGTTGAGCTTTTTATCAAATGTTATGCCAAAATATTTACATTTCAGGTCTTCAACAAGCAAGTGTTTCTCCCTTTGTAGTCATAATATACCTTTAGTTTTTTATCTGTGTATCTAATACGTTAATTCTTCTTTGCATTTATCTTCATCTCATGTTTACCATCCAAACTAGATATCCTGTCCAGATCACCCAGCCACTGTTTACAGTCCTCTACTGTTTTGTCCTTTTATGTAACATTATGTCCTCTGTAAATACCCTAACTTCTGATAGTAAACCATCAACACCATCATTCACTAGAATTATGAATAGCAATGGTCCCAAACGCTTCAATGTGGCATTCCCATTTTCAGTTCCACTTCATTTGACAATGCATTTCCTACCCCAACTTTTTGCATTCTACCTTTTAAAAATTACAGTCAATAAAAAAAATAAAAATTAATCTTATTCAAAACAGTTCTTTAAACCCTTAAAACGCTTTATCTTGACTCCAAATATTCCTAAACCTGTTAAACTTAAGGAATACATCGCTGCAAACATGTTTTGACTGACTTTTCTATGAATAAATCTCCACATCAACAAATCAGTCTCGTCACAGTTCTATTGCAACACTTTACACATTCTCTTCCAGTTACTTCTCATATGGTTTATGTAGTTGCTTAATTGAAGAAGAAAAATCGTTCCAGGAAAGCTGTAAGATGTGACTTTTCACTAATTGAAACAAAAGAGGATTCGTATCGTTTTCAATCGTACTGCTTAGTGTTCCAGTATACTCGTATTGTTCGTTGCTTTTACCCTACAATGTTCCGACACTCATTCTTTCTGTGCGAGGACAGTGATATTAAGGAAAGTTAGTACAATATCTGTTATTTTACTATGATCTGTGTCAGCATTATTTTACCCACTGCTCAACAGAACTAATTTAGCTGATTTAAAGTATAGATTATAACCATACTATGTGCTTTATCTTCGTATAGAACACTCCTTTTTTTTTATCGATAATACCTGTTTCAAGGACAGAGTAATGCTAAGAGAGAACACTAGCCGACCATAGGTAGTTTCCTCCTTCATTAAAAATGAGTAAAAATTCCCTCGTCAGGATAATTAATAAAAGCTATTGCGCTGGCTGATAACACCCATGTTTCCAAGGCCGCTGAGTGAGCGCTGGCCTCTGGGAGGACGCTGGTTCAAATCCCCGTCCGGCCATCATGATTTTAGCTTTCCCGTAAACACTCCAGGCGAATTCTGTGGTGGTTCCTGTAAAAGACAGTTCTATTCCTTGCCTCCAGCCATTTTACGCCTTTAATGACCTCAACGTCGACGAGCCATAAAGTCATAGAAACCCACGCTGAAGAAAATACAAGTTTGATGGTTGACACCTCTGCAAGGATTACTTGATCTCTGACAGGTTTACTTGTTCTTATTGGATGATTGTATTGTGATAAACAACAGTCGGGGGAGAAAAACGAAGTGTTGTTTGACTTTGTGCTCTGTCAAGGCCACGTTTCAATAACACAGACTTTCATTGGCGCTTACGTTACGGCTACATGCATTGTGATTTCATCAAACAGAAACATTCTGTGGTGCAATGGCTCAGTGGCTTGGAATTTCCGCGTGTTACAAAGAAGATAAATAATGGATCTACGAGCAGAAACAATAATCCATATCCAAAGAGAGTTAAAACGACAGCAAACACTCGGAAATGTCTACCAAATTCTGAATGCAGAAGCTTCATTAATACAATAACTAAACTTTAATTTAACCATGAGAAAGATAAAAATCACCTGAACCGAATCAATCTCTCACCGATCCCAAAGTGTGCCTGCTCTTAAAAGTGGGCATCAATTACATATTTCTCCAGTGCAATAACAATTTAAAGAAGCCAAACATCTTGATAAGCTCATCGGCAAGAATTACGAGCTGCCAACTAATACATCATCCTTTGTGACAGTAAACGACATTCAGGAATTCGTTAAGTGAGCAAATTCGTCACATCATTAAATTCCCTGTAAATAGTTAATCACAAGCAATAATACCAGAATTATAGTTGGATGTATAGAAATACTGCCAGGGGACATAAAATAAATCAAGAATAATAAAAAGTTCAAAGAAGACCATAGGATTAACTATGTAGGAATTGTGGATGCTTGTTAGTATTGTTACGTTCAGAACAGGGAAGGAAGCCATCAGTGTGCATAGCAACAGGTCCTTCGTCACGAAGCAAGGCACTTCAGTCATAATGTCGTAGCCACGAGCTTCATTCTTATTTTGACAATGCTCGTCGACCGAGGAGCGTACGGTTGACTGTAATTTCGATCATCGTCGAACAGAACCGATGTGCAGAAGCAATTTCCACCAATAGGGTATATGCATGTATTTTTTTAATTTTTTTAATCAATTATTTAAATTCGTACATAACCGTAAAAAATATAACATTGATGTAAATATTAAGATTTAACATCAAAATAAATACTTTAAAACTGAAATCCAGCTCCCCCGATTTAAACGCTGCCATTTTGGCACGCTGCAATGTGACGTGTAAGTACACGACCGCATTGGCGTAGGCCTACTGTATAGCGTGGAGTGTTTCATCTCGAAACTTTCATGTTTTCTAACTAATGTCGATATGGAAGGAGGTCGAAAACCGTGTTATAAGTACTGTATTGTACCTGTGTGCAAAAATACTAAAAGAAATACACTTTATAAAGTGTATTTTCTTGTCCCGCGAGATGCGAATATAAGAAAAAAGTGTTATACCGCTATGAGAATAGATCTGCAACTAGTTGCTTATATTATTGCGAAGATAATTTTTACGTAAGTACTTAGAATTTCTGTATTTACGTATTTTAGGAAATGTAACATAAAAATTCGTTCCTGTTCAAACTCTAATCATATCTTACTTGGAGACCATCAGACATTTTAAGAACGGATTGCGATCTCCTTGATATATGTTGAAGGGTACACAGCTTATATGTGTGTGCTATAGTCGTTTTTCAAAATGCTCCCTAGTTTTTTAGATATTTGCATACAAATTCTAGATGACGGGTATATAGTAAATTATTGCCCCACTTTATCAAATTGCAGCGTGGTCTATGGGGTAGGGTGCTGGGCTTCATAATTATGTGAACCAAGTTCATAACCCCGCAGAATCAAATATGTTTACTTATTTTTATCTTCAAAAATTGTCAAGCTTCACTTATTTATTTTGTTAAAAGTTAATTTACATACTTTTATAGCGCGAATTAAAATTTAAAACAAGTCACATTGCTTATAACAAATACACCAAACATAATTTCAGCCCATTTGCCAACAATGGCTTCCTAATATGACTCGCTCCATACCCAATGAAATTAAGTCATGAGGCGAATCTGCTAGTAAACTGGAATCTGATACAAGAATTTTGCAATGTTTATAAGCAATTGTCACTTTTTCTTCCATTTCCTTGTCGAGATCCATTTTTCGTCACGGATAGGCCTACTATTTTATTTTCAACCATTTACACGCAACCATTCTTGGAAAAAATCGAGTGTAGAAGAAAGAAAGAAAAAACTATCTTCCCAATGCTACGCATTTCGTTTAAAATACATCTTGATGATATACAAGTAAAGAAACGACGAAGATGAAGTAAATTACATGATAGGAACTATTTCAAGTGAAAATGCACCGAAACAACTTATTAACAAAAAAGTGAAAAAAATGTAAGAATGGAGATTTTCTTGACGAATGATTGCAATGAAGTTTTTAAGGGTGTGCGGCCGAGTCGTGTTGTGAAAAGACAATCCGTCGGTAGACCCGTGAATTCATTACGAAAAAAAAAAGAATTTTAGGAAAAAAAATGACGCTGAATTGTAGGTAATATGATTTGTTTTAAATATTATTTCACTCAATAAAAGAACGTAAATGAAGTTTTAACAAAATAAAAAGATCAAGCTTGACAATTTCTGAAGATAAAAATATTTAATTCTGCGGGGATTTGAACGCGGGTCGGAAAATTATAAAGTTAACACCCTACCGCATAGACCACGCCATTTGATATGAATGGGTAATAATTTACTCTTTACCCGACATGTAGAATTTTTTGTTTATTTGCATACGAATAATGAAATATCTATCACTTAATTACCTTGCAGCTTTCACTGCTCTGAGCTGAGCGGCCGTAAAATTCGGATTTGTTGCAAAATTTCTTGTCGTAATGAAAGCATCAATTTTTGGAAGATTATCCGACTGTGCTTTCAGAAAACCGCTTTCAGTCATTATTTGGTGTGTGTATTGTAGCAAGAATACAATATCTCACCAGTTATGCTGATATGTTAATATAAACTTCAACACAATCGCAAAGCTATTAGAACTCCCAGCAACTACGCCTTTGTTCGCAATAATATCGTGTACTTGGTCGTCACGATTCGATTCGACCAATAGCGTTGTGTTTTGCGAAGTTACATTTCCCTTGTATTTTTGGCACTTTTGATTAATTAAAATCAGTAAATAAAAATCGAATAAATAGGAAAAAAACGTTATAGCGATAATTCTACACTAATAAAGTTTTAAAATAAAAATACTAGACGTAAATTTGAATTTCATGCATATTCCCTATTGGGGGTATACCTTCCACAGGAACACAATTGATCTTTCAGCGACCCATCGTGATAACTTTTCTAATCAAGGACGGTATGCCATCAGACAATCTGTGCAAAGATGCAAATAAAATTAATGAGCAATGATGCCAACACATATGAGTATAGATAAGTCAAATGTGCTGTCCTTCACTCACTTTTTCCAGTTTCTTCACACATATTTTCCTTGCCATTTGGCAAGATCGAAAATTTCCGTGTTAGAATTCAATTTTAGTTATCCAAGCATACCGAAGTACTGCATTTCTTATGCCTCGTCGTGTTCATCAAACATGTAAATCAGATGTTACCCTGTGGGACTAACGACGATGCCGAAAACCTTTATTTCCATTTCTTCAGTTTTCTCCATGCTGGAACCAAAACGGTGAGGTTTCTCGTTATCGTATTGCAAAGCATGACTGAAGTTGTGAAGTCTGTCGACATAGCGCAGCATTAATATTGTACGGACGCCCAAGAAATTCATTCGGAATAATCACCTCAGCATACTTTCCCAGAAGGTGGAGGATCAGCGATAACGCTGTGGCCTCGCATTCGGAATGACGCGGGTTCGAATCCCCTTCCTGCCATCCAGATTTCGGTTTTCCATGGCTGCCCAAAATTAATTCAAGTGAATGCGGGGATGGTTCCTTCAATAAGGCCATTGCACAATTCCTGCCTGTTTCTTGCCCCCTGTCCTTTGTACATCGATGAGGCGTAAATTCATTTAAAAAAATCGTTTTCCTTTAACGAGCGTACGATCCAGTGAGCACAAATTTTACGATATGCTAAGCTTCAAGTGATTTGCTGTTTTGCACTGTGTCTTAAGCGGAAATTTTGATGCGTTTTCATTCACATTAACACGTTTGTCTTTATTAGTGCTGTCATGACGTCGTTTCATGTTGCGTTCATTGGAGGTAATTCGAGGACGACCGCCACGTGCCTGATCTTGGATTTTCGAACGATACCCAGATCTCCACAAAGATGCTGAAATATGCAATAAATTTTAGCAGCACGGATTTTCTCTTTTGTCAAGAATTAAATGACAGCATGTTCACGGAAAAAAATCTCTCCACACCATCATGTATCCAACGTCTGTGGTCTGATACTAGGCGCTAATGGCGTCACAACAACTGAACTTATTGAGGATAGTACGTAAATTCATGATGGATTTGCTTTTTCTATATTTGGAGTTTTTAATTTGATGTTTGAGTGATTAATTAAATTAGCACTTAATATCATGTCGTTAAAATTAGTTGACATATTTTTTTTTCTTTTTGTGACTTAACACCTCTTCGACATCGTGGTCATTAGAGGCGGGAAAGGAATGGGAGCAAGAAATGGAGAGGAATTCGCCCATGGGATTTTGAAGGAACCATCTTGGTATTTTCCTGAAGTGATTTGGAGGAACCATGGAAAACTGATATCTGGATGGCTGGTAGGGGAATCGAACCTGCGTCCTCCCAAATGATAGACCAGACCGTTACCGGTCACCCACGACACTTGGTACGGTTAATAACTTAAGTGTTGAGTACTGATGGCAGTGAAACTTTCCACCGTTTTGTTAACAGCGGCATGGGCGCTGGCAGGATTGCTTCTAGGGGGGTGCACCAGGGCTGCGTTGGTGCCCCCCCCCCCCTATCGGACCCCGGGCGACCTTTTTTTTTTTTTTTTTTTTTAGGTCTACTACTGACACGGCGACCCGGGATGCGGGATGTAGGGGGGTGCACCAGAGCCGTAATTGGTGCTCCCCACCCCCTATCGGCCGGCCCAAATTTACGGGCGACCCGGGATGCCAGGGGGGTGCAAGTGCACCCCCCTCCCGGCGCCCATGAACAGCGGTCTCAATCTGCGATAAACTGTCTGTCAAGTGGTTGCCTCACCAGAAGTGACGACTCAACATACGTGTAGTTGTGCGTATCGGCCAGGTAAGGCCGATGGTCAGTTGTGAATAGACCCCTTTGCGCGAGGTAGCTACATCTTTCTCGGCCTCTGCTTGTGGCTGCAAATGTTTTTCGTATACCGCATCTACCAATCCGGACAGTCTAAAAATAATTGATAAAAAGAGCACTGAGATTTAAACACGTGAGAAAGAGAAGTGATTGGAATTACGAAGCCGAAATGAAGCAAGTGCGAACAACAGAGTGAGGCGAGATGAATATCTGCTAATTTGTCAGTGTCAAGTCTGGTAAGGTCTGTACCGGTGTCAAGGTGTCGGCAAGTCAGGTTGCTGATCAGTGAAAGGTGACGTCATGCTACTGCTGTGTGCCTCCTGTGGTGGATGCGGAGTCCATTTATAATAGCGTCCATCTGTCAGTGTGAGTAGTTGTTGGCTAATGGTGTTGTTACTGAGAAAATTTTCGCAGATTGGCAACCGTGCTTTTCTATCGTAACAACTTTTTACCAAGACGCCAGTACACCTGTTTCCAGTTGAGTGGTTGAAAAATTTTGTTTACCAAACTATTTAATGCATTCTGTGTTCTGTGCATTGTACATTCTATTAAATATAGATATTTTAAAAATAAGTTCATAAAATAAATTTTTTTCACATATATTCGTGCAATCTTCAACTACAAACTACAGTAAGTCCCTTCAAACGCGACATAAATTCTTCAAAGCGTTACCTTGAATCAAATACAGGTCAAGATCGTATTTCAGCCAGATCACCTGTGAACCTAAAAATACATTTTTTGCCACTTTTAGACCCTGAGCAATTCATTTTTGGTTTAAATCGATTTCAAGACGTCCAACAGTGAGGAAACTAAAGAAATTTATCAGATCAGGTCTTGCAGTCGTGACGACAAGACTCATTTTGTGTCTCTTAAAACTAATTCTTTGTCACTTTTAAACTTGGTGTAATGCAGTTTTTATTTAAAACGTCTTCAAGAGGTTCCAAAATTATTAAGAAATAGATCAGATAAGATCACTTGTGATTCTAAAAGTTTATTTTATATCCAAAAAAACTTATTCTCTGTCACATTTATATTCTGTGTAATTCATTATTGGTTTAATTGAGCTTAAGACTCGTGTGTATTTATTAGTAGACTGCTTTGTATGATACTGAATTCGTGACATGGGAATTATTCTAGTCTCGTGACCACGCCCAAGGCGCGGTCGTGAGCCTACACCTGGTTAAGATTAATGAAAGGGCGCTAATGACCTAAGGACACAACAACATGACTTTATTTTGTCTCCTGAAACAAAAATAAATATTTGCTTTCGTGTTTTAAAACCTGTGCCTGAAATTTTGAGAGTGTTTTGTTCAGTTTAATGTATTCTAAACATAACTAAAACAAGAAAAATATCATAAACGACAAAAATAGCGCCCAGAGTATAACACTTGATATCAAAATTTTAAAGCTTGCAACAGCGGGGCGATAATAATTCTGTTACATCTAAACTAAACTTATACCCGAAGATTAAAGCAATTTCATTTCTGAAGCACGTTATCAATAACAAATGAAGTCTGTATTATCACATTTATAAACCAGAAATAACCTAATAACCTGTATAAATACGCAGTATCAATTACAGGAAGTAAAGTTTTGGCGTAGGGAATATTAGAGGGTAAATCTGCTTTCAAAATATTGGCCCGTATCTAGTGAAGTATTATGGAAAAAGACCTTCCGGAAATGGTAAAAGAAAAATGAGATTGTGGAATAATCTTTGCCAAAAAAAAGGGGGAATAACGCGATTCCCATTTTAATACAGATAAGACTTACGAATTTTATAGCATAGTTTGCAACGAGAAGGAATAAAGTCATAGCAAGATGAAGACGCAGGCAATTGAGCAAGTAAACTGAAGCGAGTACTTTTTGATAAACAGATTATCTGACGGTATGTAGAAGGGAAGAATTTCAGCTAACCGGTAGACTTGCTGATAGCAAAATAATGATTATAATATATAACTTACATGTCAATTACTGAAAACTTACGGCACATAAATTTATTTCACAATTTTAAAAAACTAACATGGTTGGTGAGTAACTAAATGATGTAAGATTTTTACCTTCAGAGCTAATGAAAACAGTTATTAATTTCGGTTCATTTCCCGTCAGCTCAGAAAATAACCGCAATGTGTGTCAGAAAACCCCTGCTTACTCCACATCAGCAGCTCCTTCCCTTTATCACTTTTATATTGGACTCTGAGGGTCCACCTCGCGGCTATTTTCTGCTCTGAAGACTCCACAGTTTCATATTCCTGCTTTTCTTTCTTCCTCCATTTGGCCTGCACTCCGTTCCGAAATAACGAAGCTGCTTCATTGAATCCAATACATCAGTCTAGGTTCCAACTGTTTCTTGAAGGATGAGCATGAATTATTACGAGAGCAACGTGTATTGTCTTTATTAAATCAGGAGAAAATTACGGTAAGAAAATACGCTGTGCATGATTTTTGAAGCTGTTTACGTTTGTTA
The DNA here is from genome assembly GCA_031002005.1 of Vandiemenella viatica. Taxonomy (NCBI): domain Eukaryota; kingdom Metazoa; phylum Arthropoda; class Insecta; order Orthoptera; family Morabidae; genus Vandiemenella; species Vandiemenella viatica. The sequence continues at coordinate 235,420,319 of CM061920.1, read as the reverse complement.
CTCGTTTTGGAGGTTGGCAGAGATAATATTTTTCTTTTTGCATGTGTTTTTAGTGCTTTAGCTATGCGCCTTAGCGAGAAAGAGGGTGATAGTGGTGCGGATGTTAGCGTTCTGCTTGTATGCCATATCAATTTACAGCGGAAAGCACTCGCGCTAATGAATCACGCTATTCTTGCAGTCCTATTTAACTTGATGAAGTTATAACCGTAAACATGGTTACATATGAACTGCAAGTTTTGCTGTATTACAACCTGCTTCTTCTTTACTATCAACTACGGGGAAGCCCATAAACTAATGCACCACATTTTTTTTCCTCAATAATTATTTATTTAACACAATGAAACTTATACACAAGAAAGAATGATGTTTTTTCTACACTCCCAATTTTTCCACGTAATCTCCTTCCCGTTCGATGGCCTTCCTCCAGCGAGATACAAGAGCGTGTATGCCCTCGCGGTACCACTCCTTGTTCTGTTCACGAAGCCATTTCTTCACTGTGTGAATCACCTCTTCCTCATCCTCAAAATGTCTCCCACGAATGGCATTCTTAAATGGCCCAAACAAATGAAAGTCTGAGGGAACTGGGTCAGGGCTATAGGGTGGCTGGGGTAACACTGTCCAACACTGTTTGGTGATGTGTTCCAACGTCCTGAAACTTGTGTGAGGGTGTGCGTTATCATGTTGAAGCAAACAATCACCTGGGTTGTTATGGCGTCCAAGTCGCTGGAAGCGCTTCTTCAGTTTGGTTAATGTGTTCACATAAGCCTCAGAATTAATGGTGGAGCCTCTCAGGATAACATCAATGAGTAGGACACCATCACAGTCCCAAAACACAGTGATCGTGACCTTACCAGCGGAAGCAGTTGCTTTGAATTTTTTCTTCTGTGGAGAGTCAGGATGCCGCCATTCAATCGATTGCCGTTCTGTTTCGGGCTCAAAATGGTGATCCCAGGTTTCATCACCTCTCACAATCCGGGACAAGAAGGCTTCCATCTCAGCTTCAAAACGTTGCAGCAATTCAGAAGAAATGTTTTTTCTGAGAGTTTTGTGTTTCTCCGTAAGATGGCGCGGAACCCATCGTGAACACTTTTTTGCGTAATCAGACCACTGTCGATTACACCCACTCTTCCTTTGCTGATTGACAGCTCCCGCGCCAATTGTCGAGTCGTTATGCGTCGGTCCTAGCGAACGAGCACATTAGAACTCTGCATCTTGGGGGGCATCCACAAATTACGTGAGGTGTTTTTCTGGATTTCTTGACCCCCCACCCCTCCCCCCTGGTGAGGTTTCGTGAGATCTGGCCGGACCCTCCCCCCCTCCTTCTGGTGAGATCTGGTCCGTGAGAACCCCCCCCCCCCTAGAAATCGCCCGCCCTCGAAACTTTTGTAGACCTTTTTTTTTTTAGGTCACACCCTAACTTTTTTTGACGAAATACCCTCCTAAAATCGACTTTGGCGCAAATTGTAGACCTTTTTTTGGCTCTACTGTCCCCAAATTTTTCGCGAAATCTCACGTGAGATTTCCGTAGACCCCCCCCCCCCTCCCCCTGGTGAGATCTGGTGATATTTCGCCGGACCCCCCCCCCTCTATTTCACCTCACGTAATTTATGGATGCCCCCTTGTCAGGTGTTACACCCGTGAGTGGCCTGACCGCTGTAAATTTTGGAGCTCTGCAGAACCGCTTTCAGATGGCCTCACCTTTTGTACCCAGCGATTAATCGTACTTCTGTCGACTGCTGATGCTCCATAAACTGCACATAAACGTTTGTGAATGTTTCCAGTCGTTTCTTGCTTCACAGTGAGAAATTCAATGACGACATGCTGCTTATAACGTACATCACTCACTGACGCCATGTTGAACCATTGTTGCAAGTACACTAGCGGTTGGAAGGAACGGAATCTTTGCGCGCGGACTCTGAAAACTTCAAATAATTCATATCTTAAGTTTCGCATTCGTACCATTGTTGGGGGCTGAGAAAAAAAAAGTGGTACATTAGCCTCGTATAAAATGTTGGCGTTGGGTGCGTGCTATGAGATTTGCTCATCATTGGCATAGGCAAATTTGGAGATAAGGTTTTACGACCGCATACCCTTGCTGATGCCAAGCACTGTACACCTACTGCCAGGTCACACTAAGTACTAACGGCGGAAGTGAGGTGATGCCATCTGTCTGTGAAACGTGTAACTATGTTCAGCGTGTGATGAGTATGTTTTTGTTTGTGAAAAGTGTACTTTATCAGGCGGAGATTGGGGATACCCGGCATTCGCCTCGACGATTGCGGAAAACCGCCTAAAAACAGCAGTCAGGACGGCCGGTACACGGAGGCGTGGGCTCGTGCCAGGTTCGTTGTATCTCCCAGATTCATTGTGCGACGCCTCACTTCACTCAGCCACACTGACGGGTTACGAGACACAGATCAGCTGGCACTAATTTAAATTTCTTGCCAAATGAAGGTAATGACAAGCAGCTACTATATATGAGTGTTTTTTCACGGATGTCACCTACGACATCACATTTTTTAGATATACAATTATTGTATTTGGTATCTCTGAAACGGCTCTAACGTAGATGTTTCAGGTACCAGTAAGCCCACTGATGTTAGTTAAGCTTCTCTTTCGTTAGAGCAAACTGCCTATATATATCAGTTTTCTTATGTGATATTTTTTATTTTTTAGATGAGTCTTGGCTGCGTAAAGTTTGATTAAAATTAAACGATTTTCTTGAAGGATTTCTAGGCATTTTGAAGTGTCCTTGCTCTAACGAAAGAGAAATTTAACTAACACCAGTTGGCTTAATGGCACCTGAAACTTCTACGATATGGCGTTAGAGCCGTTTCCGATACCAAATATAAGAATTATTCGTTTTTTTGTAAAATCCCATTTTTTCAGAAAAGTCTCCTATCTAAATAAACTTGAAAAGCAAAACTGTATCTACATAAGAAATTTCATCCAAATCGTTAGGGCCGATTCCGAGATGCCAAATATATACAAGAATTGCTAACTTAAAGATATAGGATAGTAGTACGTACAATAAAATATGTGTCAGGAGTTAATAATATACAAATAGATTTAAAATTAGGCCCATATGGTTGGTGGTCTGCAGCATTATTTTCGACAATTTCCTGGTCCTAGGATTGAAAAATGTTCAGACACGCTGATATATAGTAATGAAGACTGTTATAAATTCACGCGCATCGTCTGAATCGTCGTCATTGTAAAAGGTAGGGTGGATCGGGGCTTCCGCCATACTGTCTGTCTAGCAGAAAGTAAATAGGTGTCGCACTGTTGTAGGGGAGATTTCGAAGGTTTTTTCCGCCGCCAGAACATAGAGGAGAACAGCAGCATTACGTGGAATTCGAACCACCGAACGTCCTAGCATACTTCATACTAAAAAGCAAAGCTTAGCCAGTGGAAGAGTTAAGACCTGTAGAAACTTACGCCGTGACCGAGATTCAGACAATCGACCCTTCGTTTTCCCAACCAACTGAGCCACCAGATCGCTCTGCTGGTTAGTGATTGATGGAAATATTGACAGTGGCGCTCCTAAACGCTCAATACTGTTACGTCAATCGTGCCCATCGATACGCGTCAATAAAAATTTACATAAATATCCCTCAATTATAGACAATCAGCATCAATGACGTGAATATTGACATCTGATTGATCGCTTAGAGTAGGGGTTCCCAAAGATTTTCTTACCACGCCCCTTTCCGTTAAAAGAAAAATTACATGCCCCCCACAATTTTGTTATTAATAAGGCAAATGTCTACTTCTTTAGTACTAAGAGGAAATTCACTAAGTATGTGACGTTAGAATAAACGTCTTCGACTTTAAGAGGCGGTGAAGGAGACATAGTACTTCCGACGGGGTAGAGTTAGGCTATCCTCCACACGGTCGGCGTAGATACCTCGCACCCCACCATCCCCCCCTCCACCTCCTTCCTGGCAGTTCTACGCACTCCCCATTTCGGGAATTTTTAGTCCAGGGCATAAGTTCTAACCTTTTTTGAACTGGCCGCCCCCTTTCCGAAAAAAAAATACTCTTCGTCCCATTCTCAAATAAAAAATTACTCACCGCTCCTATTTTTTTTTTTTAAAAAAAAGGGCACACACATATCGATTTCCTTTCTTGTAATAAATAATCTAACCCATAATACTCCAACATTTTTTACTCGTAACCCACTTTTTGAAACTAGTTCGATGGCGTCCCTTTAAGGTGAAGTGTACATTATAGAAAAACAAGGACAAATGTTTCAAATTACTTTCTTCTTCTTGTTTTGATTTTGGCCTACTTTGAATCACGGGAAGCAACTAGTTTTTTGGTTCGCCTTTTGTTCTCCTCTCAGATTTTTTAAATTCTTTCACTGAGGTTCTTTCTACTTGCTTCAGGTCTTGGCGTTTGCAGACATTATTCCTAGAACCCCTTGAATTAATAAATTTTAATTTGAAAGACTGCTCGATTCTCTATCTCATCTGGATGGATTACAACTTTTCCATATTATGTCTCGTCTTTACAACCGACTTTGGTGTCACCTTTAACGTAGTGATGTAGTCGAATTTTTTTTTTCTACTCTCACTCATTCTCATAGTGTATCCATAAAATTTCAACCTACATTGTGTATGTAATCTATGGCCTGACTCCATTCAAACTGCTGCTAGGTTTGGTATTTAATCCAGATTAGAAATTGTGTGCCATTATCGCTTCTATCCAGTTGGTCCAGGACGAAACAACGAAAAAAAATCAGTCATGGCCACCTGTCTGAAGCCGGCGAAAGAAGTGATCAAACAGATCGCATTACACTTGTCGAACTACCGGCAGCCAGTTCTCTTCAGTGTTCGTGCGCAGACTTGCTGCGCCAATCAGACGGCAGACACCGCCGCTCGCGCCTCCAGTATTCGAAGAGCTGCCTTCAGCAAGTCACTTGGCCGCCGGTGTTTCCACTCCATCTGCCAGCGACAGCAGCGCGCGCTGCGGGTCGCCGGGCAAACAGCGTCGCGACGGCGGCGGCGAGCAAACACGAGCCTGCGTAGTAATGGAAAGATAACACGGCTCGGGCACCACCGGCGTAATCCCTTCATTACAACGGCCGGCTCGGGTTGATAATAAGGCCTTCCCACAACACCTTCCCTGATTAGATTGCCATCACCAGCTAGCTGCCAAGGCCATTCTTCACCGGTTGGTGACCCCAACACCAGTGGTTCCCAACGAGGGGCGTTGAAGATATCATAGAGGGCGTTTCTGGCCCAAGACAAATTTAGGGGGCGTTGAGGACATACCACCGCCCCACTTTGTAGTATTACATCCGGCTTTAAAGGCTACATCAAAGAAGGTTTTATTTACATTTATAATAGCAAAAGAGGATTTAGAGTAATCAGTAAATAAAATAAACAGATTGTCAATAACCAACAGCGGCGTTTTAAGATTGTAGATAGCCAAACATCGAAAAATTAGTGTTATTGTTTTTCTGTATACGATATTGTACAATTCACGTCAGAGGGGAGCCAATGAATCACTGTTTCAAACAAGTTGGTTACGAGCCAAAACGTTTATTACGTACAAGAAGGGGAGTCGGTGCGCTTTTTATCTGAAAAGCGTTGAGTTTTTTTTTTTTTTTTTTTAGTATCCCAAAAAGGTAAAAAGGTTGGCATCCTATGCCCTGCACCATTGGTTCCCAACCTTTTTTTAGCCTACCGCCAACTTTTCGAACAAAAATTGACTCACAACCCCTTTTCCAAAAAAAACACAGTGTCTCCTCATATAATATAACCCTTAGTGCTCCAACTTTTTAACTCGTAACTAACTTTTTGAAACAGTGAATCGATGGTGATCCTATTACGCGAATTGTACAAGATCATACAAATCTCTGGGCGATTTTCCCTGTTTTAGAAGGTTCCACAAACGATAAACCCTCTTAGGTGTTATGCCATAAGCTTGCTTAAATGCAGTTTTACAAACTCGAACACGGCGCGATCCTCGAAGCACATGATACCTCGCAGAGACAGATTTTGGTTTTTTGATGTTAGTATCTTTGCTGGAACGTTTCCTGCTCACGTCGGCCCATTCTATCAGTTGCTGCAAGTGCAAATCCTGCTCGTCCTTTGTGCTCATTTTATTGAATGTTTCCATTGTTGCGTTTCTTCGTCCATAACATCAACCAGACAATCACGTCGACATCAGTTCAAAGTGTTCCATAACATATTAGGCCTCAGCTATTAAATACGTCAACAATGAATTATATGAAGTGAAACTTTTAGGTTATACATATCTGAATCCAACACATTTCTTTCTTCCTGGAAAATATTTGTCAGCACAATTTACGTGAGGTTCACTCTTCACTTTACTTTTCTTGTATAAATATCGGGATTCCTTACACCTTTTCTTCTCTTTTTCTCTGAAGAACACTTTCCATCATCACTTGAAGCATCCATTTTGTCTACACCAAATAAACCTTCTTGTGTTTCACCACAAGTATCTCTGGAAACATTAGGTCCACCAATCGTAAAAAACTGTTTTATGCAGAAAGGAAACATGTTCCCTTTCTGCAATTAGCTAATTCATATAGAAAAACATGCACAGATTTCTAAATTTGATTTTAAAAAAATATTAACAATATTGGTGAACTATTCTCAGTTTTATTAACGAATTCATATTATGAAAAAATGTTATTAATTACAGAGCTGAGCTCGGTGTAATGCGATTACTTGTTCACTATTTGACGCTTTATTTATCATCAACAATTACCGCGTGTCACTATTGACAATTCGTTTATTTTCTTAGTCAAAAAATTGCTGACTACGTCAAATCCTCTTTTGGTTATGTATGGTCAAGGGAATGCAATTGAAAATTTCTTTGATGCAGCCCATAAAGCCAGATATAATAGTGGAAAACAGAGGGCGGCAGATGGTCCTAAAATTTTCCTTTGCCTCCTTTGAACTGTTTAACCCCACAGCCCTACACGATCAAACCAATACGAGTAGTGAAACATGTACTGTCTACTACCTTGATACTAGCTAAGACTCCAAAATAAACGTAAAATCTGCAATGTCACCGAGTCTGGTGGGTGAGTGGTAATACTCGCGTCTGGCATTATGGAGTGCATGAGTTCGGTCGTCCAAACTTCGGTTTCTCGAAATCACTCCAGACGATTGCCGATATGGTTCCTTCAAAGAGCCATGGCTGAATTCCATATCATTCCTAATTTGAACAAAATAATTTATTGTATTCAGTTGTAAAAAATAATTTTTATTGTTATTCTCTTTATTTGTCTTTGGAACGTATAATTGTTTTTACTATGATTATGACTCATATTGTATGTATGTGTATTAACCATGACATGTTTCACATCCCAGAGGTCCTACCTCAGCAGGGATCCAGGAAACATGATTGATAAATAAAATAAATAAATAAATAAATGTCCCCAATCTCCCCGCCTCTAACGACCTCGAGGTCGATGAAGCGTAAAGCCATAAAAACGCACAATGTCCTAATCGAAAAGATATTCTGTATCACTCAAACGTTTAAGCTGTTTCACTTTGCGCTAACTGTTATGAACTTATGATAAATTCTAATTCTTTCCATCTTCACTGAAAGTTCACTAGCGCAGTCAAGGTCCATTTTTGATATGCAAAACTGCGACAAGTGCGTGGTAGATATAGCCATTAATAATTGGAAAGCTGATCAGCATGACTCCTATAACGTACCAAGTCGGTATAGAGAGTTTGTAATTGCAGAAACTTGGAAGGGAAACACAAAGAGTAAAAAAGAAAAGAAAAAAAAAAAACGAAGTAAGATGGACAGTGATAAACATGAGTGTCTTATGAACGAATGAATGAATGAGTGTCTTATGTTGTCCATAGTAGGCTGTAAGTTACATTATGGAAAAACTCTTAATATTATGTAAGCACAATTAAAAAACATTAGCTAGTTCAGTAGTCGTAAAGGTCTAAGGTACTTTTCTCAAAAAGAAAGCCAATCTAATCTACGTTAAAGATCATTGGCTATTCTAATGAAAATGAAAATATTATAGCGTCGTTGATTTTTCTGTACCACTGTACGGCAAATATTTTGAGTATTTTACTTATTTTTTTTATAGCTCTATGCCTCGTCGATGTCGAGGTCATTAGAGGTGGGAAAGGATTAGACAAGGAACAGGAAGGAATTTGCCCATGTTCTTTTAAGGAACTATCCCGGCATTCGCCTGGAGTAATTTGGGAAAACCTTTGAAAACCAAAATCTGGATGTCGGACCAGCGTCCTCCCGAATGCGAGGCCTGAACGTTAGTGCTCTATTTTAATTGAAATTTTCATTAGAAAGAATGGACGACAGCATGCTTAAGTACTGAACGGATTTCGCACTTCGAATAATCTCTGAGATGTTATTACAATCACAGCTTTACAATGAAATGTCGCTGTCGTACTTCAAGTAAGACACCTATACAGAGTAGAAGGTAGTCGTAAACTCGGACAGGAATAACTAAACGGTTTGCTCAAGCATATTGACATTACGAATTCAATATTCAGTATGAGCTGTAGGGTAAGTCACTGCTAATGTGTCCTGATAAGGAGCGAGGGTAATCGGTTTGGATCCTGTATCCGACTGGGTGATCTGAGACCCTTAATCCCTGTGGCAGAAATTGCTTTGTGTATGTGAATTACGGTAGAAAGCTGGCGAGGTTAGGCTACACTGCAGTTCCCTTTGAACAGCTGGATTACAGGGCTGTCGGCTTCGACAGGAGCGCAGCGTCGGATTGAAACTGGTCGAGGACCCTAGAAGGTCAAAATCTTACCCGTCTTTTTAATCGTCACCAAATACGTTTACAAGCCAATATTTCTAAGGAAGATATTTATTTTCACAAAACAAATAATGGTTGCTATTAATGTTATTAAATAAATTAACTTATGTTATAAATAGTGATTAGCAATACTTTGAAATATTACTAAACAAACATTTTAAATCTGATATTAGTTCTAATGGATTATCATGAAATTTATCTATATCAGTCTCTTGATACAGAACGACATCTCCGGCATACTATACATTTTCGAAGGGCGTGCTGAATTATTTTACAAACTGACAGCTAATGGGAGATGATAATGAGATTTTAATGTAACTAAGGTTAAATGCAAAATTTTTGTTTCTATTATCTGATTAGGTTTTCTCATAACATGAAAAAAATTAAGAAAGTTTGATTGTAATCTTATGTTAAAATCTAACCAACATGGTTTTTAGTATTAGCGCAGCATCCATATACGACTGCCTGATTTGCCTATTAGATATCGGGACTTGCATAGGCGCGTTGTGCCTAACCAGTTGAAACACTCACTTAGGTGCACGAATTATCCTATGGAACCTCACGGGTAATAAAGAATATCGCTCTAAAAACCTCCCTAATGGTCTAGTTACTAAGCATCCCTTTCTCATAAACTATGGACGAAAATACTAATATTTTACAGCAAGCAGCCAACGGATGAGAAACATGACTGCCAAAGCGGATTACAAAATACCAAAGTTGTGGGGCTAGAAAGAAAATCACCTATTGCACCTAAAGATTTACGGAAGTTAAATATATAGTTATCGCCTCTCTAGGTTTCTGGGCTCGACAGAAAGCGATTGAGAGAGGCAATTCTTCACAGTCATCGTCTCGGCATTACAATCGTTGTCAGCTGCTTTACGCCACGAGGTTGGTAAAGAGAAGTCTTTTGAAAGAGTTAATAGTTTTAATAGTAGTTTGTAACAACCTCTTATAAGAATATTAAATCAATTAAACTATAGTGTCACAGCGTTCCTCGCTTACAAAGTCACTGCGCACTGTCCACTGTCAGCTTGCCAACATGAACGGTTGCAGCTGTTGATCGAAAGATGTTTACATAGGCTACGATAGTTACACTTCAATATACCCCTAGAAACTCTCACACCACGGCAATAACGCCTCTACCATTCTCCTTCACAATATTCGTCGTTTTAGAGTCTCAGTCGATGCTTCTGTTATCACAGAAAAACTTTTATTTATTAAAGAGGAAAATGAAGCAACCTCACGTTGATTGCTTCTAAAGCCCATACGATGGTATTGGCTGCCGCAAATATCCGTAATTACGGAAACATAATAGAGACGTGAAGTAAAGACTGTTCTCTTTTGATAGTTATTTTACAGACCTGGCAGCAGTCAATCCGTTACCAGTAGCCACTAAACGTGTCCTCAAATTCGTTCACGGTGGCCATCAAGATTTTAATTTATCTCACGTTTACTACCGCAATTAGTTTAGCCCATGACTTAGTCCGATTAGAATGGAACAGAGTGCATTGCCCCAGACCTAGCAAACGACCGCAGGGATTCTCTGGCCTCTCTCTCTCTTTCTGTCTTCTTCCTCTGACCCCTTTCATTAAGAGGCGGTTTTCTGCCACATCATTGCTCACTGAATGTTTACTGCTGTTTTTTGCCTTCGGTCAGAGACCATTTGTGCTGCCGGCTGTTAACAAGCGATCGTGTGAAGGTTCGAATCGTCACGCTGTGGGGCCTTCCAGTAAACATCGGTATGTTCTACGAATAAAGACGGCTCAAAAATAGCGAGCGTGGTAGGTGAGCGGTAACGCTCTGGCTTCGCATTCGGGAGGACGCGGTTTCGAATCCAGATTTGAATTATCCATGGTTTCCCCAAATCACACCAGGTGAATGCTAGTATGATTCATTCAAAAGGCCATGGCAGATTTCCTTCTCTTTACTTGCCCCAGTTCCTTTCTCGCCTCTAACGACCTCGATGTCGAAGGAGGCATAATGCCAAAAAACGAGAGAGAAACCTTAGTTGCGATTATCATTAGTATGGACTTTATATTACACTAGTGTACTGTTTTTTGGGTATCGTCATGGGTCAAGAATAGTTTCAGTTTTTACGATGAAAGATAATGACAGGTTGATTTGATCTGGTCAAATATAAACTTGACCTTTGTTTCAACGTGTATAAATTCTCTTGAGCTTGAAGAACTCAGAAGCAGTTATAGAGGTAGGTATTAAACACGGACAGGAACGATCGCGCTATCGTGTAACTGTTTTAAAGGTCATACACTCGAACTTGCTTAAATACGAACTTGGCTTGTATTTGACCCTTAAAGTTTACGCTGCAAATTTTTTTTAAAAAAAATCTTGTTTATTTCGAAAGCATCACGTTGTTTATTATTGAGACTGGGCAAACACTCATAATGTAAACATTGGCCATAGTATCTGTGATCGCCAGAGAACTTAATACACATTCCATATTATGAAACAGTTTACCAACCCCGCACAAATAAGTTTCCAGAACAATCGATTCGGTGACACATTTGGTCTGATGTCGACTTAAAATAACCTAATAACTCACATACAGCGAACAAGAATAAATACCAATAACGAAAGTGGTCAGTAAAATGCCTAAAAAGGAAATAAACCGTACCGAGCGTGGTGGTGTAACGGCTAGGATTCTGGCCTCGCATTCGGGAGGACGGCAGTTCGAATCCCCGTCCGGGCATCCAGATTTGGGTTTTCCATGGTTTCCCGAATCACTCCAAGCAAATGCCGGGATGCTTCCTTCAAAAGGCTATGGCCGAATTCCTTCCCATTCCTTGCCCCCCATCCTTTCCTGCCTCTAAAAGACATCGCTGTTAGAGAGACGTTAAGCAGATAAAAAAACATAAATAAACCGTAATGCGTAAATTTTGGTCAAGCAACAATATTAGTGAAAGTTGTAATTAAACTGAAATTTATCCTAAGCCGAAATGACAATTGGCATTCGTGGTTACAGCAGAGACCATAAGTAACTTAATAATTTTTTTAAAGTTTTTTAAGTTGTTTTAATTAGTGACATGTTGCTGAATAGCAGATCCACGTTTTTTCAGCCGCAAAATTTATTAAAATTTTTTTAACTATGAAACGCTATGAAAAGAAAACTTAATGAATGTATTATGCAAATTAATTTGATAGCAGTTGCTTAGTTATTAAATTGTAGACATAACTACGAATTTCTTCTAATGAATGGTACCTCTGGTCGCTGTTTTGTGAGCGAAGGCTGACAAGTGACACCGTTATCCAGTCAATAGCTATCGAGATGAGTGGGTGACCTTACGAAATTATATTGTAGATATGACTCTGAGTTGGTTTTACGAGAGGAAAGGTTCAAATGAATGTTGTATGTTAACTATTACTCAGTAAAGTGCAGAAGAAGTGCCTCCTGGATAAGTTTCGCTCACTTACAGAAGCCTTTCTTGGCGCAGTTAGCACAATTTTCTCCAAGAAGCAGATAAAATGTACATTATTTACGGAAACAGGAGTAGCCACATTTCCTACGATATAATCTAGCGCAACATTTGTGCTTACTTCGAGGGTACTCGTATCAGAATGTCATCATGGTGTACATTGCTAGCAATTTTCTCCGTTTTACAACATCAATAATAATTGGTTTCCAGTATATGAATGCATTAGCCGCATAGCAGTCAATATAAAAACAATGGTAAAACCGACATTTCTATTTGTTTTTCAGTAACTGGTATTACATGAAGAAGTGTCACTCTTCTCGTTAAGAAGATGGCTGTCATTTTCTCGGTAGCACTGTATTTCTCAGTAGCACTTTATAACTGTCATTTACTCGCCTTGTTGGCTCATATAGATGCTGTACCGTAATGGAGTTTGGCGCGTGACTCGGAATTATCTGGTTCGAATCCTGGTGTTGGAAGTAATTTTCATCATCAGACCTGTCCGGTGGAGTAGGAGAGGTGGTGCTGCAAGCTCGTTGTGCGTTTTTTTTTAAATTAAAAGTTAACAATTAGTGTCTTAAAACAAGCATTGAGGGTACTTGATCAGGGTTGCAGAATTTCGATGAAATATTATGGAATATCTGATGCTGTCGCACCCAATATATTATTAAATACAAAGGAATAATTATCAAGCACAAGCTCTGGAAACAGTGTGCTCATATTCTCCTGTCTGCTATCAACATCCTTCCTCCGACCTATTCTCGGATGTGAACACCGCATTTGGTCACTTTCATTAAAGTCCAATGGCGCGATCTGTTGAAGTGTTAATGTAATGCCTGATGTACACTGTATTCTTAAGTCTCATTGCATTGCACAAATCAACTGCTCGCATTCCGCTGGTTCCTGCGCATAGGGCTGTCTCATTACGGATTTTTGATAGTTTTTCGCTGTTGTCTAAGCCTCAAAGTTCCACGTTTCAGACTGAAATTAACAGAAAACTTGTGACAACGTGTCTAAAGGGTTCGCTTTCATACGTCAGGGCAGAGTGTTCTTAATGATTTCAGCTGTCGACTATCGGAGAAAGAAAAACTGGGAAATTCATGTTTTCGTGGAGAATAAATAATATAAGAGTTCACACATATCCCCACATATTAAGAATGTTACGCTATGAAAGGAAATTCTATGCATATGTATCACATTTCACATATTGTGTGACCATATACTTTAATACATAATAATCGTTTCTTCCTACTATTCTTTTTCACCTTTACCGAAATTATTTTTTTCTTTTGTTCGTGATGTTAAAATTGCTACTAGATTATTTTTTGTTTTTGTTTTGTTTTGTTTATGGTTTTACGGTCGACGTTGAAATCATTGCAGGTGGGAAAGGACGAGGGCTACAAACGGGAAGGAATTGGGCCATAACTTTTTAAAGGAGTGATTTTGGGAAACCATGGAAAACACAAAAATGGATGCCCGGACGGGGATTCGAACCCGCGTCCTCCCTAATACGAGGCCAAAACGTTACCGCTCACCTATAACACGCGATGCTATTTGTCTTTTTATTTATTTCTCTACTTTTCAAAACATGAGAAAACAGAGATTTAAACATACGGTTATGTAACGGATAGAATGTGTTACTCATGCAGTACGTTTCTTCTTGTAACTTCTATCATATGTAGATACGATAGACAACTTTTATTTATTTTTGCTTTTTTTTTTTCAAAATGGCCTTGGCTACTAGGCCATATGGTCATCTCAACTGTTATTGTGAATCTTTTAATGATTCTTTTTCTGTAGCAAATTGTTTCTACAACAGTTAATTAAAACCATCCTTGGCTGAGACGAGATTCGAAATGGTGACTCTATCAACGTGAGACCAGCGTGCCATCTAGCGTGGGGGGAGAGCGGTTAACGTTCTGGCCTCGCAATCGGGTGGACGTCGGTTCGAATCTCCGTCCGGGCATCAGTCCGGGTTTTCCATGGTTTCCCTAGATCACTTCAGGCGAATGCCGGGATACTTCATTCAAAAGGCCATGGCCAAATTCATCCCCGTTCCTTGTCCTCAATCCTATCCCGCCACTAATGACCTTGACGTCGACGAGGCGTAAAGCCATAAGTAAACAAAAAAAAACCTGCATGCTAGCTTCCACACAATCGGGTCCAGCCAATTGAGAACTAAAATATTAGCCTGGAAACAATATTTCTGGAAACAATGAAATCCAAAATCCCCATGACCATACAGGTGATCGATCACCCGTCCTCCTAAAAGCCAACATGGAAACTTACCTCGCACCAGCTTCACTCGGTTCGCTATTCATGTCCCAACTACACTTGATATTACCACAAGTCTTTTTAACTAAACTTCACCTCTGCCAATGCTCGCAGGAAGTGTGCTGGGAACGGCCCATCGCTCGGATTCCACGTTAAGCTGTAGGTCGCGGAGAAAGGCAACCGGCAATCCACAAAGTGACACAATGGCTTTATACGCCTCCTTCGCGATGATAAAAACAATATTCGGGCTGGGTGGCTAATTCAGGTTTTGATTTATACAAAAATAATTTAAAAAATATACAGCTACTCTAAAATAGTGTTCTACAAATCGTTTTGAAATTTCTTTTAATTTGTTCTTTCTCAAATAGAATCGTAACTAGAAAAAAGTTTATGTTTTCCAAAATATATTTGTCTAGAATATGACTTTAAGATTTGATAGCCTAAACAAACGTTTACTAATATGTATGTCGTAATATTATAATTCTTTCTGTTGAAAAAGAACTTAGTGCCGAAGGTTGGTTGGATCCGAAGACATACTAATCGACTATGGGAGAGGTAGGACGGCAAGTTTATTTCCCCTGGAACCTACAGTTAAACGTAGAATCCGAAACACCGAACGACTTGGCGTAGCTCATATGATCAAACACTATGCTTAAAAATTCCTGCGCCTGCCGAGATTTGAACCCGAAATAAAGCGCCTCAGCAATTAAGTTATCAGACCACTCATCCCATATTACAATGCATAATTCCAGAGGTCTAGAGTTTCTTTGGATCAAAAAGTATACTGTTTTGAATGAACCCGGATCTCACGAAACGATATAGGTTTATTGTAGTTATTTCCTTCCGTTTTAGGACTCTGCTAGTTAAGAATATCCACGCAGGATTCCAGATTGAGACTATTTTACGTTCAATCGCACTGCCCTTTCCTCCTTGTTGGCTCTTGCAATCTGTGTGTTTGTTCTCCAGCTGTCATCTTGTTGACAGCGTCGTAGCCCGCACATGTGTCTCGCCACGTGAGCGAACCAACAACCGTCAGCTGGTGTCTCGACTGTTCTCTGTTCCGTCCCCCCACTATTTATCTTCTCCGCATTTTCCGGGCAATTAATTGAATAGCGGGTGTCAGATTACAGAGCGTGAGGTAATTTGTCATCCGCGCTTTCTGCAGTCTGGGTACAAACTTTAAAAGAATTTTTCAGTCCCCCGCTGTCCTTAAGAATACAGCAAAACCATTTGTTTTCGCGTAGTAATATGCATAACGTAATAACATGAGACCAATAGAAATATTATTATATTAAATGTTATTATAGCAGTAGCAGAGATTCATTGCCAATTAGAAAAATATTGTTTTATTTCTTTTTGGTTAGTTTAACATTTAACAAGCTTGCATAATATTTTATTGAAGTGAAGCGGGGCTTTCGCAAAGTATCTACGGAATACTTTCTTCTCTATTGCATTGCGGGATGATATATTCATATGGTGAAAAATACTTAATGTTTCTACACAATCATCAAGCGGAAAACTATATTGAATTTGTAACAGTAATAATGGCTACGCTTTTCCCTTGGTTTGGCGTTTTATGTTTGTTGTAATTACTTATATACTTGCTCCATAAGTATTTTACAATTAAGTTATACTTCTGGTTGATTCTATACAATAGAAGAACATGTTGGAAGTCAACTTACTTCTTTAAAGACAGTCAGATCTTCTTATTTATATTGAATTTAATAACATTTATGCTCCACTCAATAAATTCTTTCTTGATAAACTTCCCTTTTATTTTAAATCATTCTCGATTTGTCAATAAATACTTTCATTCACACACGAATTACAATTTCACTGTACATAAAAAAGTGTTTTATTAATCCTCATATACAATTTTCTTCTTATTATTCTTAATTTGAGCTTATAATTTGTGTAGATATGTCGCGTTAAAACTGACACATGCTTGAAAATTTTGAGGAAAAAAGACTTTTTTTACCGAAGAATTTCTGTAAAGACAACTTGTCTGTTGTCCTAATTCTTCGACAAATGGTGAACGTGTAGTTCAACAGAGTTTGTCGAGGATATGCTACATTTCGTTCAGTAGACTTTTTATGTTAAATTTTGAACAGGTTTAGTGCTGTTCCGAGCTTCTCATCATCATAGTTACCAAGCGTAGATTATGTGGAGGCAGCTTAACCTTATGCTAGAAAGAAATTAACGCTTTGTTTATGTCACCATTAACAATGCGTTCATCCTGAACGAAAATCTTCTTGGGTATTTGAAGAACTGAATTTCTTCTCTTGCTGCCTCACTGTGCGGATCACTTTGGATCGAGTACAGTTTGTGCACTGAAAGAAAATGGTGTCTTTGAAAACCAGATTTCACAATTCGACCTTCGGTCTTCTGGCATTCCGAAACCAGTTCAAGGCAACATAGAAAGCACTACCTAAACAGGTCGAGTCCCCATTCGCCATTCCTCAACATATTACTTTTCCGCGATTTATCAAACTTTATCGTTTTTCAATTCCTCAAGAGACCTAATAGTTATTTAATTTTTGTCACTGCCGTCGTGGAAAAATTTATTGTTGTTTGTGGATCATTCGAATTTTATCGATAATACAATCTGTTTCGTGCACTATGCTTTGTAACATACGTTAAATGAAGCTACTGCGTTTTTGATCAGTAACGAGTAATGAGAGAAATCTTTGGAATTAAATCTTACAAATTATATCTCTGCAATAACTAAGAGATGGTATTGTCAAGGAAATTATAAAATCCCTTTCTTTTTACCAGAATAGTTTTTTGGAATTTAGAGCACAATGTTCAGAATGGAAACACGACTGCTTGCGAAAACAGAAGACACACTATTCCAATGTGCAAGAACCACATGTCAACACCTCAATACATATCCTGATTTGGAGCTAAATATCCATTATTTGTCATTCGTTAGTTAAGCGATGGCGCGTGATGAACCTTCTTTAATGTTGTTGGTTCATTTCACAGAACCACATGCGAGGGAATTAGCCAGCATTCCGATATTCTTTTCTGTATGAAACCGCAACTGTCAAACATCATTTTTTTTTTCACCGAGCGTGGTGGGTGAACGGTTAATTCAAAAAGGCCCTGCCCGAATTCCTTCCCGTTCCATCCCGCCTATAATGACCTTAGCCGTTGACGAGACGTAAAGAATTAATTAATATATATATATATGTATATATATGTTTTGCTCATTTCATGCACGGATGTATGAAGAGAGGACAGTAACCATGAAACGATTTTCCTTCAGGCCACAGCGAAATTTTTTCGGTTTGTAATAACCTAAAGCTATCTCGATTCTTTTTTAAGACGGAAGTACATCCATATAACGTAAAGAGTCTCAGTACTGTGATTTTCATGACTCCGTCAACCTGAGCATCCGGAATATCCGATAACAACTCAGTTGTACATTGAACCGTTATTGTTCCTGTGGTTATTCTTCTCCCAGCTCTTCCTGGGTCGCCCTCTTGGTCTTCGGCCATAGTTGCAGTACTCGCAACTGAAGAGTTGTTGCTGCGCAATACATGGCCGTACCATCACAGGCGACCCTCTCGCATATTGCAGTCACAATAAATACCTTCCAAACATTGATATACATACAGTTACCTTAACCAAAGAAAAATCACAATGGCGGGTACTACTGTATAGCGGTAACACCTCATCACCGCCAACAGTTTCACAGAATTATCGATTAAATGTAACAAGTTTCCTTTGGTAAACGGTATTTTATTACATCTCACACCTGTTAAACAGGAATTTAAAACAACTGCTGAGCAGTCATCCACTCAGAGTATTCCTTATATACGTTGCTGCTAAGATACGTTGACATCACAAATTGGGAATTGCCACTATTGCGCATTAAAAGCTAATCTTGATATTCAACCCGAAGGTTGATTGGATCCTCCCAAAGGAGACATATTTAGTCTGGTATCACGACAGGGTGGCCAGTTCCTTTCTTCTTTACCTAACCTAACGCCGTAATCCTAGCGGGTAAAGAGGGCCTACAGTTTAAAGAGGCATCCGAACCGCGGAGCGTTCTGGCGTACATTATACAGCAACTGTGCCAGAGATGAAGGTTGGGTTAAAGGGGTACGAAACATCTACGAGTCAAGAATTCAAATCGAGTACCTTTCGATCTCCAGTCAGACGCCTTAACCACTGAGTCACAAGATAGCTCATTGCGCATTAACAGTAAATAATGCTATCTTTCCAGATTGCCGGCCTCGGTAGCGTAGGTCACCGGTTCGAGTCCGGCCGAGGGCATGGGTGTTTAGTGTTGTGTCTGTGAATGTCTTGTCCGTGTTGTAGTGTCCTTGTGTCAATACTTGATAGCAACAAATCACATTGAGTTGGTTGTATGGCCCAGTAGCCGAATGCCATAAAAAAAAAAAAAACTTTCCAGATTTGCACCAAACCTTCATAAATGCTGAGTGAACGCAATACATGCAATCAATAAAATTTTAGCTAAGGTGTGTTGTTACTGACCAATAGTTTAGAAATTGTGGAAACACTAACTAACATACATTCGTACTAATATACTCGTTGGATAGTATTTAAAAAAAAAGACTAATCCATTTTCGTTCTGTATTTTCCAGCTAGAAATTTAATAGTTTATAAAATTTTTAGGAAACAAATTTTAAATAAGATAGCAAATGCACATGTGTGGTGTACACGTACAAGAAGTGAAACTTCTATTCTCGTTAACAAACGAAATTTATCAAAAAGTTAATGCACACTTCGCTGTGTTTCAGAGCACTACATCGAGCCTCAGTCTGCATTTAGCGTTTGGAGCTGGTATATCGGAGACTTAGACAAAATTATCTGCTAACCATTCTTGCAATCAACAGAATTCTAGAGGCATCAGCTCCAAAAAAATATATATATTATAAGGCTTTGTATTGAATTTGGATGTGTACACATCAGTATTACAACTAGAGTTGTTAGCCCTAGAGGGGACCTACAGTTTAACGTGAAAACCGAACCACAAAAGCGTTCTGGCGTCCTTCACATAGCACAGGAAGCTATGCCAGAGCTTTGAAAATCCTCGCTGAGACAGATATTCGAACCGGTGACTTTTCAGATGCCTTAACCACTGAGCCACCAGACCACTCTAAATATTGTTTTATTATACAGATATATACAGATAGTACGCTGATAATAATGATTGATGGTATTAATATTAATTTGTAATAAAATTTTTATGGTAACTAAAATAGGGAATATATGTATCACATTTAATAAAAATCTTCGGGAGGACGGCGGTTCGAATCCCCGTCCGGGCATCCAGATTTGGGTTTTCTATGGTTTCCCCAAATCACTCCAGGCGAATGCCGGGATGCTTCCTTCAAAAGGCCATGGCCGAATTCCTTCCCATTCCTTGCCCCCATCCTTTCCCGTCTCTAAAGACCTAGTTGTTATAGGAGACGTTAAGCAATTTAAAAAAATTTAATAAAATCCCTATTAACATGGGCTTAAGTGACAGAGTCCTCTATCGCAGTTGCTTGCATCAAAGTATTGTTAAGTGAACATGCACAGAAGGTTGATGCATTTGCGCATCTAACGCATAACGCATAAAGCTAACAAGTTTTTCTCTACCGTGTTCGTATAAGTTTCACTTAAAAAACAATATCGATTTTATCAACCGGAAAAGTTATATTTTCTTAAAGAAAACGAAATTAGTTGGTTAGAACAATAACTGCGTTTATCTTTAAAAACAGATTTTTCTTGTCCTCAAATTCACAGGCGATCAGACAGAACATCTGAGTGAACTCTGGGGCAACACACCGGATGCTGCAGTTCTCTTCCGCTTACTGTGTGATTTCACCACCGTAGATAACATACCATATAATATCGTACATTTGTTATTAGTTTTTATTCCATGCCTTTCCAGCACTTACGCATGAGATTGTTTCAGCTACTCCTAAACAGACGTACTCGAGTACCGTGGAACTTTTCGCATATGTTTTTATCTCTGCCACGTTAAGACGTGGTGATAGCTCGCTTGCTTCTTGCGGCATGCTCCGCTGTAACACTTGTTTTGTAAACACCTCCGCCGACTGACGTGACTTCACTAGACTCGAGAACAGCCGAGTCTGCTGTTAACAGACACCTGCTGAGATCAGCAATCCATGTGACTGCTAGTTAATCACTTACATAACGTATATTCATACCTACTTCTTAGTCATATATCATCTTCACTTCTGCCGTCTACAAATACAAATGAATATGGCAGGTAAAACTGAACAAATTCAAAATTCACATTCAACCTAATGTATTATATACGTCGAAACACTAAGCATAGCAGGTGAGCATTAAAAGTTCGATCCCGATAGTCGAAAGGACTTGGATTCGAATCTTAGTTCGTACAAACGTCCAAATTTCAGTCTTCAATGGTTTCGTTAACTCACTCCAGACATCTGTGTGTAAGGTCCATAAGCGTTCTTTCTTTCGTTCAGGGGGCATGGGGTCTGAAAAACCAAGTTGTAATATTTTTTATTAGATTTTAGAGAACATTGTGAGTAAAATAAATATAGTCTTTTTTCAGTCGACTGTCAAAACGCTTTTCAGATACAACGATATTGGAAAACATATAACGAAATTATTTATTTCAATTGTTTTTGTGGATGTCTATTCTGGCGGAAAGTTGGTAATCGCCAGATTTACCACTGGAACGCTACAAATTGCTAACAATTATTCAGTATCACCTTCTGTAGGTAACAAAATGCAATCTTACAGATAATACAACGAAATATCTTAGATTTTAGCAATCAAGTTGATAAGCAATGTGGATGTAATGCTATGATTGACATATCTGAGCTACATGTCTCAAACGTGGCTGCTAAAATCAAAACGAGAAATAATATTCTTCAAAAGCTAGCAGGTACTTCATGGGGAGCCAGTGCTCATGTCCTAAGATCCACAGCCTTAGCTCTGTCATACTCTGTTGCTGAATATTGCTGCCCGGCATAGAACAAAAGTACCCACACAATGAAAGTAGACGTGCAACTCAATCATACAATGCGGACAATTGAGAGATGTATTCGAAGTATAGCATACAGTGTTATGCTACATTCCACATCCAGACTTAAAAAGATCATAAGCTTTCCTAAAGGGCTGGAAAAAAATTCTGAAGAATCTCCAACTGCCTATTCATTAAGACATTACTCAAGCAAAACACCAACGCTTCAAATCGAGGAAACCGCCGTCGCGCACAGCATTCAATCTCACAGATTCCTCTTTCAACGTCAACAAGCTGTGGATACCTCAGTGTGAGCAGTCATCGATGGTCAATAAACATATAGTTGAGGAGTCTTCAGTACGGTTACAATCATTCGACCTCCCCAGATGGCAATAGAGAATCATCAATGGGATTCAAACAGGACAAGGCACATGCGACTACTTGTTACACAAATAGGGCTGAGTAAATTCTGCAAATGGTGTGTCTGAAGCCGCCTTACAGACAATCCATCACATAGTCTCTGACTGTCCTCTTCGAGCATACAAACGAACAATGGCGGAAATATACAATGCGTCGATCAGTGCAGGTGATTGGATAAAAACATTAGATCTAGAGATATAAAATTGTACAAGCTTGTGATATGCACTTCTGTTCTCATCTTTTGTATATCTTCTAGAATATCATACGATAAATACAGGGTGATTATAATTAAAGTTTAAGTTTCAAAACGCTCTAAACAAAACGAACCACTGATTAGAATGACGTCAAAACTGAACGGTGTATTATCGAAGAAGGGGGAAAGAACATGAACAAAAAAAAGTTCCAAATTTTAGCGACAGATGGCGCCGTAAGCATCAGAATTTCGTCTACAAATGACAAATCGTAAAACATATCCCGTCAGATGGAAATGGGCTTCGTCTGTCCACAGAATTTTCCACGGCCAATCATTGTCCACTTCCATGCGAGCAAGAAATTCCAAAGCTCTCTTGCTGGCAGGTCAGGAGGAAACAACTCCAGCACATGGCAAATTTTGTACGGATAGCATTGCAGGATGTTTCGTAGAATGTTATGCACCGTGCTCACAGGTCTGTCCAATGTTCGGGCAATTCTCCGTGCACTGCATGGTTGCACACCACCGCTCGACGCCTCCTGAACTGCTGTGGCCACTTCTTCAACTACTGCCGAATCACATCTTTTCCTTCCTCTACCAAACTGCACATCAAACGAACCTGAATTTTCGATTTTTTTCATCATTTTCACCAGACCTATGACAGTCATCGGACCAACGCCTTTTTTCATACCCTTTAGGGTCCTAAACTTCTGCAGAGCTACTGGTGCAGAATCACTGTTCAGGTTCTTTCCCCCTTCTTCAATAATACGACGTTCAATTTTGACATCATTCTAATCAGTGGTTTGTTTTTTATAGCGTTATGAAACTTAAACTTTAATTATAATCACCCTGTATAAATAACTGACATTTTTTGTTATTTAATATTTTATGAATATCTATTACAATGTACCTACAGGGCCTTGAGAAACTTCATTTCTGTAGCTTCTGTAAAACATTAATTACCCTTTGTTGTCATCTTGATTACACTCCCAAGGATTAGAATACAATGTAAGCGTCTTTACGAGAATTCCTAAAAATATTACTTTATTTATGTTTGTTTTATTTTCTTAATCAGATTTCCTATTATGTTTAATAACAACGATCCACACAAAACATCGAACGCATCGAAAGAACGGAAACCATCAAAGTAGAAAAGTCAGTATTTTCAATATTAACCCACACAAATAAGTTTGCTTGAACGTTTGCATAACAACGTGATGTTGATTCAGATAAAATCCTTGAATCTGTAATATAAAATCGGTATTTGGCACCATTTCTGTGTTTGTAAGCAGCGGTTAATATGGCGCGTAGATGGCAGCACAATTCAGATGCAACAATACGTCATACATTCTCTTTTAGGACCTGCTGTCGAAACTCAAAGGCTTAACTACGAAGTTTTGGCTTGTCATCCATCCCATCTGCATTTTTTCGCTCGATCTGTTTCCTTATATGGCTCAGAAAAGCCACTAGTCGTAATTAATGTCATAAAGAACTAGTATTCGGCTAAAATAAATTATAATCAACGAATCTTCCGGAAACATTTTGCTTCTTATTAATTTCAGTCACCGCCAAACGCTGCAATCCATATCTGCTATCGCCAACATCCTGTCTCGAGGACAAGTCCGTTTAGTGGGTGAGAGGCCGCGCTAGTGAGATGCCGGCAGTCGGTGTGCCTATCGCCGCCATCTCACTCGGCTGCCCTGCTCCGTAGCCAGCCCACCACCAGAGCGCACGCGGCCGGCGGGAGGAGGGGAAAACCGGCGACTGGCCCGCCAGCCTCCCCTCTAATTTCAGATAGCCTTGCTATTTAATGGACGCTTAAAATATATACTGTGCATCTGTAGTAACGAGAGGTTAATATTCACTGGCCTGCCAAGTTTATGGCTAGCACGCACCAAAGATAATTTAGACGCAGTTTAGGGCATGTTACAATGTATGTGGATGTTTTCTATATCAAGGAAAACCATGAATATTTTTCCAAGAGTGATTGTTGGCAGCTTGGATGTACCATTTCTAGTTCGGGTTCCAATCCCTGTCCGGCCATCGTGATTGCGGTTTCCCATGCTTTCCAGAAATCACTCCAGGCGAATGTTGGGGTGTTTCTCAAAGAGCCATAACCGGATATCTTTCCGTTCCTCTCCCCCTCTTTCCTTTCCCTGCTCTAAAGACTTCGACGTCGACGAACTTTTAAATAATGCTTACAGATCGGCTTCTCGAATAACAACCCGGGGAGAGGAGGTGGCTTTTAGTCTTACTAACGCCGCTAGTAATTTTCCCTGCTGTTGAATCAGACCTTTTTACCAAACACCGACTATTTTCTATTTATAGAACATATTTGAGGTGGGTAAACACAATAAATTAAAGTTATCATTGCAAATAATACATTTATTCAACATTCAAAGGTATACTACTTTTTTCCACACAATTTCGATCTGTATAGAGTCATGAAAATCTCTAGACCTTCATTGAATGTCACAGTTTCCATAAATCACTCCATGCAAATCACACCATGCAAATGCCGGGATGATTCATTTAAATGGCCGTGGCCGAATTCCCTCCCGTTCCTTGCCCCCAGTCCTTTCCCGCCTCTAATGAACTCAAGGAAAAGAGCAACAAAAAAAAAAAAAAAAAAAAAAAGATTGATTGGTGGTAATATTTTCATCCGAGAGCTAAGTACAGTTTTACCAACTATCTGCGAAACGTTTAACCTGTGTTCTGCATGATAAGTGTATTTTTTGTTTGTGAAACCACAAGACCCGACATATTGAACCTGGGCCTGATGTACCCCACCCAACCCTGTATGATAGCGCTTTTTTTATTTTTGCTGTCGTCAGTCTTTCGACTGGTTTGATGCAATCTTCCATCCCTTCCTATCTTGTGCTACCCTCTTCATCTTTACAACCCGCGTCCTCAATTATATGCTTCATATATTCTAATCTCTATCTTCCTCTGCAATTCTTTCCTTCGACTGTTCCTTTCACCAACAAATTAACCAATCCAGCATGTCTCAAAATATGATCTACTATCCTGCATCTTCTTTCTGTAAGCTTCTTTCACAAACTTCTTTTCTAACCTATCATTTCCAAAATTCGTTCTTTTCGTACTTTATCCGTCCACCAAATTTTCAGCAACCTTTTAGGGCGCCACATTTCAAATTTCCTTCTTTCTGGTATTCTTTAAGTCCACGATTCGCTAACCATAAAGTGCTGTGCTTCACACATAAAGTTTTAAAATGTCCCTTCTAAGTCCTAGATCAATATTTGAAACTAAAAGGTTTCTCTTTTTCATGAAGGCTCTTTTTGCTAGTGCTATTTTGCTTTTAACATCATTCTTGCTTCGGCCATCGTTTGTAATTTTGCTTCCCAAGTAGTAGAATTCACTTACTTTTTCTATCGCATCCGATTCTATTTTTATGTTTAATCTACTGTGGTTGGTATCATTTCTGCTACATTTCATAACTTTTGTCTTCCTTTGATTTATATTCAGTCCAAAATCTTTATTCAGTATTTCGTTCATGCCATTCAGTAAATTCTCAATATCCTCAACTTGTTCTGCTAAGTTATCAGTAAATCGTAGAATGCTGGTTTTTTTTATCCTTGAACACTTATGCCACATTTAAATTTTTCTTTTACTTCCTTTATTGCTTCATCTACAAACAAGTTGAATATTAACGGGGATAGACTACAGCCTTGTCTCACACCCTATTTAACTGATGTCTCTCATGATTTTCTACTTTTATTACAGCACTTGATTCTTATATAGTTTATAAAGTATTCTTCTATCTCGATACTTAATGCCTGACTTCTTTAAAATTTTGAACATCTTGTCCCACCTAATATTATCAAAAGCTTTTTCTAAATCAACAAACGCCATAAAAGTATCTTTCTTTTTCTTGATCTGTTCTTCAAGTACCAATCTTAAAGCCATAATTGCTTCCTTTGTACAGCTGTTTTTCTAAACCCAAACTGATCTTCATCTACTTTCTCTTCTACTACCATTTTTCATATCTTCTGTATATTATTCTGGTCAGTAATTTTGAGGCATGTGATGTTAGACTAATGGTGCGATAATTCTTACATTTGTCGGCTTGTGCTTTCTTCGGAAGTGTGAAGATGTTACTTTTACTAAAATCAGTTGGAATGTCTCCTGTTACATAACTTTTTTGACTATCACAAATGAGCGGTCTGATATCGCAATGGACTCGATAACACGTTGTGGCCAGGTCGTGGTTCGGATTCCACTTTAAATTGTAGGACAAAGGCGAAACGTGTGGCTAATAGAAACTCTGTCACCAGCATGTAAGGCTATAATCATAATCATAGATTGACTTCGACACTTATACATCCAGAAACCAAATCACAAACTTCATAGTATACCGTTAGTAAATGATTATATATATTCTTACATAAGCACATATACATTCAGAATAAAAATATAGCGAGTATGAAAGAGTTACAACTTGTTGCGTAAGTTATGGAGATGGAAATGGCTCTAACCGATGCAGCGAGAAGGGCCGCTTGGTAACCCTCAATATCTGGAAATGGCATTTCGCGTGATGGATAAAACTGAGATCATGAGGAAAATGAAGATTCGAGAGTGGCTCTTTTATCTGGGGAAAGTTTATGTGGGCGGTTGGAATACTATGAGCGATAGGCGCAATGTTATATCGGCTGCTAGATCACTTTCAACACCACAAAGGGTATTTGTAGTATTAGTTCAACCTTGTTATGGAACATTCGCGAATCTTTGTGTGTGTGTGTGTGTGTGGGAGGGGGGGGGGGTGTCCCTAGTTTTAAGTTTTTATACGAGTTTAATGCTTATCTGTTACCATAGAAAGTGTAAAAGTTACAATAACTGTAATTAATACAGAAAAATACCTCAAGGTATAAAAACCCACATGCAATAAACGACACACAATTATAACATATGCAATATATATTTTAAAGAAAATATTTTTAGAGGCATTCCATTGTGTTTTAGCAGCATTTGACGCTATTAGAAAGATGCCTATCCACTCCTATGTATAATTATCCGGTAGTTTGCTTTAAAAATAGATATATGAACATAGAATACCAATATAGCATGAGCCATTGAGAGTAAAGAGTGTAGTAGATTCGGTTGTACATGCGCCATTGCGTGTCGCCCCAGCGTGACACAGCAGTGAGTTCACACCTCAGTCCACTTCAGCAAGATTTCCGTAGCTACTACATTTCTGTCAGAAACTCACAGCTGTTAAAAGTGTGCTCCAAAAATAAGCATGAGGTAATTCTTTGTCGAAAAATGGCATAGA
The DNA here is from genome assembly GCA_031002005.1 of Vandiemenella viatica. Taxonomy (NCBI): domain Eukaryota; kingdom Metazoa; phylum Arthropoda; class Insecta; order Orthoptera; family Morabidae; genus Vandiemenella; species Vandiemenella viatica. The sequence continues at coordinate 235,392,950 of CM061920.1, read as the reverse complement.
ATCATTTAGTACTAGTTTGTATGATATTTTTATCATCTACTTTATTACACCATACGGTTATTCAATTAATAACTTTTACTATTTACCTAATCTGAAACAAATTTCTTGAGTGATGTAACAAACACATGCTTAATTAGGAACGCATATAGAATGGATTGGCTATCTTTCTTTGTCATACAGTTTGTATCGACGATGAAGAGTTAGATCAGGTGGAAACGGCAATTGCGAATGACAGCATTCTTTGGTGTTTATGTGCATTTTTGATGTTCAGAGAACAATCCAGAAAACAATCGCCTGTAATGTAAGTGTAAATTGGACGACAAATAACAAATATACTACCTACAACTGATTTCACTCACTTAAATATTCTGGCCGGATATAATGTGGGCTTCTTGATCTCCGTTTCAGCACTTTTTTTTTACATGAACTGAAGTACTTGAAACTATTAGCATTAGGGATGAGGGAGTCGTCCACACTGAACCGGATTCTGAAGCTTGTCGTCCATGACCTATGCTGCAGTCACGACCCACTTCCGTGATTTGCGCTTCCGCAACTCCGGCCAAGGACGAATTCTGAGGGCGCCAGCAACTGCCCAACAGGAAGATCTTAAATCTTTCTCACGGCTCAGATTACCCGTTAGAATCTTAGTGTCCTGTTACGAAGGTAAGAACTGTAGAGGAAGACAGAGATTAGAATATATGAAACAGATAATTGAGGACGTGGGCTGTAAGAGGTATGTAGAAATGAAGAGGTTAGCACAAGATAGGATAGGAAGGAGGATTGCATCAAACCAGTCGAAAGACTGACGAGAGAAAAAAAAATTACATGCTTTATATTTAAGTTTTTTTTTCGCTCACTCTCGATAAAAGGCCTACATTACGGTCGCATCCACCCGGAAATACCCCCTCTCCAGTGGTACGAGATATATAAGTGCTCCCGCAACTTCACTATAAGTATCGCGAGACTGAAATTCAACCAGGGCTGCTACAAACAACACCTCCATAGAATCCACCTCACTGACTCCCCTAATTGCCAATGTGGGGAAATAGAGGATACAAACCACTTGCTGTTTGGGGGCCGCCGAAACAAAGTAGAGACAGACCTTCTACTACACTCTCTCAAGAACAAAGGAATCCCTCTCCCCACATGTGCTGCTACCCTCTTGTCAACGGAAGACTACGACATATATCAGCTCCTATACCAACATTTGAAAAACATTGGTGTCTCCATTTAAACAAGCTGATATGACATGTGTTTTAACTATACTCTCTGGATGTCAGTTTGTAATATATCATTATTGTAATAATATTGTAGATATCCTGCAAAATGAAAATGAATGGTTGTGTGATTTGAACATATGGGCGACTTAATCACAACAAATGTAAATAACTTGTTTTAAATGTATCATAATTCTGGTAGAATATTATTGTAATTATTCTGAAAAATGAAAATCGCAAGTTGCTGGATACCAGCATTTGGGTGTCACAGTTTATAGTCAAGTAAGAAGTTGTAATCGTGGTATATCACTATTGTTATACTATTGATGTTTTCCTCTTCCTTTAAGTGACACAATTCAAACAAACTCAGACAATATGTTTTAACTGTATTATATCATTACTGTTATATTATGGACTTTGATTTGTAAAGTATATTGTATACTACCATTGTAATGCCATAGTGGTTATTCGTTAAAAGGAAGAAGGCTAATGACATTATTGTTATAACATCGACGTTATTCGGTGAAATGTATATGACTACTTGCATATATAATTATTGGTATGTTAATGATGCTATCCTGTAATATGAAAATGGCTGTATGGGCGCACGCCTAGATGCAAATAAATAAAAAAAAAAAAGTTTTTTTCTCTTCTTACTTCCGGATTGTAGCAAAATTCGGTGTTATAATTAAAATTCAATCTTCACTCTAGTTCATCAGGCTCTATGCTGCTTTGATCCATCATTCTTGCTCTTGTTACTCTGTACAGAGTTCCTCATCTCCGCATACTGTTCACAACCTATACAACAGTAGATTGTAATCTTATGCTATAGTTATTATCTTCAAGTGTTTCCTCTAATTAATAAATATGTCTACAATTTTCACGTGCCATCCTAAATTTTCTTGTGTGATATTTCACCCAAAATTCCTTTTTTCTGCCATCATTCACATAACATGTCTATTTTGTATGTAATTAGTTTGGGAATTTTTTTTACATCCTTCTACAGCATCAAATGTCATATGCTTGGATTTTACATATCTGTGTGGAACTGAGCTTTACAGACTCAGAAATTTTTTTAATGTTTGTTGCAACGAGTTTTCCACTTTCTGAAAAGTTTCTTCCTGCTAATGTTAATCTGCATTGGATGTTTTCCTCGTTTTGGCAGTCAGTTGTAACTTTTATTTCTAAATAACATATTTCTTTTAGTTAATACACTTCATTTGATCCAATTTTAATATTAAATGTATATTGTTAGGCTCGTATTATCTGTTGCACCTTACGATTTATTTCTCATTTTCGTTTAAGTTAAGTCCAAATTCCACTTCGAGTACCGAATATTACAAAATTAACTGGGAAAACTTCAAGAGTTTTAGAGTATATCGAAACAAACGAATGATACGAAAGATGGTAACTGAATTTTACTGAATACTAATCAAAAAATTAATGAAAAGAACAACAATTGTGACCTGGTTAGCTTTTCAACAGGTCATGCACCTTGTATACTGTTGCAGTGGCAGCTGAAGTTTTGTGACGAGTTATTGAACAGACTGAATGCGGGGTTTTGCACATGAGGCTTAGGAGATGATTCTATAGCAAACTGTTCACATTAGTCTATCTGACAATCGGGCGAAGCGAGATAACACTGCCCCCAGTTGATAATCCTCTAGTTGGTTACACACCGCAATGGCATAAAGATTGTATCTTCGTCGTCTTGGATTCCTGGACATTTTCAACATTCGTAAAAAGTTTCTTCGCTTAAGAAATGCAAGCTGCAAAAGGTATTTTTTTTTAACTGCTTTACGTCTCTTAACAGCGAGGTCTTTAGAGACGGGAAAGGATGGGGGGCAAGGATGGGGGCAAGGAATGGGAAGGAAATCGGCCATGGCCTTTTGAAGGAAGCATCCCGGCATTTGCCTGGAGTGATTTGGGAAACCGTGGAAAACCCAAATCTGGATGCCAGGACGGGGATTCGAATCGCCGTCCTCCCGAATGCGAGGCGAGAACGCTAACACCGCCCTGCTCGGTTGCAAAAGGTAGAAAGTTAATACATTCGCTATGAAATGCTCTCTAAAGCTTCCCTTTCCTAATTTGGATTCGTCAAAACATTGCGTGACATTTTGTATTGTTGTTTTCCTATACTTAACGAACGATCTCTGAAAACTTGTCCTATTGGTTATGAAACGCAGCCTGTTTGATTCATGTCAGAACCTTCGCTCACATCAACTGCTCCAACAATGTCACAAATCGTGGAATACTAGGTTCATTGTTCTGAAAAACATAGTCCACTCTGATGTTTTTACTTGCTTGACTGGTTCTGCATCCATGGTACCCTTAAACGGACTAACGAAGCGAGGAAAGGATCATTTGCTAGCAAGAAACGCTTCATTTGGGAAGCTAAATCTATTTTAAAATTGACGTTTGTACATTTCCGGGTTTTCGTGCGAGCCGAGAAAGTGGATATGTCTGGGCCTAGCGATGGTGTGCTAGGAGTTCTTTGTTCAGGTTGTTCACTCGCGCAACGCCCACTGTAATGGGTGGAGACCGACAGGGAAGGTGACTCTGCGCCCAAGTTGGTAACGCGAGATCAGGACTTGAGGTGATTATTTGGATAAATTCAGATGATTCATAACGTCCACAGATTTAAGAAGGGCTAAAGAACGCACGGGACTAAAATTCCATCATTACACATCGCCGTGTCTTTACACTTTTTAATTAACTCTTCACATATTAAGAACGATCGGTTAAGCGCGTGTTTTCACGAGTTCGAGGAGCAGACCCCAGTTAAAATCCAGGAATTTTTAAGACCTGTGTTTGATCACATGAGCTATTCCAGGACGTTCCGTGTTTGGGAATCCACCTAATACTGTAGGTCCCAGAAGAAAGGAACTGGCTGTTCTTCCTCTCTTCCATTGGCTTAATATGCCTCCTTCGAGTTGTGGAATAATTTAGTTTCATTAAGAAGAGAAAATACCGACGTTTTTGTGACATTGGTTACAAAATGCCCTGTAGTCCTTGGTGATTATTACAAGTCACTTACCGAGCGTGGTAGGTGAACAGTTAACGTTCTGGCCTCGCATTCGGGAGGACGCGGATTCGAATCCCCATCCAGGTTTGGGTTTTGCATGGTTTCTCCAAATCACTCCAGGCGAATGCTTCCTTCAAAAAGGCCATGGCCGAATTCCTTCCAGTTCTTTGTCCCCAATCCCATCCGGCCTCTAATGACCTTAGCCGTCGACGAGGCGTAAAGCCATAAATAAAAACAAAAAAATACAAGTCACTTTCATCCCCGTTTTAAATTTGAAAGCAACATTTTGTTTCTATTCAAAGACAGAATTGGATTTTCTGACGGGGTTGGCTCCCCTAGCCTTTGAAGATCCCTTTTCACCACAGGGCAGTGGTTTCCTTCTGAATTTCCCCAGGGATAGGTTGCCTCCTCCGCCATCTACTCCAGAGAGAGAAGAAGCTGGAACAGAGAATCTGTTATGGACAAGGAAACTTTTCTAGATAGGAGACAGTGAAAGACGATCGTCTATAACAGGGGTCCCCAAACTTTTTATCACGTCGACCCCCTCATAGAACATTTGTCTTCTCATCGACCCCCAGATTAAACGTTTAATAAAAACCAGTGCCGTATCTGGGGGGGGGGGGGTGTACACCGGGGTGCCAACTTGAAGGGGGTGGCAAAATCATGTTTGAAGGTCGGCGATTTAAGTCGCGGAAACCTTTTTTTAGCTCTACTAGTACACTGGGCTCCGGGCGGCGACAACAATGAGTTTGACCAACAATCGGGGTGGAGACAACAATGTGTTTGGCCAACAATCGAGGCGGCGACACTTGGGGTCAGACGGCAAAAATGGAAGCTGCAAATAATGTTGCAAGGGGCGGCATTCCTACAGTTTTTGCCCCGGCTCGAAAAATTCCTGGATCCGCCAATGATGAAAATTTTAAATCATTATTAGCATTTCTGATGTTAAAAAATAAGGAAACTTGCATAACAACCCAAAGAAAGTATTTATAGTTCCCACACCTTAAAAAATCCACCCAACAACACTAACAGAAAAAGGAGATATTTTACACTGCTAGTATAATCGTAAAAAATAATAACAAAATTATAGATAGTTGGAAACTAGCCTATAGCCGTAAGTGTCATAAAATGTAAAACACAAAATAATAATTGAAAATTTAAATAAATTATAATCGATAAAAAAAAAACATCTGCCATTTTACGACTACTATTGAATACATTAAAAATAAGTTAACGTACCTTTTTATTAAAGTATCTGATATTAGTGAGATGGATGGGTCTGAAGGGTAGCAACAAGATTACTGATGTTCGGTTGAAAATTGGTAAGTTTTAGTCACAAATCACCACGGTTTTCCAAGTTCAGTCTGTTTCTCTGTCTTGTCAAAATAGCGTTCGCGTGGCTAAAGCCAGCTTCAACCATGTATGAAGTTGGGAATGCAAGTAAAAAGGTTTGGCTTCTGCTCTGAGCTTGGGGTATTTTGTAGCAATATTGTTATCGCTCCAAAATTCGCTGAGGTTTTTATTTTTAAACAACGCTTTAGTTTCCAGATTTACGCATATTTCAATCAGTTCATCTTCTAAGCCAGGTTCATTACCTTCATTATCAATTTTAACATCAAATGGAGAAGCAAACCATTCAGGAACATGCATGTTCTCCAAGTCTTCGAAACGTGCTTTGAAGTCTTCTCTTAATTTATCGAGATGTTTAATATATATCTCTAAATCACTGTCGGGTATCTCTTCATTTTCTTTTAGCAGTCGAAAGTTTGAAAAATATTTTAAATCTTTACGTGCCAGTGAAGATTTTAACAGGTCCATTTTTAGCTGAAAGGCCATTATAATTGTTCGAGCTTGAACAATTGTAACATTTTTTCCTTGCAAACGCTTCTGTACTTCGTTAAATTTCGAATAAAGATCTGCCAAGTAGAACAGATGGTTCTTGCACTGTTTTAACTCGTCACATAGTAATGGATCCACATTCTTAAGAAACTCTGCAGACGATTCGTACAAGTCAACAAGCCTCTGCAAATTATCACCTCTTGACAACCACCTTACCTCAGTGTGCAAAAGTAATTGATTGAAAGGTTCATCATTTTCTTCACATAACTTCGGAAACAGTCGGGAATTGAGAGGATGAGCTTTAATTTTATTAATTGACCTAATGCACACTTTTAGAGTATCATGCTGCTCGCCACTCAATTTTTTGGCTACAAGATGCTGCCTGTGTAGGACACAGTGAACGGTACGTACATTAGGAACTTTTTCCTTCAAAAAGACGAAAAATCCTCTATAACGGCCTACCATAGCAGGTGCACCGTCAGTAGCTACTGCAGTAATATTCCCGAAAGGAATGTTGTGCTTGTTCAAATAATCTTGCAAACATAAAAAATTTGTCTCACCTTTTGAATCAGTTTGAAGATATTTAGCAAACAGAAATTCATCAACAGTGTCATTCAGGAATGGACTATGGAACCTAACATAAGCCATGAGAAGATTTGAACTTCCGAAAGTTGATTCGTCAAGCTGAATAGCAAACTTACAATGCTGGAACTCAGAGATCAAAGATCTTTCCACATCATCGGCCATTTCCTCTATATGTCGCTGCACAGTATTTGCACTCAATGGTATGCACTTTAAAAATAGTTGAGAGTCTTTCTTCATAACATTTTCAATTGCATCTTTTATAGCTGGTACTATAATCTCTTCACCAATAGTGTACGGTTTGCCTTTCCTTGCTATGTTAAAAGAGATGCTGCAGAATGTCCTCAGTCCTCCATCACTGTCAGCGCTAGCAGATGACTTCAAATAAGTACTTAAATTTGGCCGATCTCTCAGTTTCTCTTTTAGCATTTTGAAATACTCAAATTCTTTGTTTTTCTTATCAGAATGGATCCTTTCCAAGTGGTCTTTCATTTTCGCCGGCTTCATAGCATCATCGCTGAAAGTTTTTTCACATAAAAAGCACATAGGAATAGTTTCATTAGCAAAAGATTGCACAAAACCATATTTCAAATACTCGTGTGAATATTGTCTGCATTTCTTCTTAGCACTGGTAGACGACATTGTAGGTATTAAACTCAGATTTATAATATGAACAACACGATACGATCGCGGCACAACAAAACAGCGGCAGTAAGAGACGCAACTTATTGCCGCACGAGATATAAAGAACTCCCTGTTCTTTCTCAGAGTGCATTGTTGCTACTTTTTGCTAACAATAGATATCTGGCCTTGGAAGGAATAATAATTACATCTAAAAGTAACCTATTCAATATAATTAGATAGGAAATAGATAAAAAAGGAGTATCTAAATTTAATGGTTTTCGGTATATTACGATATTTTCTATGTAAAGGACAAAATCTACATTTAGATATACAATACATAGAGTGGAAACCATACTATAGTTTAACAGTGCAATTTGTGTATAATGAACCAGCAGCGTTCAATTACCCCCCCCCCCCACCCTTTCTCTGTGGCTCTACGTCTCGTCGACAGCGCGGTCATTAGAGGCGGGATGGAACTGCGGACAAGGAACTGGAAGGAATTCGGCAATGGCGTTTTGGAGGAAGCATCCCGGCATTAGCCTTGAGTGATTTGGGGAAACCATGGAAATCCCAAATCCGTATACCCGGAGGGGATTCGAACCGGCGTCCTCCCGAATATAAAATAATTAAATACCCAAAGTAAATAAAAAAAAAAGTTTTAATACTTGTTGAGTTCATCACGTAGCTTAGCTAAAATAAAATAATTGTGATGTTGAACTTCTTTCTTATCCCGATACCGACCACTTTGGGGGCCCCTGGTGTAAACAGACATCAGAGATGCCAGTCTTTTAATTGATAATTTCAGTTAACTTCCTATTTTTCGAAAATGTAGAATTTCATGTCCAAGAGACACAATTCGTAAATTTTTTCCCTAGACAGTTTAATTGATCCTCTTTTTATCAATCGACCCCCTTTCGACTCCCGGGTATTAATCGACCCCCGGAGAACTCTTATCGACCCCCAGGGGTCGATACCGACCACTTTGGGGACCCCTGGTCTATAACCACCAAGACGGAAACACAGGAAGGCTCGTAAACCACATCCGGGAAATTGGAGATGGTCCCCAATAATAATGGCAAATGTAGTTTCACTAGAACTTACCCTAATAGATCAACGTCCTTCTTCATTATAAGACCATTTCGTATATTTTTAATGCCAACGACGTTGTACTAAATTGTTCATCCTTGGAAAGAATTACTCATACAATGTGATCGTGCGTGATCAATGAAGCAGTAGAATAATGTCAAATGTAACTGCATTACTTTTTGTCAACTCGTTGTAAACAGTCACTCGGATACAGTTTACACTCAAGAGTCTAGAGTGTAAAGGAAAGGCATAGTTCCATTGTCTTCCAGAAATGATGGCGACGAATCGCTACACTTCCTTTTTTCCCTCAACTCAGAGGCTGGATTTTGAAGATATTAAGGTAAGTTCTTACTACTAAATTTGAACAACTTGTTTGTAATATGCTCACCCATTTGGCTCATTTGGTTGCAGTATCGTGATGGTGTCTGGCACCTTATTCGGAGTTAGCAGTCCTGCCGAGGTTCACCCTGTACCTTCTTCTATTTTTCATTCATTTATAACACAAACTATACACTACACTGAACATACAGACATCACAGTCATACTCACAAAACAATTAACACGTAAATACACTTCCATCAATGTGGGAAGCGAAGGGAAATCACCCCAGTTCAAATTTATCTAAATCGTACCCAACAAGCAATATCCTAGTGGTTGAGGATAAAAAGAATACGTTAACAAACATTTCATCTCTTATAATACGTGCGTGGAAATATATTGAATTCGAATACTTACATGAAGAGTTATGTTTTATCTCTGGTTTCCTAATCTGCCAATATTAAAGTTTTCACTTCGCCTGCTGACTTACTTGAGCTCCATTAACAAGGCAACTAAAATAATGGAAAACTAAAAAGGAAATTTGTTTCTTTATCTTTGCGTGACATCTACGGTTCCCATATTGCGCAGTGGACGGTGAAAACGTGATTTTCATATTCAGAGCCCATATTTTGACTTTATTGTGGAAAATACGTTATCCGAGTCCATGAAAACAGGAAGGTAACCTTTTCTGCATGCGAAGTGGTCGCTGATATTCTTGACCTGGTTGAGCAAGATGCCAGGTGCGTGGGCTGTCACGGTGGAATGCCAAAGCTGGTCAGTGAGTTGTGGAGAGGAATGTTACATCACCTGGTGCGCCAGTAAGGGGGCGTCCATTAATTACGTGATGTGAAATAGAAAAAAGGGGGGGTGTCCGACGAAATCTCACCAATGGGGGAGAGCGTCGGCGGAAATCTTTTTAATTTCTTGAAGAAAACTAGAGCTAAAAAAACCGACGCCGATACCAACTTATGATGTCACCAAAGCTGAGACATTACTCTTCATAATCCTACTTCATTTATCGATTTCGGTTAGATATCCAGGGAGATAAATGGCTGGAGGCACAAAAAACGAATTTTAGAAATTTTAATCTTTTTTCCCTTTAAGGGTCGAATTACGAAAATTTCCTTTATTATAATGTAATTTGACCATGGAAGAGACCTTAATTAAAAATTTCCTTTATTATAATGTAATTTGACCATGGAAGAGACCTTAATCTTTAATATGATACCTCATTTTTCTATATCGGTTAGATATCGAGGGAGATAAAAGGCTCGTGACACGAAAATGCGCTGTAAAACAATTTATTACTTTTTCCCTTTAAGGGTTGAATTCCAAAATAATAATAATAATAAAATTCTTTCTTAATATATGATGTCACCAAAGCTGAGACATTACTCCTTATAATCATACTTCATTTATCGATTTCGGTTACATATCCAGGGAGATAAATGGGTCGAGACACAAAAAACTAATTTTAGAAATATTGACATTTTTGCCCTTTAAAGCTCGAATTACAAAAAATTGCTTTATTAAAATGTAATGTTACCACGACGGAGACCTTAATATTTAATATGATACCTCATTTATCTATAGCGGTTAGATATGAAGGCAGTTTAATGGCTCGTGACACAAAAACGCGTTGCAGAAATATTGATACTTTTGCCCTTTAAGGGTCGAATTCTTAAAAATTCCTGTCTTAATATACGATGTCACCAAAGCGGAGATCTTAATCTTTTAAATGATACTTCATTAAACTATTTCAGATAGGTGTCCAGGGAGATGAATGACTCGTAACACAGAAATCAGCATTTTAGAAATATTGACATTTTTGCGCTTTAAAGGTCGAATTCCGAAAAATTCGTTTCTTAAAACATGATGTGACAAAAGTGGAGACCATAAGCTTTAAAATGACACCTCATTAATTGATTTTGGTTAAGTATAAAATGAAATAAAGACTTGTAACAAAAAAATTACCTTATAGAAACAATATATATGATAATATATATTTAACCTGAACATAGAGATAGTGTATGGCATCGTTTAATATACTGGATATTTTTTATCCTGATAAGCTACAAAGTGCCCGACGATTCATAGTCCAAAAAAGAGAATATTGGTATTTTTGTCCATCTGAAAACCCAGATCAAACAGAAACTAAAGAACGGATTTCAACAAAACTATACGTAGTGATGTCTTATTTCACTGATTAGCATACAGGATATTTTCTGTACATATAAATAACTGCCTTAAAACTTTCGCGTACATCAAAACGTGACATAGATACGTTCTCATATATATAGAAATAGTTCACTCATATGCCAATTGAAGGCAACATTGGCTTTTTATACACGGTTTAATTCGTACAAACTATAGCAAATCCGGGATTTCATATAACAGTTTATATACATACAGATAAAACAATTAGCACTTATACGCGCCAGGCCAGACCCATTCAAGTATTGCTCGCAAAGTAGCTTTGTGAACATTACTAAAATTTTCCCGTGGATCATACACAACCATAAAATCTCCCGAATTAGAGACAGTCTCAAGAATGTTAGAAACAAATGAAGCGCACAACCTTTTCAAAACATTTTCATAATATCTAAATTCTGTGTCAACAAAGAAGAAAAATCATGACGGCTGCTCTGATATTTCTTAACCATCCAACATATCTTTGATGGTTTATCTGTGACTTAGCCAAATCTGAAATTCCAAAAGTCACGGGAACAGTCAGTCATTAAATGTAGTATTGCCAACATACTCATATTATCACAAGTTCACTACACACAGGGATCCATGGTTTAAAGTCGAAGGAATCCTTCCGAATGAAAGGCTTAGAACTGGTTCTTGGAGAGTATTGGATTTTCAAACCCGACAAAAACAATTTTTTTTTATATAAAAAGTTCTTTACAACTCATTAACGAAGGCGGTTATTAGAGCCGGGAGATAATTAAGGGGAAAGAAAGGAAGGAGCAATTTCGGAAAATTAAGAAAACCACAAACTGACTGACCAGACACAGGAAATCAAACCGCAGGCCCAGGAACAGCTCTAACCCACCACGTTCCGTGCTGCACTTCTTAAGGTGCGAGCGTGGTGGGAGAGCGGTTAACGTTCTGGCCTCGCATTCGGGAGGACGGCGGTTCGAATCCCAGTCCGGGCATCCAGATTTGGGCTTTCCATGGTTTCCCCAAATCACTTCAGGCAAATGCCGGGATGCTTCCTTCAAAAAGGCCATGGCAGAATTCCTTCCCGTTCCTTGTTCTCCAGTCCCATCCCGCCTCTAATGACCTCGACGTCGACGAGGCGTAAAACAATAAGTAAAGCAAAAAAAAACCATGGGTGTGTTCCCACGGCGAGTGGTTTTGTAGGCCGCGTCACTTCAGCTGAAGTGTACTGATCAGCACGCGCCACAGGCTAGCCCTCCCCACCACCTTCCTAGTGTCGTTTCATCTACCCGGGCGTTTGATCTTTACCGATTGGGCGATGGATTGTGGCGCACCATCCCTGCCAGCACAGGCGAGATCCTTTCCACGAGTGCTGCTCCACTTCTGTATTAGCTTATCTTGACGAGATTCAAACGATACAGTTGTCTGTCTACCTGTCGTGTCACCGCTTCTCGTGATCTACTTCCGGTGTTTTTTTTCTTTCCAGTCCATTCAAATGCACGTCTCTTTCATGGCATTATGATCCTTAGGATCAGCAATGTGGTAGTACGAAAATAATATGTCCGAACCGCTATTTTTTTTCCCCCCTAATGGCTTCTTCCGGATTAGTCGCCAACGGGGATCACTGTTAGAGATAATCACTTTTCTTTGACATATTCTTTGCATCTTTGTGCAGTGATTTTTCATTTCATTCCGCATCTCCAAGTTATTAGTCACTCCCGATTAGTCAGCTGTTAAAGGCCATTTAAATCGCTAGCCAACGAGTGTTTCCTGGAATATACCCATTAATCCGCCTTGTTATTAAGAGGCCTTTAGGAAGCAGTGGGTGACTACACACAGAAACCATACGATCTCTTTTGGATTCATGATGCACCTGGAGGGGTGGCATTTATGTAGGGGATTTATACATTCTTATACAAATCAGCTTAAGAGAAGTAAATACAGTTGAAACATGAAAATAACGATAATTTGTGTTAAAAGGTACGTATTAGAAAAACTTGTTGTATGAAACTAGCTGATGAAGACATGATAAAGAAGGTAAAACTTTCACCAGAATTTATGTTGACTGACTGACCACCACAGCAAAAATTTTAATCTTATGTTAGTATGGTTTGGTTTCTTGCTGTTACATATCGTAAACTGAGCGAATAGGTATTCACAAACACAAAAATTAGTTGTTGGATGCAAATCTTTTTCTTTTCATTCCTCCCAGGTGAAGGTAAAGAAGTGGGCTGCTGTACGGTCTCAGGTACTCTACAACAGCCAACCTAATCTAACGGGATAAGGAACGGGAAGGAGTTCAGCCATGGCCTTTTAAACGAACCATCTCGGCACTCGCCTCGGGTAAGTAACCGGGTGAGTAGTAACTAGTCATATTATAAGATCAAGAATTCTTCTTACGTCTTACTGCTAAAGGGTGAATTCAAAAAACTCTGTCGCTGGTCGAACGAACCTTTCAGGGATATCCCGACAAACAATATATATAGGAATTTACTTTTAGTGCGTAAAATAACTATGAAGAAATTTACTTCAATTAGGTTATAACATATGGATATCTTAGAAAATATGTTTGCGTTAAATCAACGAATATTAACAAAGTATTCAAAACGCACAACAAATAATATGAATTATGAGAGTGGTAAAGTCTTTTTGTTTTTTAGACAGTATCTCCTGACTAAGGTTGATATCATATATCAGAACAAAAATATCTACTGTGGTTGAACAATTTGGGCATTCTCCCAGCGATCAATTCTTTGGATCGTTTTTCTTATATTTTCCTGCCGACTATTAAGCATATCTTTCATCTCACATAAGTCCCCGATACGACATATTCTATTTTTTAACTGTAAGTAGAGGTTCTTTATCTTTTTCATGCGATCAAGAATCATTTTAAGATTATTTGTCTGTAAGATATAAACACAATATAAATACGTCATAAAGGCATCAATTCTCTTTTCCATATCGCTGCATAGTAAAGTTTTTGAAGAATTTAAAACCTTCATAACTGTTTCAGTACATATATTTGTTCATTATTCATAGAACCAAGGAAAATTATGGAGGTTGTAAGCCACAAAAAGTGTTTGGGAAAAGTATGCAAGGAATCTCTTCGAGAACTGTTTCAGAATAGATGTATTCATTCTCGCAGGCAGGCGATTAATTTGAAAACATGATTACAGTACAAGTACTACAAATAATAATAATAATAATAACAAGTCGGCAACACTAGTATGTAAAGCAATTATACAGAGGCGGCCGAAGTGATTTGCTGGTAGTGACAACACTGAAATTATTCGACGGATTACTGATCTTCATTGTTGAAGAACAGTTAGAGTTGACTAAGAATCTCGCAACTTAAAAATGTACAATACTTGAATGTATCATTATCTGCGTATTCTGTCGGATTAAAGAAATGATTTTGAAATTGAAGGAATCAATGATAAACACTTTAAAATTGACCAAAAGGTAAACAATGACTGATTTGCCAAAAACCGACGGGATGACTTACATGCAGCGCTGGGTTACCAAATAGGAACGACTAGGCACCAGTTTAAAATAGCGAGATGGTTCTGGATGTTTTTTTTTTACCAGGAATTGCTAAACTAAGCACAACTATGCATATAATAAGCAAGTCTGGATCATGTATGACGTCACCTGTCACGTCATGACGTCAGTCTGTGACGTCGCGCAATGACGTCACGTCTTACGCCATTTTTCTTGGTTATGTACGTTATTTACTAACATTTCTAAGCATCCGCGAATACATTAACTGACAGAACACTGAAAAAAGTATGTATTGCGTTTAAATCGTCATATCAATCATTAGATGCTTATATTTACGTAATATTCTTTTTATATTCCTTAAATTCTTTGACCATAGATATGTACGATAAAAGTTTTAATTTTTGAACACTAATGTTAGCGTAAGCTTTGATTAGATTGTTACTTAGCATAAGTCAGAATTACAACTGGCATTTGACGCTGCAGCAGAGGGCATGAATAATTTAGTTTATTTCAAAATAATTTAAACTTTGCCCTGTTATTGAAATTATTAAACTGTTTGAACGGAAATAGTTGCATACTGATCGCGAACTGTGCAGCCCACACTACAATTAAAACAAATATTATGTGGCACAATGTAAGTTTATAAGATTTATTTTAATCTTCTTTGCTTTCACTGAGTAATATTACTAAAGCTGTTATTTCCGCAACATGTAACTATGTCAGGGTTGTTGTGCAATCACTGGGACTCATCAAAGAATTGTCGTTTTGGTCTGAAAACTATAGCACACGTTCGTTGGGTGATATTATTTAATATATGTTACTCTTAGAGTTGTAAAATATATCCATCCTTACAAACTTCACTCGAAAATTGCCGTAACGTTAAGCGGCGAGCTACTGGGAGAAGGCATATAGCGATGTATAATGATAACGCAAACGTTCCTTCGACTGTATTTTTTTAGTAACATCTTTCTAACACACCTATCAAGATAGTATATAATCCACAAACGTCAAGCAAAAAAATCTGCCGTAACGTTACACACTTAGCGATTAGAGTACGCCATTGGATGCGACCTCCAGCGATACTAATATTACATGCAACAAAATGCATCAATGACCAAAAACGTTGAAAATCAAACCAACTTTATAATTAAAACAAAGTCCATTAAGCTACAAAAGCAGCATTCATGTATCTTCTGGTCCAGGCTACATTCCAACCTATCCACAGGCGCTGCTAATGATTCTGCTCGTAAATCATGACAGTTAAAATGTTATAAAATCCAAATTTGTAGCGAATTATGCTTTAACAACAAGAACCAAACACCATTTTGTATTAATTGTTAAATTTTTTTTACTGAAATCATTAGGGGAGGTGGTGGTAATATGAAACAGGGTTGTAATATGAAACACCATAATACAGGGTGTTCGCCGGGAAACGCAACCCACTGTTAGCGCTACAAGGAAGAAACTGCTCCCGGCGAGCGAGCGATCAGCTTCCGGCATTGTTCGACCGTCGGCCGCGGACTATTTCACAATAATTACGCTTCATAAACTTGTATGTGCTAAGCATTTAAATGTGTCGTAATTCATTAGCTTACCTTATAAAAGATGCTGGAAGTGTTGACCCTCTTGTGTAATGCACATTTCACATCTTCTGAACATATTTCGAGACACACGCTGGATTTCACCTTTGTCAATGGACATTATTACTTGATAGATTTTTTCCTCAAGTTCTTCCAATGTGTGAGGATTTCCTTCGTACACCTTACCCTTAAGTTTACCCCAAAGGTAGAAGTCACAAGGGTTTAAATCCGGTGATCTGGCGGGCCACAACCCACGGCTGATTACACGATCATTAAACACTTCGTCAAGTGCAGCAAGCGAATTTCTAGCGGTGTGAGCTGTCGCCCCATCCTGTTGAAAATAGCCGTACAATTTTTCTTCTTCAGTAAGTTTCTCGAAAAACGGTTTCACAATATTTTCGATATATCTTGCGGAAGTAAGAGTTTCACGGAAGAAAATTGGACCTATGATTCTCGAAGCACTAATCGCACACCAAACACCCACTTTTAAGTCATGCAATGGCAGTTGGAGTAGAGTATTTGGTTTTTCTGAACTCCAGTGTCGACTGTTTTGAGCGTTAACATAACCACTCAGATGAAACCAGGCCTCATCAGAGAAAAACGTCAGTTGCGGATCAACAGTGCCATCGTGGACACCCTGCAGGTACCAGTTGCAAAATCTAATCCTAGGCCCCTGGTCTATTTCTGTAATTTTATGCACCACAATTGTTTTGTACGGCTTTAAGTGAACTAGCTTTGTTACTTTCCAAGCTGACGTCTTAGATACGCCTGCCTGCTGCCCTAACTGACTTAATGATTTTTTGGGTGACTGTTCTAGTCGAAAAGCGATATCGTCAATTTTCTCCTCTGTGAGAATACGGTTGACCGACAGTCTCTTTTTGTTAAAAAATGAACCCGTTTCTCTTACTTTTTTAACCAGACGCAGAATTGTTGATTTAGCTGGCAGTAAGCGCCAGGATATTCGCGACGAAATTTACTGCGACACTTTTTAAACGACTTCTTCTTCACATATGTATCGTAGAGAAATATTCTTTGTTGCAAACGGTAACGTACCATAATTTTACTCACACTCAAACACGGTACAGATTAGTAAGAGTATGAAGCCCTAAACCAGCCAAACCGCAAAGAAACGTTTATTCACAACACTGATTAATAAGAGACTGAAGTCACAAACTAGCTACAATGCAAAGAAACCGTTCTTAACCATGTAAGGGTCCCATTATACTGTGCCACTGCACTGTTGGGGCAGCGGAGGTGTTAAACAGTGCGGTGATTCACGGTATCGTGTGGCGGGAACCGCTGGCCCCGCTGACCGAGCAAGTTGCCGACGGCAACAGACTGGGAGGGTTGCGTTTCCCGGCGAACGCCCTGTATTTGCAGACTACTAATGCCATGTGGTAGTAGCTTCAGTTATGGCAATCCTAATGTTCTGTTTCCATCATTATAGGCAACAGAGATCAGTATCACATTGTTTTATGACCGTGAGTAGACCCACTTGGTTTTACAACCTCCAAAAGTTTTTGTAGGGTTAGATTCAATATTTTCTCTGCTACCTTTACTTACAAATTATCATACTGTTTCTACTTTACGATTTAGTAATAGAAGCAAACCTACAAATGATAATTTTAGTTCCTTGAAATTGTTTATCAAAAGTCTAGTTTCATTGATTAGTTTCGCAAATGGCGTTGGGTGGTAATATGAAACATGCTGTTCCATATTACAACCCCTCTTTTGTTTTGTAGGTGTTGCCGTGCCAAAAAGCAGGTTATGGCCTCAAAAAAGGGGAATGTGGCAGAAATGGCAATCTGAATTTATGATTCAAGCAATAATGGCCCTCAGTGATAAAACTAAAACTCCAAATGAAGCGGCAAGATGTTTCAAAATACCAAAAGCTACCCTCTTTAGAAAGGTGGCTGCAAAGAATATAGATGTAAATACTTTAACGCATGACAAATTAGGTAGAAAAACTGTGCTTCCAAAAGAAATTGGAAAGAACCTTGTTGAGTATTGTCTATTGATGGAAAATAAGTTTATGGTCTCACTCGTAATGACGTAAGGAGAATGGCTAACAGCTGGCACTAAGAAATGGAATTCGCAATCCATTCAGTGGCGATATGACTGGAAGGACAAGGTTCGATCACTTCATGAATAGACGCAAGAGTCAGATTTCAGTACGAAAGTTTGAAGGAACATCACTTGCCCGAACCACCGGCTTTAACCGAGAGAGTGTCATGAACTTTTTTGATCTTCTGAAAGCCGAATACACTAAACATTGTTATTTTCCTGACTGGATCTTCAACGTTGATGAGTCTGGTATTAGTGTAGTGCAAACAAAAATTCCACATGTAATTGGCGTGAAGGGAAGAAAACAGATAGGAATTCTTACTCCTACAGAGAGGGACCGAGCGTGGTGATGTAACGGATAGCGTTCTGGTCCTCGCATTCGGGAGGACGGCGGTTCGAATCCCCGTCCGGGCATCCAGATTTGGGTTTTCCATGGTTTCCCCAAATCACTCCAGGTGAATGCCGGGATGCTTCCTTCACTAGGCCATGGCCGAATTCCTTCCCATTCCTTGCCCCCATCCTTTCCCGTCTCTAAAGACCACGTTGTTAAAAAGGGACGTTAAACTGTTACAAAAAAAAAAAAAAAATACAGAGAGGGGTAGTCTGGTGAAGATCATCGCGTGCATGAGTGCAGGCGGCAACATCGTGCCCCCGGTGATGATTATCCAACGCACCAATTGGACAAACAGATTGATGAAAGGTGTTCGTCCTGGAGCTATTGGAAAATGCCATCCTTCAGGCTGGGTGCAGTTCTATCTCTTCACTGAATGGTTTACTCACTTCTTTGAACATACAAAACCTACAGCTGAATCCCCAGTCTTGCTCATATTGGACAGAAATTATTTTCATACTAGAAATATAGATGTCGTCATTAAAGCAAAAGATAATCATGTGACCATTCTCTCCCTTCCACCTCATACTACACATACACTACAGCGACTTTTGTTCACGAAGTACTATAAACTGTGAAATGTAATTGTGCTTTATACCTTATAAAAACAACTTTACTACAAAGCGACGTTTCGGACCTCTGCATTCTTTCAACTTTACTAAAAGTTTACGCTCTAAATTTCGATTTTCTACCAGGTAAGGTCAAAATCTAATTTAATAATTTCATTAATAAAAATGTAAACTGACAATGTTTGTTTTACAATTTATTTTAAATATGTTTCATATTACCACCCCACTTCAAAATGCACATAATTTACAGCAAGTTAAAAAATCTATTGTAATTATTGAAAATGTTTATCATTCATCACAATTATTATTGATCTTTTATAACAGATATATAAACTCACAGAGGTGACATTTTTTAATGGACAGCCACATTTTAAATTCAGTATATTGCTTTAAACGAAAAAGTGTTCCATAATACCACCACTTCCCCTACATCGTTTGAATGAAAGAAGTTTCAAATTGATTGCGATCTATGTGGCCTAAACCACAATTAAATATTACGTGGTCTAGCGTAAGTTGTTAAGATTTGCTTTTAGCATCCTTCGTTATCACTGGGGCCATTATTTCGGCCCATGCAAGCTGTGTCAGCCATTAAAACATTGATCTTCATCACAGGTAATAAGAAAGAAAGGTGTATGAACTTGTGAAGATTTGGGATCAAGTTTATACCGCGATGCATTGTGATACTGACTTTCGATACAGGGAATGTATTAATTCACGTGTGATTGAAGCTTTGCTTTTCTAGCGGCAATATTAGCGGAGTTGGGGTTAGGCTGAAATGCATCCTGGACCAAGTTAACAACTGAAGCTTTTCTTACAGCACAAGGGACGATAAATAACTATGAGCTTTATTTTATAACAATTCTATTTAGTTAAGCAACTGCAGAAAAATAAATTACCATAACACTCCGTTAATTCCGTCATTTTTGACGGGTTTTGGGACTAGTTATCAATATTATCTGCTGATTTTTCGCGGATCTTATTTTTTCCTGTGAGACGTGCCAAATCAGAAACGCCATCGCTTAACCAATTAAATTCGCCCCAGAAAGAACACATGGAAAACAGAAATACGCATTTATCAAATTACAACCACACATCCAGTTATTATTATTTTAAATACATACTATGGTTAAATTTCGTCAACCGAGATGTGTTAACACTTTCTTGTCGGTATGAAATGTTTAAGAGTAGAGTAGGTCCTCATACATTTTTCACATTAATTTTTTCGTCGTTCAGTTGTAGCGAGAATGGCTTCTGTAACAACTCATTAATACGATTCATGCAGCAACGACACCTTTCGCACTCTTCGATAATTGCAAAATATGACCGGGATTCGGCCCACAAACTCCAGACTTTAAGATCTGCCACGATTTCCAGCATTCCCCCTAAGGAATATAAAGAATCGCAGTTGCGGTTGCGCTCTACGGACGGTGTTACTAACTTTTTCGAGTTTCCTGAGACAGAGCAAAGTTATCACAAACTGTTACGTGAAAAGCTATCTATCTCCCTTTCTTGTTTCCACAAAGCTACCAGTGCGAATGTGCGATATGAGCCACCTGGTATTTGTCACCGCGACGGCGAGAAAGTTCACTGATGTGGCCAACAGCTGGTGTTATATATTTCTCCACCCGTCACAAGTAATCGCACATCAGAGAGTACCACATTTTTAAATATTTACTTCTCTTTCACTAAATTTGTTCTTTATTGATTAATAAGCAGTGACATGTCACAGTGTCACTACATCTAAAGCCGCCCCTGCAGTTAAATATTTTCACATCTTCAGCAATTTTGCTACAAAATGTCGAAATCTTGACTGAAGATAAGTTGGATTTCAAAAAGACTTAATACGGTACTTTCTCGAACTTTGTTTTTGTTTTGTTTTTTGGTTTTTGTTTGCTACTTATTTATGGAAATAACAATACTCTTTCTTTGTGAATTCAATAAATACCTTAGAAAATTTATTTCATAATAAATATTACAGGTCTGGTGGCTCAGTGGTTAACGCTCTGACTGGAGATCGAAAGGTTCCCTGTTTTAATCCCTGTCTCGGCGGGGATTTTCAATGAACCTTAATTGGACAGTAACCTCTGGTACAGCTTGCTGTGTCATGTGAAGTACATCAGAACGCTTCCGTGGTTCGGATTCCATGTTAAACTGTAAGTCCCTTTCACCCGGTAGGATTACTGTGTTACGTTAGGTAAGACGGAAAGGAACTGGCTGTCCTACCTCTGATACAAGGCTTAGTATGCCTCTTTCTGGAGGGTCAACCAACCTTTGGGTTGAGAGCCGTGCTTAATAATTACTATATTACTGGCACATATATACTATTAATTACTAAAATATTTCATGTGACGCATAAATATCGTTGAGTTATGTATATATTTCAGAGTAACTTCTTTCTTGGAAGATAATAAATCTATAAACGGCACACCAATTTATTTTACCCTTCGCTCTGGTATTTCACATTAGACTGTTTATATTCCATAAAAGACTATGAAATTAATATAATAGAAAATTCACAATTCATGTTTTGGTATTAAAGTATGATATGTGTGTCGTATTCCTTTTATAAATGAGTAGTTATCTACGGTATGTAACAAACTAGTACCTGATAATAGCTCATAGTATTTACGAAGCTTACCGACTTAATTAAATCAGCAGCATCTCCCATCAAGTTTTAGAACGGTTAATTTTTTTAGAAAATTTAGGTAATTTTATAAGGCATTTGATTTTGTATCAACGTATATGATAACATAATAATGGTAAAAATGAGAAATTATTCATGATATACAGGGCGTTCGCCGGAAAACGCTACCCTCCCAGTCTGTTGCCTTCGGCAACTTGCTCGGTCAGTCGAGCCAGCAGTTTCCGCCAACCGGCACCGTGAATCACCGCACTGTTTAACACCTCCGCTGCCCCAACAGTGCATTGCAGTGACCCTTACATTGTTAAGAACGGTTTCTTTGCATTGTAGATAGTTTGTGACTTCAGTCTCTTATTAATCAGTGTTGTGAATAAACGTTTCTTTGCGGTTTGGCTGGTTTGGGGCTTCATACTCTTATTAATCTGTACCGTGTTTGAGTGTGAGTAAAATTATGGTACGTTACAGTTTGCAACAAAGAATATTTCTCTACGATACATATGTGAAGAAGAAGTCGTTTAAAAAGTGTCGCAGTAAATTTCGTCGCGAATTTCCTGGCGCTTTACTGCCAGCTAAATCAACAATTCTGCGTCTGGTTAAAAAAGTAAGAGAAACGGTTCATTTTTTAACAAAAAGAGACTGTCGGTCAACCGTATTCTCACAGAGGAGAAAATTAACGATATCGCTTTTCGACTAGAACAGTCACCCAAAAATCATTAAGTCAGTTAGGGCAGCGTGTGTCTCGAAATATGTTCAGAAGATGTGAAATGTGCATTACACAAGAGGGTCAACACTTCCAGCATCTTTTATAAGGTAAGCTAATGAATTACGTCACATTTAAATGCTTAGCACACAAGTTTATGAAGTTTATGAAGCGTAATTATTATGAAATAGTCCGCGGCCGACGGTCGAACAATGCCGGAAACTGAGCGCTCGCTCGCCGGGAGCAGTTTCTTCGTTGTAGCGCTAACAGTGGGTTGCGTTTCCCGGCGAACGCCCTGTATAAGGGAGTTATATCACATAGTACGAACTGCTATAATTAATTTTCTCACGTGATTCAATACCGTATATTGTTTTTGTTTAATGATTACTATTTACATTTTGAGTATCCTTCCCGTGTACTAACTTGAAGCTTTGCCGGCTTCGGTAGCTTAGGGGCTAGCGTACTGCCCCTACCTACCGAAGGGCGCCGGTTCGAGTCCGGCCGAGGGCATGGGTGTTTAAGTGTTGTGTGTTGGTGTGCTTGTCGTGTCCGTCCTGTGATGTGTCTAGAATTACTTGAAAGATATGTATACACTTAGAGAAACTAAAAAAAACACTGGATGAAATAAACACATACTTGAGCTGGCTGTATGGCCTAAGGAAGCCAAATGCCATTAAAAAAAAAAAAAAAAAAAATTCAAGCTTAGTACGACAACATGTAAATTCAACAACATCCTATTGAAGGAAAGGAATCTTTTCAGTACATTACAATTCAATTTACAGATAAACAATTGCATAACGAAATAGATAAATATATCATATGTACAGACACAACATACATGGTACATTAATTACGTCAACTAATTTTACACAAACTACTGGCAATTATTTTGTATATACCATAGAAATAAATTCTTCAACGGAGATTACATAAAGTTTAAATGAATTATATTTAATTTTCTGTCTTCTTTTAGAAGAGATTGATCACTGAAAGTTTTAAATTTCATTTTTTCCAAACAATAAATACAGTTAATCAGCTATTGATAGATTAACGTGAAATTTTCAGATAGTCTTATGACAAATATACTTACCAATGGGATAAAAAATTTTCTTTAGCATATTCGAGGCCTGCTAGTTTTCAAACCACCCTTGATGGTAACTGGCACACTAGTATGTAATTTCAGCTGATTCTACATTAATGCAATGTCCGTTTCGTATCTAAGAATATGGATTTTGTCGAAATGAACACAACATTAATATCTTTTTTCATTTATTTATTACGGCTCGTCGACGCTGGAGTCATTAGAGCAGGGACAGGATTGGATGCAAGGGGAGAGAATAAAATTGTGCGTTGCCTTCTGAAGGAACCATTCATTCCTACATTGCTTGAAGTGATTTCTGCATACTTAAAAAAAAAATATTTGGATGGCCGCGCCGGTGAACCTCCGAGATTAATGTACTGACAATTGCTTTTAGGCCAGTTCTGAGACATCACAAAAGCTTCCAACGGCATTGCTGATTCTGTAACGGTATGTGTATATCTAAAGTGCTTGTTGCCACTCCTCTTGGCCTGTGGGAGTGTATTCCATTGTTCTGGCTTTCTTAAATCCAGTCACGGAACGCTTCGCTCGCAGGATACTCCGAAACAGTTTAAACAGTACATCGTCGCTACTTGGTTTCTGTGTAGCTGAGTTTCCACAAATCACTGCGAAGAAAGCAGGGATTATTTGCTGACCCCAAAGTGACTATTCAAACATTGGCAGCAGCGAACCAAACCGAGCGTGGTGGTGTAACGGCTAGCGTTTTGGCCTCGCATTCGGGAGGACGGCGGTTCGAATCCCCGTCCGGGCATCCAGATTTGGGTTTTCCATGTTTTCCCAAATCACTCCAGGCAAATGCAGGGATGCTTCCTTCAAAAGGCCATGGCCGAATTCCTTCCCATTCCTTGCCCCCCCCCCCCCCCATCCTTTCCCGTCTCTAAAGACCTCGCTGTTAGAGACGTTAAGCAGATTAAAAAAAGCAGCGAACCAAGCCATTAGGAGGGCGGTTATTTATGTGTATTTCGCAAACATTTAAACCAGTGTTGTCCACAGTGTAGTTTCGAACGAGGTTCTTGTGTTTTGAGTGGTATTGAATTGATTAGTTTCAGTGTCAGAGACATTGTCACTGTAGAAGTATTGATACGACTGTCGTGTCAGTTGGTGTGCGTTATAAATTCTAATACAGTATTGTTGTTTTTAGGTAATATTAAGTTTGAAGATTGATATATCAACAATGAATATTTTCCCATATCTCTGTGAGACTTGTTTACTTCGAGCTTATTCCGTACCATACCTGTTATCAAAATAAATGAAATTATTTTATTTCTTTTTGATTCTTGCTTTGTGAAAGATTCTAGTAAACACTTGTCGGTTCAGGTATGATATACAATCCTAAAAAGAAGAATTTTCGAATCTATAGGCGTTATCGCCGTAAATCTATTTGCAGAACCTACATTTCATTCATAGAGTATTTGTAGGACATTTTATTGTTTTGTTCAGAATATAATTGTGTCTTGTTTAAGCGAGAGAAAGTAGGAGAATATATAATAAAAAATATCAAAGTGTTAGAGACGAACCTTCAAAAACAAGGAGCGTTCATCTGAAGTAAGCTTGCGAAGAAAATAAATCTACTTAAAAAAAAATTGTTATAATTTCATAAATATAACAAATGCATTCGATTGATTGTCTTCGTGCAGCCAGACAGACACGGTAATTATTCGTCCACAAAACAACGTGTACTCCGACGAATCTTTTTTTTGTTTGAAGCATCTCGGCATTCGCCTGGAGTGATTTGGGGAAACCATGGAAAACCCTAATTTGGATGCCCCGACGGGGATTCGAACCGCCGCGCCATCTTTCCAAATACGAGGCCAGAGCGTTAACCACTCACCCACAACGGTCGGTCCCGACGAATCATTGAGACAGCCCTATAACGGTCTAATGAGTGAAAGTTCTTGTGCCGCCGGACATAAATTTGTGAGCTAGTTGTTTCTAAAAGACGAGTGTTTTTTTTTTCTATTTTCAAATGAAAGGCGTTTCCACGTTTAGAAACTTACAATAACTATTCTTTGTGGGAACAAATTAATTCCCTGGCGCCCTGTAAAATCCAGGCAGGTCTGATGTTTCCTTGTTATCACTGTAAAAACAAGAATCTCTCTCAATGTGCATAAGAGAATTTTTGCTTCAGTTTCATATGAAACTTCTAAATCTTTGTAAAGTTCATGTACGTACATGTATTAAAATTTCTTAGCTTCAACTAACGATAATTTTTTGTTTGCTATTTCGCATCTGTAAGACGAGGTATTGCGTTGAATTTTATTTTTCACAGACAGTTGTTTAAGATTAACGATAAATATACCTCTGTCTGTAAGCATTCATGAGTACCAAATAAACCATAATTTTAGGATCTTTTCAAATACTAATAAAAAAAGTAATGGTTTCACCACTGTTTCTTGAAATTAGTGTATATGCTTTGCAGAAGGTAGTGGAAGGTGGCGATTCAAATTACGCGAGGTAAGAAATTAATCTCCCCCCACATACCAAGCTGCAGCCTTGTTTAAGACCTTTGTTAATCAATATCTCTTCAGTTTTCTTTGTGCCAATTTTTATGATTATTTTTGTATCTTTATATAAATTTTAATGATTCCAACTAAACGCCCAACGTATCTGTTTTTTGGTCATTATGTCCTACATTTTGCACATATTCATCCACACTATCTAAAGGTTTTTCAAAGTCAATTAAAATTATTTGAGTTTTCATATCGACCTCACATCTCTTTTCTAAAATTCTCTTAATGCTAAAGATGTTGTCATTGCATGACCGACCCTTTCAGAACCTTGTTCCTCTTGTATTTTGATTTCTCCTATGATCTTCAGTCTCGAATTTATTATTTTTGCAAATACCTTATAAACAGCCAGCATTGGTTAGACTAATTCCTCTATAATTTTTACATTCATTTCTCTTTCGCTTCTTAAAGATAGATATAACCTTTGTCGTTTTCCAGCTGATTAGTATTTTTTAGCTTTTCCAGCACTCATTAAATAGATGTAATATTCTAAATTCATACAGTGGACCTGCATATTTTAATAATTCCGTGTTAGGGCCACAAGCTTTCCTGTTTTTCATATTTCTCAGCACCAACTGTAATTCTTCTAAAGAGATGGAATCCGCAGTGTTGTTATACTGAAGTTGCTCCTCTTGGGGATCTGGGATTCCTTTGCGCCAAAAGTTTCTATAGTATTCCTTCCATTTTGGTTCATTAATGAACTATATATCTGCAACATCTTTCTCTGTTTTATTTAAAACAGACCTTCGTTTCTGACCGTGGACCCCTTAACCGAATCGGTAGTCAAAATGCAAGCGTCCTCTAGCTACGTCTGCACAAGGCACACCAATCATGACCTACTTGAGTTGTAGTCCTTCACACATTCGACTGTATACTGCACCAACAGAACATCCAAGGCAACAAATAGTAGCAAAATGTTAATAATGGGGTAATTATGACGATAATATTGGTGACACAAACACTGATAGAAAATATTATCACCTGGTGACCGTTTAACTGAGAGTTGGTTGGGTTCAATGTTAACGAAACAGTAATATCAACTTCGTTTCAAATATCTCGGTGCTTGGAAATGATTTATATCCCAGGAAGAATGATGGAAGTTTGGCCTGTAGCATAAAATAAAAAAAAAAACGCTACGAAGGTATTAATTTCGCAGACGTACGAGTCCCTGGATTGTTGATCACAGCCGATGAAATATAATTGTATTAATCCTGAAAAATGAATGACCCACGGTCTAGAGTACTGGCTCCGCGTGCCGAAGGGCGCCGGTTCGAGTCCTTCAGCGTGTATGGGTATTTAAGTGTTGTGCTGTGAATTACATGTGCGTCCTGGTGTGTATAACTGGTTGAAAAAATGCATACTGGAAGAAACTGCAAGCACTGGATCACATATAATCACTGTTGAGTTGGCTGTATGGTCTCAGGTGCTAAAAAAAGTAAGTGGAATCATACCACCCTCGGAAATAGTAATAAATTATCGATAAACGGCGCAATTTATAAAAAGCACAAAAGAAGAAGAAAAAGCAACCAACCAATCATTGCTGAAAAAAAAAACCACACAGCTAAAAATTATTTATTTAGATATAGGAAACTCATATAATGCAGCATCGAATTCCAACCATATAGAAAATTATAAAAATTTAGAAGTGATCCCTATAAGGTCATCTTGATACTATTATAATATTTACCTTCAATAAACAATAAAAATGAAATCATCTTACTGCCATGAGAATCCGTACATTATTTTGAAATTACCGATCGAATCGAATCATTAGTGTAATGTTACAACTGTTATAAAAATACAAAAAATTTCATCTCAAGAGAATGAACACATCGGGAAAAAATGAATATAAGACTATCAAGAAATTAGCTTCTGCAGTACTAAATTTGTTGGTGAATTTCAGCTTCATTTTGCAGTTGAGAAACATCTTCTATAGCAAATAGTCTGTGTATATAATCTTCACAAGTGTCTCGTAGGAAGCAGAACTTCTCCGAGACTGTGATTCTGCTGAAATTAAATTCAACCTGGATTAGAAATTTTCAGGGAACGATAAAAATTTTGAAGGACTGAAGACTAGAAACAAAGTCGTTAGGGATTTTCCGCTCTGATGACAGATGTTTTTCTCGGCTCCTTCACCACCTGAATTTAGTGTCCCTCGAGAACGTCATTAAAGAAAAGCTGATCAACAAGAGAGTTTTCAACGTGAAATTTGGGCTGTCTTTATCAAGTGCGATGTCTCTAGTCTACTACCATTTTGGTTGTGTGAATACGAACGAGCTGCTCGATAATATTCACCAATGAATGCAGCTTCGTTAACAAAACAGACGTATATATACTTCGTGCCTCATACTCCGTGTATGTTAAGAGAGAGGATTGGGAATAAATACGGAGGTATCTTGTACAGTATGCCTTAATTGGGTAGGTCAATATGGAATGAATGTAAATTCACCAAAGAGTTTCCAGATAGAAAAATAAAGTTTTAGTAGTTATAAGGAGAAGGAAGAATAGTTGGTCGAGATCATGAAGTGTAAATATATTGCAGTATTATCCGATAGTAAACTCAGTTGGTCAGTTTTTAGGGACAACCTTGAAATCCTGCAGCTAGTGGAGAGGATGATGAGAACTTCTTCTTGCATAAAGCCTCGTCGACGCCATTAAGCGCGGCGGTATGGAACTGGAGGGAATTCGGCAATGGCCTTT
Source organism: Vandiemenella viatica (assembly GCA_031002005.1). NCBI lineage: Eukaryota > Metazoa > Arthropoda > Insecta > Orthoptera > Morabidae > Vandiemenella > Vandiemenella viatica. Next base: position 235,364,341 of record CM061920.1, on the reverse strand, counting down.
TGAAGGAACCATCCCAGAATTCACCTCGAGTGAATTGGGAAAACCATGGAAAACCCAAATCTAAATCACCGGATGAAGATTCGAACCTAAGTCCTCCCGAATGCGAGGCCGGGGTGGTGAGGATGTTCCAGCTAAATGAGGGTATTTAGTCACAAACAAGGCTTTAAAACTGACCTTCTCCTCTGGTAAAACTTTGTTTTGTTAATGTGTAGATGTTAGGAAACCCTATGGCTTAGATTCCACTTGCAACTGTAGGATCAGTGGCTACGACGGAGGCTGATTGCGCAGCTGTAAGGAAACCCAGTAATCAGGTCTTGAGAACACACGAAATTATTATTATTTGAGATATTTCAATAGTCGATTTGAACTACGTAAGACTTCGTATCAGGAACCCAACGTAAGAATGGTTATGCCAGACATCTATTATAGTAACAAAGAAATCATGTACACAGAAACAAAGTCTGAAATAATGAATATGCTCGTAGAAAAAATTAAGTGTGTAAAGAACCTCAAATAATTGTGGGAGATAATTCAGGAAAATGGTTTTGTTATAAGAAGAAAGGATGCACAAGGTCGAAAGAACATATGGCACAATTAGAAAAATACGCAACAAAAAGTATGTATTTAAAAATCTTAAAGTACATCACTCCACGACCGGAATGTCTTTACGCAAATGAAAGTTTCGTACTGAATTACAAGTTGCTCAAATTAGAAGTACTAGAAAAAGAATTATATATAAACTACTTGGCACAACAAGAACAACAGAACACTGGAAATTAAGTAGTAATGACGAAATATATTGCAACATAGAAAACATAGCAGAAACAATACGGAAGACCGAGCGTGGTGGGTTAACGATCTGGCCTCGGATTCGGGAGGACGCGGGATCGAATCCCCGTCCGGGCATCCAGATTTGGGTGTTCCAGGGTTTCCCCAAATAACTCCAGGCGAATTTCCTGGATGCTTCCTTCAAAAAGGCCATGGCCGAAGTCCTTCCCGTTCCTTGTCCCCAGTCCCATCCCGCCTCTAATGACCTTAGCCGTCGACGAGGCGTAAAGCAGTAAGTAAAAAATAAAAATACGGAAGAGGTGATTGCTATTTTTAGGACATTTATATAGAATGATGCCAACAGGCTTAGCAAAGGAATCCTCAAATATTTTTTGGATGATAAAACAACAACAATCTGGACTCAAGAAGTTAATAAAGATTTGGAAAGAAACAATTTCAGTCGAATTTTTTTTAAGGATAAAAGCGTTCCACATGAAAGGATTGCAAGGTAGGAAGGAAAAGAAAACAGAAATGAAATGGTTAGAAGAAAGGAAGAAGATGCATAATGAGAGGATGTAGGAGTACTGGAGGAAGAAGAACGAACGATGAGGGACGAAATATTGAAATTGGCTCGTATTCTTTAGAAGACACTAACGAGGAAAGAAGATGACGAGCATTGAGGATCTTGTGTACGATACAGTCTTTTAAATCCTTAAACCAAAGTTCTGTACAGTTTAACAGATGTGGCTGCTATAAAAGAGTGTTGGACAGGGAAGAACAGAACCTTGTGAAGAACGAAACCAGAGGTGGTATACATTAAGGAGTCGATACCGTTCGAGGAATACTAGTGTGTTGATTAATGAACCGCACAATCTTTTCTGTTGCGCTGGTGTTGATACTGCTGCTGGGGCGATTCCGTTTGATGTAGTTAACGACGGCCGCGTGAGTGTGCCTCGCATGAAGGTCGCTGCCCCGGCTCGGCGCGGAGCCTGGTACGGGCAGGTACGGCCGTGGCCGCGCGCCCCACCACGTTATATAACGCCGCGTGGCGCAACCGCGGCTGCACTCCTCCAACTGCTTCCTGGGAAACCGCCGCCTTGCGCAAGCAACCATCTCAAGCAAGATTTGATATGCAACATTTCATCCTAACATGTCGCCTAATACCCAACGCTTCTTCGTTGCTATATGTTTCTGATCTTTTCAATTCAAGCAAGCACTGCGCTGCAGAGAAAAATTGACTCATCTTATACTAAAGTATCTTCTGTCGGCAAAAGTAGATCGTTGACATCATTGTATCTAGAAAGTAAATTACGATAGGTGGCACCATGTTAATAAGCCGGAACTTACAAGCATTGTCCTATCAGTCTGAAATTTGATATATTAAGCGGTATTGTTTGAGAAAAACTGTAATAGGAAACCATCAAGTATACAAATGAAGTAAAATTACTCGAAATGTGGGTAAAGTTCCAGTTATGTTAATTCCAAATGTTTGTCTTCACTCTTGGATGAAATACTGCATTCCGCATTCATATCGCACGTATTATAGCATCACTAGTATATTAAACATTGAAGGTGTACGAATCTGCGTACAACTGCCATTTTGCAGTTATCTGTATATTTTCGTCATGAGATAGTAATGTTGGTATTGTGACATGTTGCATGCCAGCCAACTTTCTACTATGAAAGATGGCTTGTTTCATAACAGATGGTTGACACAGGACACAGAACCAGTGGGTGACACACGGGCGGATATCGATGGTGTCACCCCTTGAAAACTTGAATTAAAAATTAAGTAAAATATATCCTGTAAGTGTAAAATATGATATTAATAAAACATAATTAAATAAAAATTTATTGTTATGCAAACATAATAGTTAATAAAATTGTAATATTAACAACATTTAAAAGATATACTCCTAAACTAAAAACAATTGCTTTAACAGCTGCTAACTCGTAAATCACATTTTCAAAATTAACAATTTGAGTTACTACATGTTCAATAGTCAGTATGAACGTGTTGATCAATGGTGATCGAAAGTAGTTTCAGATTAATTTTAACTCCTCTGAAGATTGGGCCTTACTTGCCCGATACTGTTCCGCACCGTAACCACACCGACAGGTTTCTTAGTGTTGGCACTCACTCGATGGAAGTTTGTCCAAATGACACGGTGTCTCGGCCGACACTCGGTCGGCACCCAGCTATCATTGGTTTGATTTATGTTTTGAAGGAGAGGACTAGAGTCGTCCTGCTGGATGTGGAGAACCGCATAGAGAGAGTTCGGAAATTTCCCTTCCCTTCCGACCAAATGTTGTTATTGTTTGCTTTAAAACAAGTGTCTTTTTTTCATCCATGTTCATCAGATGTTTGTTAAAAGTAGGAAGAGTCCTAGCATCTTCGCATTAAAAAATCAAAGTTTTGCCTAGGTTGAAGATCAATTTTAAGACCCACAAAAATTGCAGCCGAGATCTGCATTTTGTAACGGGGACCTTCCAAACCCGAATCGCACGCCGTAACCATATGCCACATAAATCTAGAAGTACTGAACAATATGTATTCAAACACATAAAAGTGGATTCGTATTTTTTGATAGCAAAAATAGATGGTATAGAAAAAGAGTATGTTCATTTTATCATGTCTGCAAACTTATTTTTAATTATACCTACATCCGGACTGGTGACTCAAATGACTGCGTGCGATTTGGGTACTGAATGTCCCACTTCAAATCCCGGCCTCAGCTGTAATTTTTGCGGGCCTTAAAATTGACATTTAAATCTGGTAGAGCTTTTATCTGTTAATGCGAAGATCTGAATTTCACGTTAATCTGTGGGTCTTCTTTTCATGTTAGGTGACTACGATATAGGTGCACTGAGAGTTTCCCAATAAGAAACTCTGTGACCAAAACTTTGATATAACATGAAATTATTATTTTTATTATAAAAAATCTTTACGATCTATATTTAAATTAAAATATTTTATAATCTCGTTCTTTACTAGCAAAAAATACTGAGAGAATCGAAAAGAACCTCAAACAAAACAAACGCGTCAAGTGCGAAGTGTGATTGACATTTCATTCTGATTGCGTTGAAACACGCGAGAATCTTTCATTCCGGAACAGTGAGGAGATGATTTGTTAAAACTGTGTTGGGATACTATTTTTGTACATAAAATATCAACCAGTTAGGTGATTACGTGAGTCAGATAAAAAAGAATTTTAATATACTTTCGTACCAAAACTGTGCAAAATAAAGTACAGTATAATAAAATAAGGTGTCAAACCTACCAGTCATCCCCAACACTGATTCCCGGAAACAATCACTTGAAAACGTTAAAGGAGACTAAAGACCGGCTGGGAATACGGGCGAGCTATGGAAAAGTGTGGACCCGAGGGAGCGAGCCGTCACTCGGCCGGCTGTCGTTGCGGTGACGGTACAGACCAGTATTGGCAAACTGCAACTCGACCTTTTCACTTTACAACTGACACACAAACTGGCGCTAATTAAAATCCCAACATCCAGACGGTGTTGTGATAAATGAAATTTGGGCCCAAGTATGCCCGCATGAAGAGTATTAAATGATTTAAAATTGAAAGTTTTATATGTAATAATAATATGAGAATTGCTATCTATTATGTAAATTACAATTTTTTTTTTTTTTTTGCGTACTAGTGGCGAACAGTGTGGTTTAACATGACACTTTGGTGTCCACAAGTTCTTAGGTATGCCAAGGTGAAGAATGACAACTTTCTACACCCAAATGTCTAACTGTGAGAGAGATCGGAGAATTGACGTGTTTTAAAATGGTGCATCATATCGTGAAATCTCTCGAAGGATTGGCCGTAGTGCAATGTCAGTATACAAACTTATTATGCAGTGATGAAAGAAAGCTCTAATACTCTTAGAGTAGGCCCAGGTCCATACAGATGGATATCAGCACGTGAAGACCACCAAATTGTGTAGGTGGCTATTGCTGGCAAATGGTTGACTGCAGGCCAGATCCAAGCAGTGGTTACAGAGAGTCAACCCCTCCCCGGACGATTGTAAACCAATTGCTTGAAGCTGGATTACACTCTCTGACCCCCATGCAATGTGTCACAATCTGATTTCATTACCAGCATCATCTAACCTGGTGTAATGCAAAACACAAATGGACAGGTGAATGGCGTACATTTGTGTTTAGAGACGAGTTTTGGTTATGTCTGTGGCAAAGTGATAATCGACGACATGTTCGCAGGCGTAGTGGAGAAACGGCTTACCTGCTGTGATTTCAGAACGTCACGCAAGTGCAGCCACTGGAGTCATGTTTTGGCGTCAATCAGTTTCGACAGCTTGACTGAGTGGGTTGTTGTTGATGACACAATGACAGCCCACCACTATCTGGACGGGGTACTGCATCTTATTGCGATACCCTTCATGTTCACCATTCAAATCGCACCTTCCAACAAGATAATGCCCGTCCTCATACTGCTGCCATCGTCACACAAGCCTTGCAAGGAGTTTCGATTACAATTTGGACAGCACGGTCCCCAGATTTGTCCCCAATAAAGCACGTCTGGAATACCAGGAGTAGACACATTAGATCACATGGTCACCCAGCACAAACTGTGCAACAACTGACTGCAAAAGACATGCAGGCGTAAAGATACATATCCCAAGAAGACATCCGAACACCTGTTGATTCAATGCCGGCAAGGATCCACGAATGTATTGGTGCTCAAGTTGGGCGCATTTCTTACTAACAACTGCATCTAACGCAGGGGTGGCCAACCCAAATGATCTTGAGGGCCAATTTGGAAATGCATCATAAATCCGCGGGCCGCATATAAAATTATATATCCCCATATTAGATTTACACCCACTATAGACATTTTTTTGGAGTGAAAAATTGAAACATAATGAGTTATTATTATTGTGTTTGCTATTATTCTTACATGTAAACATAGATAATATAATAATAATGATACTAAACGCACATTTTAAAGAAATATATAACACTAAAAATGATATATAAAAAATATATAAATAAGAATTAAATAAATTTTTAAAATATCGATACATAAATAAAGTATTTTTTAATACATTGGTTTTAACTACTTTGGCCATTATAAAATAAATATATTTTGTAAAAGTGTGATGAATCTCGCGGGCCGAAAAAAATTTAAGGTGGGCCGCATGCGCGTGTTGGCCACCCCTGATCTAGAGCCTGATACATTTCCATTTGTTATCTTTTCTTCTGGGTATGGCCCTGGATATTATCTTAAAACTTTCCTAAAAATCTACCATTCCTGTATGCGTGTATTATTATGAACCAAACCTATCAATTGTTATTAGCATATACCGCCGTTTCTCAAGACATATACCTACAAAAAAGCACTCATCAAACGTCGCTCTTCGAAAACGTATTTAGGAAATAGGCTGTTAAGCAGCCATATCCTGAAAATACCAGAATTTTTATGGTAGTTGAAGTATTAATTGTTTTAGAAAGTTTGGATTACTACGTTATTCTCGCTCACAGTCGTATGCAGGACGAGACGATATACATTTATTTATTTTTTGTTAGTCTATTTGCACTTGTACAAAAACTTTATTGCTTCTTCGTTGGATCCACTACACGGTGGGAAATAATGGAAAAATGTACAAAAACCAACTTAAAAGGTAGTAGCCAGACAAGATGTTCCGCCAAAAACCCTGCTGTTACAGCCATGGAGGAAGGAAATATTTCCTTCCTCCATGGGTACAGCCCTATTGAATAATTTACCTGAAGTTGTCAAAGCACTGGAGGAAATTGAAGAATCTTCTCTGGCTGCAGAGTCTAAGTATGAAACCGCTCATCTCTTACATGATGTATTGGATTTTAAATTTATCCTCAAATTAACAATTTGGGCTAACCTTCTCCAGGCGAATGCTGGGATGGTTCCTCACAATAGCCCAAGGGCGCCTCCTGCCATATCCCGTATATCCCTTCCAAACCATTACCTTCCCGGATAGGTGCAATGCACCCTCCGCCACACACTTTTAGTGAATCGCGGAGTAGTAGTAATGGAAATTAATAGAGTAAACTTGGAAATACTTAAGGATATAATCCTTTCGCGTTCTGTGTCACTAATGAAAGGGCTTATTAAGATATTGCTAGAAATGAGACTAAAGCCGATAGAATATTGGATCAAAGAAGCTACACCTGTAGCACAAAAATTGAAAATCGTTCTGATACTAAAAAATAAACGAATTTCCAAGCGAAAGCGGCAACACGACCAAATCTGCGAGGACGAATCAAGAGCATTAGACGCCACACAGCTATCTTCCAAAGATATAAAAGTTGTATTTCCAAAGATATAAAAGTTGTATTTGACAGAATTTTAACAGAAATAGAAATAAGGGTAGAAAGTGCAATAAAACTAAACGGAAACTTTGCCTTCTTTGGTGCCACATGTTAGTAAATATGTCCACAGAAGATAAAAAAAAAAAAAAAATGGAGCCGTTCTAGCAAGCAGATAGTCCAAGGACTTAAACGCAATTGATTTCTGCCAAGAACTTGCCGTGTTTAAACAACAAGATCCATTTTTAATTGGAATCGATGAAACAAATAGTCCATTTCAATTGTTGCAACACATGTGTAAAAATGACTTACAGGAAACCTTTCCTAATATTTGTATAGCTCTGAGAATATACTGTACGTTACCAACGACGTCCGCAACAGAGACAGTGCAAGTTGCGAGCGGAGTTTTAGTACCGTAAACTTAAAATCATAAAAATCTACCTATGATCAACAATGAGCCAGGAACGTCTTTCTAGCCTCGCGATCTTATCAATCGAAAATAGAACAGCTAATGAGACGAATTTTGATGAAGTTATAGACTCTTTCGCGGAAATGAAAGTTCGATGAGTGAAGTTGTAGGAACATTTAGTGCAAATTTTGCTAGGTCCTAAGGACTGCAATTGTGAGTACAGTCTGGCTCGTGCGTTATGTATTCTGATTGTGTGAATTATATATAATGCAAGCAATCAAAGAACTCATTTCCTATTTTTATCACCTTAGTTTAATAGTACCCAACTGAGTGTAGTGTTTTCTTTAGGGGGGGGGGGGGCGCCAGCGTGAAGTTTTTGCCCCGGTTCGGAAAAAATCCTAGATCCGCCACTGAGTATTTTATTACCTGCCTAAGATATAAGTAGCTAAACACTCCTAAATATGACATTGTATGTACTGAAGACCGTCTCCACATGTAAATTTTAGATTTCTAGCGCCGCTCTGTAGTGAATAAATAAAAATGTTACAAACGGCTCTAATGTTCCTTCAGTTTATGATTTCAGATTATGATTTTTGTTCAGGAACAGAATTTCGACATCCCTGTCGATTTAAGGAACCCGTACGAAATTAGGTACCTGTATTCGACAGAGAGGTTACCCATAATAGAAATTTTCTTCTTCTCTAAATTTATTATAGAAAATTCTTAGAGAATCATACGCTTATTTATTTCATCGCGATCATATTTGCATATTCTCGATCAGTAGAAAGCATAGCAAACTTACATGAACCTAAAGTGCTTACTGATGTTACGATTTCGCTAGCAAGATACGCGGTTCCGACTGTTTTAAACACATGCTCTACAAAAACTGATTACCAACGACAGACTATACCATCAACGAACACTTGGGCCTGTTCGGATTGACTTGAAACCTGACAGCATTGCTAGTTTGATGCACAGGTAGGCACGCAGAGTGTAAATCGGATAACGCGAAATTTACTCAATTTATACAACACGAATCTGTCAAATAATAAATTCAAAAATTATTAGAAAATACTTCAAGGAACTTGCGAATCTTAGCTTGACCGCTAATGGAATTCTAAATAAGCAAAACAATTTGAAGCCTAGACTACGCGCATTCCGACATACCTTTTTTTTTCATTTTCAAAAAAAAATCTAACATTTTCTTTAAATATTTTCGAGGAGTTACAATTTAACTGTCCAATTATCATGATTTTAGCAATTTTATATACATATCCTTTAATTTTAAAACCTCCTCTCATTATACAAGAAAACTCACATTATATCCACCGCCGCTTCTAACAAATCAAACAACAGTGACGGAAGGCAAGCACAAAGATTTCTTGTGATTGTTGGAGCTACAGAGTGATGCTCTCTTTGTTTAAGCGCACGGGTAGGGATTGCAATCCAGCAAAGTGGGATCCTGCAATCCCGCGGGATCCCGCATCGTTACACAGTCTGGCGGATCCCGCACAAAATTAAGCGGATCCGCAATCCGCAAAATCCGGCGGAAACGCGTATTAGTCTGCGTGACTCGCTGCCCCACTCGGTCTCTGTCGGATATTTTGCACTGTTTGCCTGTACCCTTCCAGTTGGCATTTGACTCGTGTGAACAAGCGTTTGTTTTTGTCAACCTTCGTCATTCGTAAGTAAATAAATAGACTTCTACGTATTCATCAAAACTTGCGTTTGTTTCGAGTACACATTTCTGTAATTTGAGTTATGGTGCGTATTTAGTAAGATTTTCTAACTATGTAATTATTTTTTAAGTGTCGCACACGTTATCTGAACTACACGGTTGCAGCTTTTTATTCACGGTTTCATTATTCCCATTTTCTGTATTTGCAGATAAAGTAATTGTGACAATTTCCTAATTTGCGGCTGAAAATTTGATTATTCGTTGATATGAAACTAATGTTGTAATTTTAACGATCGCGTACCTATTCATTTAACAGCTATCAAAAGAAAATTGTATATCCTTTGACTTATTGTGTTTTGGTCGCTGCCTCAATGCGTTTCTTTGACGAAAGCCACCTGCTTACATGTGCCGCTCAGGCTTTCGATTAATTCCTCTTCTCCTTGTTATTATTTCGACTAAAGGTAAAAAAAAGTTATAATGAAATTTTCACGGGTGTATCGACGAATTGTGTTGTAGGAACACCATGCTCAGGGGGGCCCCAATCACTGATCAGGGGCCCTAAAGAACAATTCAAGGGCCCCCATCCTCAGTTCAGGGGGCCCCAGGTCGCCCGTCTGGCCTGAGGGCCCAAAATAAATTTTTTGCACCGGGGCCCTTGTTGACCTAGCTACGCCACTGGACTCAAGCAGTTTTTCTGTTCAACAGAATGAAACAAAAATTTTCGATTTTCGTTTTGAATACACGTAATTCTGGCGAGGGATTAGACTACCATAAATGATTCTTAGATTTGTACTACGAAAACTGACATATAATAATTATCCTCATCTCGTAATAATTTCTTCTTGAACTGAAGTGAATGCTGAAATATTACTATGTATCCAGCTGGGGCGGTTTCGCAGTGCAATGGGCATCCGCAATCCGCATTCATTATCGATAGCTGGACACCTGAACAAATACACACGAAATTCGCTGCAAGCCTGAGACTCTGTACAAAATTCTGTAATCACACAAACGCTGTGTTGGACGCCCTACTTTCTTGTCCACCAGCCTGACACCCAGCTATGCTTTCATAATGGTGGATGAATAATGTGCTTCCCTTGGCAAACACACACCAGCCGAGCTGTTTCGCTCTGTAATGGAGCCATTTCGTAACCTGAATTTTCCTGTCGGACTCCCGGGCAAACACGCGAGTGGCTTCACAAACATCGAAATATTTCTCCACTCTTAAACGCATATGAAGCATGCCGTGCCATCTATCGGTGAGTATACCCTCTGAGTCATTGGGTGCCGTCACCTGGCGACAGTTATGCAATTTACCACGCAGACGATCGCCCGATGCCTCGGCTGAGCAAGTCGACACCTGTCGCAATGTCTAATGGAGAGCAAACAGAGCAAGTTCACGCAAGCCCGCATTCCAGAACAGAAATAGCCCTTGCCTCAGGGGTTGGGTTTTCCCCGCTAGCCCTGTCTCTCTCTTGGGGGAGTAGAATGTCTGCGCCCAAAGAAATTAAGCCCTTGGGAGATGCTGCCATCTCGCGGCCGGTCAAGGAACTAACGCAAGCGCAAATTGAGGTTTGGTCGCCCGCCAAAGGAGGTCACCCCACCACCTGCCCACGACCCTGAACGCTGATTGGCTGCTCGCCTCGTGACGTCATGGTTTTCCCGGTTTCTCTCCAGGATCGGCCTTCCGCCACTACTTATATAATAATGTAGAAGACTGTGAACAGTTGAAGGGTGATCTGGATAGAATATCTAACTGGACAGGTCAACATGGAATGAAGATAAATCCCAAGAAGAGTCAACTTATTATGTAGGCCTACAAGATAAAAAACAAAAGGTTGTTTACGATTATAGGATAGGAAAAGAATTGCTTGTTGACATAACGTTTGATGATAAACTCATCTGGGCAGAACACATTGGGCAGGTGGTAGGAAAAGGTTACAAAATTCTTCATGGGTGATGAGAGGATGTACCAGAGAAGTGTGGGAATTGGATTACAAAACAATTGGTTGAATATGGTGGTCTAGTTTGGGACACACATTTTGCTTATTAAATACAGGAGTTGGAGGGCGAGTAAAGGAGAGTAGCTAGACTTGATTGTAGGAATTACTGCAGGATCCAGTCAGTAACTGATATGATAAAGTAAGTTGTATTGGGATTCATTGGAAGACAAGAGAAGGTGAAGAGAGTGCTGAAAGGATACTAGGTGTATATTGGTAATCTGATATTGATCAAGAATTTGTGATAGAAAAGATGACCATAGGTACAAGCCGGCAGTCGATTTCTAGTATGCAAGAAATTGACTGCTAGTCGCAAAATTTTCTTTTGTTGGTAAGGGTGTCATGGATTGGAGTAAATTACTAAGGGTAGTAATGAATAATTTGCCAAAAGCCCCTGAAGGAATTTAAAATGTATGGAGAAATTTAACACTTAAAATATAAAGGATAATAATATAAAAAATAAGAAGGGGGCAATAGAAGACTAGGGAAATTATCACCGAAACATGTGCTCCATTGCAACTAAATACAATAGTACTATTTTCGGTACATCATCACCGCATGTACAGGGTGTTCAGGAATTAAAGGATAATCCTGCCACCGCAGAAAGGTCACATCGTGTCCTACTATATGTGTGATGGGACAAATATTTCAAAATTTACGGGTTGGGTTTATTTTTGCCTCTGTATCATCTGGGAGTACGTTGCTAATCTGGATAAAAACTGTCCTACATTCTAACCTACCACTGAAGTTACCACTATGTTCAGTTTAGTTAAAATGCATCCATTAGTTTTGCATGATGCACAATCAGGCACCAAAATCTCAAATTTTACTGTTTTTCGTATCTCTCAACATCAGCAGCGTTCACTGGAATTACTCGTTTTTAAGTTTCATGCACAGACTCACCTTTTCTACAACTGTTTTGCAAAAGCTTGGATATATTTTCTATAAGCCGTTACCCCCACTCCCTGTCCTATTTTCTCACCATTTTTATACAAGCCCCCACTCCTCAACTGTCAGAATTTGCAACAATTGGCCCGTAACATCACTCACCTTGTAAGTCATGTTATACTGCTCAGGAAGGGTGATATGTCCGATAATTGCAATGTTTCACGTGTTTTGTTTCCTTATGTCGACGCCGAAAAGACGACACCTATGGTATACGGTCGTTTAGTCCCATATCCTATTATCCTCCAGTCAAAAATGATACGTCGATAGTTGGAATTTCTTATGGAAACGTTTCTGAGAAAAATGAAAAATGATTAATATTTTTAGTGGCGTGACTAAAGTTTCTCTGATAAGATTCTCTGAATATTAGCCAGTCTGTCAGAACACAGTTAACATTAAAAATAATAATAATCCTGTACTGTTAGTAAAAACATCAGCATCGCACCAGAAACGTTAGCTGTCAGCTCTATGGTGGTGGCCAGTATAAGTCACACTCGATGAGGAGCACAACAAACGAACAAACAGGAACTCACTTTGCAGTATTTCAATATAAACCTAAATCATGTTTAAAGGTGAGATATGATAAGGGAATGACGTGTACACACAGCATGTGGTGTTTATCACTGTGTACACATCTGATCACCTTACAATATGTCTTACCTCTAAATATGATTAATGTTTGTAAAGGGTTGCTAAAATACTCTTTAGCTTCCGGCCACGTCGAAATGTAACTCTCCTGGGAAGTTTCGAGAGATACAATATCCGTCCTCATTCGAACTAATTGAAGCCAACTGCAAGCTGGTGTAATAGTTGTTTGCTACGACATTGCCACTGAAATGGAAGAGGATAAGGTTTTAGGCATAAAACAGACGAAACAACTTCCGCCGCGCGGCGGTCGAGGCGACTTTTGGAGCGGCGACCACGCTGAGGCCGCCGCGGTTACCAACGTTTTTTCGTCTGATTACAGCACTTTTTAGAATATGCTACAAAAAAAGAGTATTTTACGAAAAGAGTAAGAAAAGGACAAGAAGTTATGTTTTTTATTTATTTTATTTTTTCACTTTTTGTATATTTTAACAATTTTTTGTCTACAGTAAAAGTGTCATATTCTTTATTGCATTCGATTTTTAAATTAATGTAGATCAAAAGCTCATTGTTTATAATGAGATACTCGCTCTGCTTCTCTCTTCTCGCAATTTTAAATTCATAATTGAAAATGTCTTTTCTGTGAATTTCGAAGTGGTGGAAATAAAGGGCAGGACTAAAATAATCTAAAATAAATTTTAAGATATTTTGTTATTTTTGGCATGTGGTTCTGTCGATAAACTTACTAAAACCCTCTTATCTAGATTTCCTTTAATATTGTTATTTCAGAGTACAGTTGATACGATTTTTTCTTGTAAATTTACAACTTCTAATATTGTTTCAGTCATCAAAATAATGAAATCTCATGTTTTAAATTTAATTTTTGTATTTTGTATAACCAATTGCTTTCTTAAAAAATCATTTATTAAGATATGCCAGACATTTATCAACGAATAATAAAAAATTATTTCTAATATTATAACCTATTTTAATCAAAGAAACAATCTTTTTCACGTCGTTCTAGCGCTGATTTTATAGTTGACATGGTATTATACACATATAAGACTGATATTACCATCAAGTTGTTCATCAATTTTGTGAATTTTAAATGAAAAATGGCTCGCGAAATACAAAGGAATTTAACTTAAGTGTTCCCATCAGTTTCATTCATCGTCAAAATATTTGAATATGTGTAAGACAATCATCTCCTAAACTAATAAAATAATCGTTCAATGACTTCCAATTCAGTTGAAACTGACGCACTTTCGTCATTTTCCTTAACAAATTTAATTTAATTTTAAAAGGAAGAACAACATCTAAGTGAAAGTTGGTAACTAACAGAACAGAAACGAAACAAAGACAGCTGTACGAGCAATCATTTGTCTGACGTTGTCAATTTCGACATTAGGCTAACCGTTATACTGGGGGCGCCTAAAATGCATCGAGAGATCGTCTGCGCAAAAAAAATTCTATAATAACCCAACTTGCTGTTCACATATGATTTTAGCACACTAATTATCCAGAAGAGTTTATACACGTAAGAGCTATAGCTTAGTGCGTAGTCGTATGTCCTCATAGAACCGAGTCAACTCGAGTTGCGACTCGAGTCTGCTCGACTTACTCGAATCAAAAAAATCATAACTCTTCTCACACCTGTTTCCTGCCTCTTCGGCTGTCGTCTTGGAGTTCATTCGCATGCGCGTGCATGTGCATGGTGCTAAATTCAACCTACTTATCTATATCTACCCTGTTAGATCTTCGGTGATTGCAACTACCGTTGATATTGTAAATATTTACCTTTTACATACAAGACAAGACAAGACAAGACATATGCTATCTGAAAAAAGGCGAATCTGAGAAGGCTTCAAAATTGCTTGCAAATTTTTTTAGAATTGAGAAGTCAACTGAATCGTCTTTACAAGAAATAGATCTGCCCGCAACAGAAGAAAACTTCAGACAAGGCTCATGATGATAAGGGAGCGTGCATAAACTACGTAGAACCATTTTGGCCTGTTGTAAACGCCCCCTCCCCCCCCACGTAGCCCTACATGGCTTTACCCTCTACCCCTCCCCCCGCAGCTTTTTTTCCGCCTTTTGATTCCAGAAGACACTTTCTTGTCACACGATTGTAAATTACATAAGGAGATAATTAACTAAGGGAAATAAATATTCACATGCTGTTGTGTGTTCTGTTCCTCATTTTAAATGTGTAAAAAGTTGTGAAAGGAAAGCTACGTGGCATGGCTAGGAACGCCCCCTCTCCCCACGTAACCCAGCGTAGCCTTCCAGCCAACCCCTCCCCCCGCCCCTGGACCGTGCCACGTAGTTTGTGCACGCTCCCTAAAGAGCAGCATGTACGAGAATATTTAGCTGTAGCTGGAATGTCGTCCACAGTTCAAAATATTACAGAATGACGTACAACAGACAGAGCATCACTGCCGCCTTATCAAAATACGATACTTCAAAATGGTCACTCATTGACTCCGCAGTCACAGATGAAATAATTATTCGAGCAATGAAAAAATTCAAGAAAAAAAATCATGGACGTCATTTTTCAAATACGTATTTTCAAAGAGTAATGCCAAATCAAGAAACTTTTAAAATATGATTGGTTCACTCTAAAACTGGGCATGAAGTATATTGTTTTTGTATATTGTATGTTTGTATGTTGTTGTTTATTCAACAGCAAAAAATTGTATATGGGAAAAGAAGGATTTGATGACTGGAACTACTTATCAGAGAGTCTCAAAATTCACGAAATTTTCCTCAAATCACCAGTACACCATGCTCAATTGACAGAAGCGTTGTTTCTTTTAAAGAACGTCGGTGTAATTGACAAGCATTTGTAAATACAGATTGATGACGAAAAATTATGGTGGGTTGCTCTCCTCGAATGAATGATGTCCAAAGTATTATTTTTAACAAGCAATAATTTCTTGTTTAGAGGAAGCTTTGGATCTGAAACACAAAATACTTCTAATAATAGTAAATTCCTGGGTTTATTGCAAATAAAAGGAAAATATGACCCTGTAATGCCGTATTGCCAATAAGGAGACTAATATCTGTTATTTTGGCAAATGTATTCAAAACGAATTAAGTTCGTAATAAAATTTTGACTGTGGATAAGTTATCTAAATACTTTTCCATCATACCGAATATCATGATGTCAGTCCCGTCGAACAATTATCTTTATCGTTGCTTTTGTTGACACTAATGAAGTCCAAGTGCGTGAGTGTTCTGTTGCTTACAATCTGGTAAGTGACCCTTAGGGACCTGGTCTCACTGGCCAGTTTATCTATAATACTTTGCAAAAGTTCGATTTGGATATGGAAGAATGTCAAGGCCAAAGATATTACAGTGGATACAATACATAAGGAGGAAATAAAGGTGTCCAAAACAGAATTCTGAACGAATATCTTACAACATTTTTTCCTCCATGTAGCTGTCACTAAATTTGGCTATAGCAGGTGCCGCCAAAACATCAATTAAATCAGTTTCCTTGTCCGAATTTGTTTAGAGATTATTTGTTCTATTATCTCAATCACCAAAGCGATGGGAAGTGGTATCCATGCACTTACACTATCGCCAAAAAAATTGCGAATCTCGTTTGTAGAATAGTGTTTCTAGTCTTGCTGGAGTTCGTTGTCACTAATCATAAGTTCGTGACGCCATTCTGTTTCAAGTAAATATTGTAAGCGAGTCTATGTAGACTGAAAGAGGATTTATGAAACGCTTCACAATTGCTGGGAAACAGCTCGGAAGTTGAGAACAAGTACCCTGGTTCGTCTGCTCTGATAACCGCTAGAAAAATTTCTTTTCAGACTGGGCAGAGATTTTTTTTAGTACGAGGCCGTAGATGAGAGAGCAATAGATCCAGAATTGTTTACAATCAACGTGTTTTAGCATATCATCGATACAATTGAGAATGAGTTGGTCATTTGGTTTACACAACTATCCAAATTAAATGATACGTATTACCAAAAAAAAATCTGAAAAGACCGAATTGGAATCATCCTGTGCAGATTTGGAAATAAGTTTAATGGAGAAAAATGTTACATAGCTATCTGGTTGTGAATTGGTTAGAAACTTTCTAACTGAAACTGTTGTTGATGAGGCTTGAATCAGCAAAAAACAATGAAAGTTAAAGTAATTAAACAAAATTTTTGGCAGGATATATTTCCGAATGTGAGGACAGCACTTGCTAGCCATACTTGTAACAGTAATTCCGTAAATTAAAACTTATCAAAACTTATTTACGGTAAACGCAGACTCAGATACTGCAATTTTATCTATAGAAAATAATATTGCCAAACGACAAAAGCAATGAAGATGGTAATCTAGGTATTTTAGTTATGATTTTATTTCCTCATTTTTTTGTTGAAAAAAATATTAAAATTGTGTGAATTTGATATATATACGTGATATGAGCATTGTGTACGCCATAGTAGCTTAAATAAACCTTTTCATACATAGTGTATTCCATATTTACTGTTTTTCATTCAAACCGCTGCTATAATATATTAATCTTTCTGAAGTTTATTAATGTATAAAGATTATCTTCTGCCCGCGGCTTTGCTCGAGTGGAATTCATAAACCACTCATACATGTATTCGTATTTGAATCACACGGGAACTACTTTTTCGATCGAGATAAAAGTAGATAGCCAATAACATTATTCCAAATTTTCAGCCGTTTAGACGTGAAACAGTAAAAACATCCAAGTAAACAAACTTTTACATTTATAATATAAGTAGGATATGAAAAAAAAAATTATGTTGTCTTCAATCCGTGTATAGGAACACCTTAATCACGAATAAGTGATTGCACATTTGGGGCTCGCACCACCTGAAAAATTTGCTAGGGCCGCCACTGAGGCTAACGTACCTGTTAGGAACGCAACAAGACAAAGGCGCATAATCAAACAGTAATGTTCGTTCACAGATTTGACAGTGTAGGATTTGTTTGTAATTAGTTATAGTTTCAAAAAATGTTTGATCCACCCATCTGAAATATAGTATCTATAAATTTTTTCAACAGTATGTAGTACGCAGACCATAAAAACAGTACAATACTGTATAGTAGCCTATGGTTGGCAACCTTAGCCTCGATCGACACGTGAATCGTCGATATTTGGCACGTATAATTCAATTCTTTGTAAAACAATTGATATTGAAGACGAGAGGGAAATGCTTCTGTGGTTACTGTACCGAAGCATGGAGGAAGGAACCCTCCATGTACCGAAGATGGAATAGGACAAGAAAAACAGACGATATCAGTGCTTCTGAATTCATTTTTCTCTAGTAAAATGAAAAATATGAGAACGCTAGTCATAAAAAATATGATTGCCACATTCCTTGGAAATAATCAGGCACTCAAACTGAATTTAACGGTTCAAAAGTACAGATTAAGATGAAAGTTAAGATAAAGTTTCGGTGCTGGATCAATAGAAAAATACTAAATTTGGAAGTCTAAAAAAGTGTTATTAAAAGAATATGAAATCAGGAAATAATTTCAAGAAACGTAAAAAATTAAATTAGAATTTTCATTGTGTGTTTAATCTGATCGCATATTAAGTGTTTTACATTTGAACAATAAAATGTAATGATACAAAAATGGTAAAAATCCATTATTGATTTATTTTCTTCAGTTGGCTGTCTCGCTGCGCCGCCTCCACGCGGTGAGTACAAAACATTCGAGGCGACTAACAAAGACAATACGCGTTACGCGTGGCCCCGCTTCATCGTTTTGAACTCGCGGCGTTGAGGCGACTGAAGAAAATGAATAAAAAATGCAGATTTTTCCCCCCCCTTTTTGTATCATTACACTTTAGTGATCAAATTTAAAACACGTAATATACAATTTCTTTAAATAAATAATGAAAATTCAAATTTAATTTTGTACTTATCTACATCGGTATTCTTCAATTCACAAATATTGTGGCTGGCGGAGGGTGCTTTGCACCAAAACTAACTCTGAGCATTCCAATTTCGAATAGCCCGAGGATATAAAGATTACATATCAGTATGGCATCTTATTTCTCTAATCTTATCTCTCCTGTCATTGCGACTTAAATAGGTTGGTGGACGAAGTATTTCATTGCACTTGTGAATGAAAGAAGAATTCAGACGAAATCGACAGTCTCCTAAACAATCACAGCTTTTCTTGTAATTGTTTTAATAATACACTTTTTAAGATTTTGAAATTTAATAATTTTCTATCGATCCAGCTCCGAAACTTTATCTTAACTTTTATCTTAATCTAAACTTTTAACGACGCGCCCTAAAACAACAACAACAACATAAACTTTTAAACAAAAAAAATACAGTTTTAGTATCTGATTGGTCCAAGGAATGTGGAAATCATAATTTTTATGACTAGAGTTCTCGTATTTCTCATTTTAGTACAGAAAAAATTAATTAAATTGATTCAGAAGCTGTGATATTGGCAGTTTTTTCTTCTCCTGTTCCACCATCGGTACACTAACCACATAAGTATTTCGCTCTCGTCTTAAATACCCATTCTTTCATAAAGAATTGAGCTATACGCGTCATACCGAAGGTCCGCATGTCGGTCAAGGCGGCGACCGCTCCAAAAGTCGCCTCGTGTGAACAGTTGGGGTGGCGGATCGCCGATGATTCGACCGCCACACGGGGCAGTCGCATCGTCTATTTTAGGACTAAATGCGAGGTCACACTGATTCACGAAATGATCAGCTGTTCTACCTTCAGAGATGAAGACGTCCCAGAAGTATTTAGCCTAGATTAACATTCTCATTTCTTCAAATTTAAATGTATATCCTTCCTGGATACACTTCAGTCACAGCTGATCTGTTCTCTTAAACAGAAGTGAGGTTATATTCTTCCAGGCAACACACACACCATTGGGTTTTTCTGATACAAGGCTGCCCACATTGTAGCAAATACACAAGGAGCGAAATCCCAGACGATCCTTCACATCTCTAACCAGGTTTATAGTTTTTTGCGGGTGCCTTCACCTGTAGTAAAAAGAATGCGTTTACTTTCCCTGACATTCTTTATTTTCACTCCCTAAAATCATCTTTACTGTCATTATTGTGTGTGAATAGTAAATATGACAGAAAAATGAGGAATTGATTAACAAATGAAGCAATAAATAATAAACATCACCTGCCACAGATGACAGCATAGAAACAGAAAAAAATTAACACAGAGCATAAGAAAAGAATCATGTTTAATCCCTTCTTCAACAGTAGAAAATGAAGTATACAGGGTTAGAGTCAGAGAGCTATTGCTTACTCTCTGACTCCCACCCTGTCCAGTTCATGTTTTACTGTTCAAGAGGTTAACACTAAAATTTTCTAAACGCTGTGCTTTTCAGATTCTGACCCCAGATTTTTTCTGGCTTTACTTTGATCATACAAGTAGAGCTGTAAAACTAACAAGAAATTGTGTACCTGTTCGTATTTTTTACTAAACCAATCAGTACTCGTTACTTTTAGTACAATCGAGCGCTGGCATGAGCACTGTATCGAGACGTGCCATGAGACTTTGTAACTATTGTATCATCTCCTTGGTCATTACTTTTGACACAACTGATCACTATTATGAAGTTTCGCATCGGGTCACCGGATGAATTCATACGTACTTTGTGAAGTTTAAGTAAACTGTTCATTTAGCAAAGTAATTTTAGGTAAAATTTGCACTATAAAATAAAATAGAAGTTAGAATATCGTATTTTAAAATAAACTCATTTCATAAATATTTACAATTAATAAAATCTCACTAAGGTATAATCAATAAAAAAAAGCAATAACCATAAAGCATAATAAAATCAATTTGTGAGTAACGATCCAGTACTTCAAGTAGGGCGATGTATTCGTCACTCGGTAACGAGTATATACGGTTTGCTACAGCACTACATAAAAGTGATCCAGGACAGTCCGAAGTTAAGATTCTACGTCAAATTGTAGGTCTGGCCAAACAGAGACAGATTGAGTGCCAAGTCAAAACACTATCTCTTGGCAGATGAACCACTCTTTAGGGTCTCCTGGCCAACGTCATATGCTATTTATTTTATTTACCTGTGGCAAGTGAACATTTTTCGATATCTGCTTAAGTGTGTATATATTTATCTACCTAAAAACTACTTTTAGTTTCACATTTTTTTTGTGTGTGTGTGACAACAGTCATCTGTGATTAATGTTGGTTTATTCCCATGCCATATTTTTTATTCTGTTATCCAGCATCTTTTGTTTCTTTGTGATCTATAAATGTATAAAGCAAGAACTTAAATCACCAAAATGTTTTGCATTCCAGAAAACTGCTGTAAATAGAGCTTCCCGATTTAAGAGAACTTAAAACAGTTTATCAAATATTTAGGTATCAAAATTTGACAGTTAATACAAGAAAGAAAGTAAGTGATTTTCACTGATTGCATCTACTTCTTACTGATTATGGACAAAATATTGATGTCCAAGGTGTAAGCCTACAAGAGAACAAAGTAAGATCAGTTACTTCTGTTAGAACACTATGAAACAATTCCAAGTGTTTTTATAAGATCAGAATGGGAAGCAAATACCCAGATTTCAAAGTGCCAAGTGACATGATGTTTCAACCCATCCAGAATTAGTGTGAAAGTAAAAATGAGATACACATTGCACATGGTAAAAGTTGTTATTTATAACAGATTCAAGGGACTTTCAAACTTCTACTTATTGAAAAAGATACAAAGTTTATATTTATCATCATCTTCCAAAAGTTCATACCATTTTATAACCTTCTGTCTGTTTAACAGCAGATTTTTTTTACCACTAACTGTACAGAACTAAATTTTCTCTTTCAACAGGAAGAAATGGCATACATATTTCCTATTTGATTTGAGGAGATACCTATGGGATGTAGAACTTGTCATCGGTAGTACAGGTTTTCCAAAAGATATAATTTAATCAACATTCAAAACTGCTCGCAACACGAACTATGCCAGTTTTCAGAAGTTTTTTAGGCTAGTGCACTAGCTGTTAAATGTTAACAAATAATTATAAGCAAAAATGAATATCATTAACATAAATAATGCCGAAACTATGTCCCCCCCCCCACCCCTTATAATCTCACAACAGCATGAGAATTTAATGTCTGTTTTCTTTTTAAAAAATGTTTAATTTAATTGCACACGCTCCAGTGGCAATTTCCCTACTCACCTAACTTCCTGCCTTTCTGCACCCACCTACATTTGCCCTCTACAAATTTTATCTTTGTTCATAACGGCCACAGGCAAACAGTTTATACTTCCAACCCAGACCATCCCGTGGCAATTCATGCGAACTTCCATAATTCAAACAACCTCAACACCTGTTTCACAGTCAGAGCTATTAGAGTTTTTCCTAATACCACCACCCCTTCAGAACTCTGCAGATGGGAACTAGCCTACCAACATATCCTTGACACCAGACACACCCCTGGCCTAAACCTAAGTTAAACCTGTCACTTGCCATCTCTCATTTCATTTTACAGTCGGTTATTTTTATTTGTACATTACATCTATTTATATTTTTAATATATATATATATATATATATATATATTTAAATTCTTCTATCTCCCTTTATTTTCAATTATAACTTTTTGAATTAAGCTACACAAAGATTATATTAATTTGTTTCACTTTTATCGCTGGTCACGCTGGTCAAGCCTATTCCCCCCCCCCCCCCCTCCCGGCAATTCTACCTTTACCACGCGTTTTCCGCCTGTGCTTCATTCATGTGGCGGGTTGGGATGTGACCACATCTTTCCCCCTGCCATATGTCTCGCCTCCCACATGACTAAGACTAAAGTCGAAATATTGTGTAATTCGTTTGTTTTTGTGTTTTTACGTGTCTCGCCCTCCTGCCTTCATCTGTGGTAAGTGACGGTTAACTGTTTATTTTCCCTATCCTATCTTATTTTCAGTGCCTCGCGGCAGTTTCTTTGTTTCCTTATCCATTTGTTCATTAATATAAATGTTTTAAAAACCACAGGATAAGAATGTGGTTACCTTCTTACAGATTTTCAAGATTTTTTACTTCCAACAGAAAGATGTGCACAAAATATACAAGGATATATTGATAGGCTGGACAAAAGAAATACAGGATCCAATAAAACAAAACAGAAGTTTCAACAACAAAAATTTATGACATAAAATACTGGTTCAAAATATGTCTTTGTCATTCATAGAGCCACAATATATCCTCTCTTAATAGTAACTGAAATATTATTTGTCTACTAAAAAGTACAATATAATCCACAACTGACTTTAAAATATTCAGCTATATAATTTCATTACTGTATTGAACATTAATTAATGTTATAAATTACGGTGAAGTTAATTATATACTGCACACTTAAAATGTGCAGCATGTACTCTCATTTTCATAAATGATATAATAAACAGAAGTAAAAAAATTAAACTCCAAATTAAGGATCACTTAAGATGCACAAAAAGTGTGAATACTATGAAGTAACAAAGATTAAATTTAATTTCATAACAACAAAATGAGTAAAAAAATGCATGTTTGTGTGTGTCTGTCTATATACATATATACATTCATATATAAGAAACTGAACACATTGTCCAACTTCGGGTCAGTAAAAAAATTACACATTTACTCTTAGACATTTAAACTTTTATACACAATTCTGTAAAATAGTAATTGATTCCACAGTAATACAGTTTTGGGGAACACACATTAAATGGCAGTTGATCATGATACTGAAGGATGTACCAATCATAGATAAAGATTAAAATGGAACTAACACACTGATCCCAGGGTAAATTAATTAAAACTTTCATCTTTATACATATTGATGGCTTTTGGTTCTATTTACATGTCAATCACATCACAAATCATTTTTTCTCTTTGAAAACACTGTCTCATAACTCTGTCTCAAAATTCATAGACACTAGATCACAGGCAAGAGTTCCTTCACAAAATATAGTCACTGAATGATGTCCTATCTACATTCCCTATGTAGGTCAGAATTAATTAAAAACTATTTAGTTCTGTATTAAGTTAAATTACATCATTTTCCCTGATCAACTGAAACAACAAATACACTTTGTGCCATCACTTATTTACTCCACAAAGCTAGAGCGCATACATTTCTTTAAGGTGAGTGATGAGATACACTCCTTCCACTTATTTTAGCGCGTGAAAGATCGATTGTGCCGTCCGACCTGCTCCCGTCTCCCACCACCCCTCACAGCAGGACCTCCAAACCGTTCCCTATTATTGTCTTTCACACTCCAGTTCGCAGGTCCTCCACTGCGAACACCACGCCCTCCTCCAAAACGATTTCCGCCGACACCCGTAACAGTGGGAAATTTTTCTTCAGATCGTGGTAACATGCGAACATCTCTAATTTCAGGACTCCGAAATGTCCGTGCTGACTGTGTTTGTTGGCCATTAGTATTTGATACATCTGTAGAATGCTGTGTCCACACTGGCGAAATATTGTCTCTGTTATTTGTCAAACGCTGAGGCATTTGATTCACATTTCGTTGGAGACCTAAAAAAAAACACCATCATTTATTTAATATTAGAATCTAAATTTTTAGGCTACTGAACCACGACAGGTCTATAATGAGGGTTAACAGGAAAGATCTGAATATGCAAGGATTAAAGAATCTAGCGAGGAGCTAATGAAACTTATAAACTTGGATGTAGACCATTTTGCCACTGTTGCTTCTTAAAGATTTTTAAAATTAAGTACGATCTGCTAACATCTGTTTCATGATGAATTGTTTATTCCCATATGTGTTTTATCTTTATGGTATGGGGCTCAATCATTATGACTGTTCTTGAGCAAGAAGCAACAGCTGCTACCAAATATCTATTATATAATGGGAACAATGTATGGGTATGAATTATTCACCACAAAACTGTTGTTAACAGACTATTTAATTTTACACATCATGTTAACTCGTGCACCATCA
Organism: Vandiemenella viatica; assembly: GCA_031002005.1. Lineage (NCBI taxonomy): Eukaryota > Metazoa > Arthropoda > Insecta > Orthoptera > Morabidae > Vandiemenella > Vandiemenella viatica. The sequence goes on along the minus strand of CM061920.1, from coordinate 235,339,698 downwards.
CAGTATCATATTTTAACCGTGATCTCATGCTTAGAGCTTTACTACTGTCACCCCACTTCACATCAAGCCACGTCATGAGAACTCATTTTCTTGTTTGCAGTTTGGAGTGTTTACAAAGATAAAAACTGTTAGCTCAACAAACTCTTCAGTTTGGGAAGAAGAACTGGAAACTGTGGTTTGTTTTGTGGCTGTCAATGAAGGGAAAAAACTCGTTTTTGGATACCTGACGTCAATCAACAGAGAGTACAACTGGATAAATTTCAACAGTTAGTGCCACAAATACAATAAGATTCGAGATTTTTTTATGTACTGCCAGATGAGCAAGGAACAATTTGAATTATTATATGTGTTTATTAGAGATGACACAAAGAAACAACATACTCAACAAGAGCTGTTACTACTGAAGAAAGTCTTTAAATGCAGGTTTTGTTTTGAGAATGAGAAAGACACACAACAATAAAAATGAATCAAATTTTCTCGGGTAACTAGCCGAGTTAGTCCATCGTTTAAACACGATGTTTTGGCAGTGATAATCTCTGCCGCCATTGTCAAATGACTACTGCCAGTAGCTTATTGAGCCGCTTATATATCACGCGAAGTCTGCGCTACGTCATCCTTTTTCCTGGTCAGCCAATGGCTAGTGACGGGAAATGTTGGCCACTAGTGGGAAGCTTTCCTATTGGTGGAAGCCCTTAGCTGCTGGCAGGTATCACTGATTGTTGGCGCGCAAGAGAGGTGCGTGTTTTCCAGAAGTCCTGCTGCACTCTCATTTTCTGGATTGCTGGGCTCCTCATTCCTGAGCGACGTTTATGTTATTTTTTGGATAAAATTTAACAATTTTGGAACTAACTTTGCTGCCACATATTTCAAGCACAAAACACCCCAAAAATTGCTTGGCATGTGTCAATGTTATAATCCGACATCATCAGCCCCTTCAATAGTGATTTTCCAGCGGAGCTCTTATACTTTTTTCAATCACTTGACATTGTGAAAAAAAAAATATTTTCTGACAAGTCTCTGCTACCATCAGGACTGTGTTTACATGGATTGTATAACAATGCAATGACAGAAAAGGTTGAAGAAATGTGGGATGAAGAGTCATGTCAGAGAATTGAACGTAGGTTGGCTATGATTCAAGAATTATCTCATCCACAGGAGTAAGTTAAATTATATTTATTTCGTTAATGCTGCAGGGTTTATCACAGGCTCAGCAACTGCTACTACCATAATCTTCTAATAAAATGATTTGAAGGAAGAAAAGGAGCTAATTAGTAAAAACCATGATAAATGAGGAAATAGGAGGTATGAGACTGTCTAGTGAAAAAAGGATAACGATATTTGCAGACTAGGAGGATTTTAGGAAACAGGGATCTCATTCAGTATGGGCTTGAGTGCTTAGGTAAGTAACACAATTTTGTGCTGTGAACAATACGATGTTAGAGTAGTGAAAACTTTACAAGTTAGAAGTGTCCTTTTAATCACATCTGTTGTGAGGAGTATCAGCACATCTAATGGGAGTAGTGGTAGCATCATGTCAGTGGTCAGCCCATCACAGTACATATGTACCAGACTTCTTTAATATTTCTCCATGGGAAATCATAATAAGGCCTGCTGTTAGTCATTACGTACAGATAAATGCACCATAACACATTTGCAAAGAGTGTGATCAAGTTTTCGTAAATCTGTTAAAATTCTGTTATTACAATTTCTGAGAGAATTAGAAAGTTACTGAGTGTAAAAAATGGTTGTTGAACTTGTTCAGTTTATGAGTACCAGAATGCTTTACCACTGGATAGGGATAGCTGGTAGTATTAAACTGTTTGCCTGTGGGCAATCATTCTAATGGCAAGTGAGTTAGTGGTAAGGCCTACATATGAACTTGTGCAGTGGAGGCATTGTGAGTTGATTTATAAGGTGTGCTGTGTTGCATGAGGCATGGCTAATGATGGGAAAGATTTCCCCTGTTGTTAGATTGGAGAAGATAGTAGTAACCGGGTGGATGTTGCACGTTTTGCAGAAGGGTCTGTTACTTGGAAATGATCTCTGTGGTGGTTTAGGAGAATTACAAGGTGAGTATTTGTGAACCAAGGTATAAGTGAGGTTGGGTGGTCTGCTAAAGCATGTTCATGGGATAGTATACAGATTTTTTTTTTGAGAAGTGAGCATATGAATTACATGAAGTTTTATAGCAAACTGCAAAAAGATATTAATAATATTTAATCTTAAAATTATAACTGTAGGTATATTTTTACTATTGATGCTTTCGTTCATCACATATGCAGTAGACTCAAGTTGTTGTTTTTGTTATTGAAGTATTTTTAATTTTATTTTTTTAAAGTAAAACTGACAAACTTACCACGGCCATTTTCTCTACGATTGTAAGGAGCTGCTGAGCCAAAAAATCTTCCCCTATCTGAAGAAAATGCTCTTCCACGACCTCGCGGTCTAGTTGACGTCATATCCTAATAAATAAAATATTAAGTTTTAAATAAATATGATGTTGTTTTACATGTACAATATAAAGCAGGATGTATTTTCATATCCTTACCTTCGTACGCATTGAAATTTTATTATAACCTGTTGGTCCTGTTGGCTGCTGTCCAGATATTTCCAAGGCAACAAAATCATCAACATGTAGCGAAGGAGGTCTGGATGTGTTTGGTGGTCTTGAACGAAATAAATCTCCACGCTGTGGAGGTAGTGATCTTCCAAATCCTCGACCACGCATTGGGGCAACTAAAATACAATAACAGTACAGAACTACACATTGAACAAGTCTCACATTATATTTAATTGATATATGTCTCATACTTTATTACCACTGAAATTGTTTACTAAATGACGTGAATAAAACACCATACTTACTAAAAGGTCGCTTGTTTTTGCTGTCAGAAGCAAGGTATTTGCTCATTTCTTCTCCTCTCTTCTTCATCTGCTCAGATTCATCATCTGCAGCCAGATCCTTAATGCGATATAAACGTTCAGTTTCCATGGGCAGATGGAAGTCAGGTAAATACAGTCGTGTTAGTTCCATTAAATCACAACTGACCTGCAAGACATATTTCAAATCTAACTTAAAATTTATGTTGATATTACATGTCACACATTAAGTATCGTTGTCTTATTGCTGAATATCAATTTAATAATTTATCTCTTTGGAAAATAGAGTTACTGTACTGATATCTTGATTTCTTTCACAAACAAACTCACATCTGATGGTTTACACACATCATCCTTTGTTTATCAAGTTGAGTTTTATCAGTTTTACTTGAGGTGACATTTCATCCGAAGCCTCTGATTGGAAGAGTAATGCACATGGAAACCAGCAAGGTGATAACCTGTATTTACAGCTAACAAGTGAAACTAAAGCAGCTCAACACCTGACTCAATGAGTGTATGGAAAGAGCAAGTTACTTTTGTCTACACCATTGTGATCATGTCTTCAATAAGTAAAGTTTACTTCCTTTCTCTTATTTTTGTTTCAATATTTACCCAGCACCATTTGTTTCCCTGTTGCATTCATTGATGTACACAGGAGAAATTAAAAATAATTTACAGATTAAGTTCATGAATGAACAAACACTAGACAAATATCTGGTTGATGGTGATTATGTTAAGTTACATAAAATATTTACTACCCAAGAATAAATTACCTGCAGCATTTAGACATTTTACAACAAGATGTTTAAAAGAAGTCAATGAAAATCTGTTTTAAAGTGCTTTTACAATATAGCAAAATATGAGGAAGATCACATGAATAATTTAATTAATTAAGAACCATTTTCCCGTCTTGTAAATCTTTGAAAATGTCTATTCCAATTTATAACTTTTAACAACAATAAAATATTTCTGTTTTAGCGCAGTATTATACACATGTAAAAAACTTTTTTTTACCTGTTCCATGTCTTGATCTGCTTCATCAATTGGAGGTGGTGCTAACCAGTAAGTGGAACTCAACCTTTCATCATCAACTTCACCCAAAATGTATGTAGGTCGAGTGGAAAATTGAGACAATAAAGGTTCTGGGGCTGGAATTGCAGGTTCTTGTAAATCTGAAACAAATAATGGTATAATTAAAATCAACATGGAAATTATAAAGGTAAAAGAATTTCAGGTACATAAAATTTTTTAATGCAACATTTTGCCATGTGAAATTAAAGTGTGGCGGTGGTGGTGGTGTTGTTGTTATTGGGGCTTTAGAGCACATCAAGTTATTAGTGCTCTGGTATGACAATGTGGCTTCAAATTAAACTGTATTACCTTCTGCATGGTTGACTGTAAAAGAGCCAAAATTGGCAAAAATAGTCTGCATGGCTGAATGTAGTGAGATCGGCAATACAGAAAGCAAACTAATGCAAAATACAAAACAATGGGTGTAAACAGGCCATGAAAAACAGAAACACAAACACTGACTGGTTGCCTGTAAAATGACCAACCTATTTAAATGAGCATTAAAACAATGAACTAGCTGGCTGCCTGTAAAAGGGCCATCCAGATATAAAATGTCAAAAAGTCCCAAAAGATGAAAATGGTACTCGGGCTGGTGGTTGTAAGGAGACCACCAATCCATTGTAAAACCTAGGCTGATCTGTCAAAAATTTTGGGGACAAAAATGCCCAAACTATAAAATTTTAAAACCTTAGCCATACTGTCACATTACAGTGTGCCAGTAATCCTTGAGCAAAGTAGAATTATTGGAGGTTGATAGTTCATACGTTAGCTGTGAAGGGCAATATAGTCAGCAGAATGCAACTAGTGATAATTTTGGGTAGGAGAGTTTAAATGCATTAATTCAGAGGACAAAGGAACTCGATATGCTGCTGCTTCAGAGTATGTCTGTCAATCAAGGAGCCATGTTCAGACGATCACGTTAACATGAACAACTGTTGTACTTACCCAGTAACTGAAAGTGACACTGCATCCAGAACAACCAATGTCCAGAAGAACACAGCAATTGTTGGTGTAAGTTGGTGATATTAGTGAACAAGTGTACTGGACTGAAATTTACTATCTACTTGTAAAAACTTACAATTCTTTGAAATGATGTTACTATTTTGAAGTTTATTAACTACTTTCCGTAGGTGGCCAGACCAACTTTTGTCATCAGATTATGGGTAGTAACAGTATGTCCATACACATTGTGTTTTGAGTGTTTTCTATGTTACGATTGATTCCCAAATCATTATGAATATTACCTTATGCACCAAGCTCAGTTTTAACTTATTCCGGTTATCAAACTGGTGACCAAGTAATTAAATCGAAGTTCGATGCCATCCATATTCAGGCAAAATGAAGTAATAGTATAGTATTGCTATATTAACACTAAGCAAGAAACAAATGAAAAAGATGCAGTTCTGAAGCTATATTTAACATTTAAAACATGAAGACAAATGCAGCAACCAAAATACTTTTGATGCCATGGTGTACTGCTGATGAAAGGGGTGAGGAATACACCCTTCCTCAGCAGAACAATGTGGAGAGCAAAAGGCAGAAGCCACGTTCCAATTGCTGTTATTTGTTGCAGTTCAGCAGATGGAAAGAATGAAAGCAGGTTTGAAATCTAGGAAAAAAATGACAGGGATTGGGGATAAGAAGTTGAAAAGAGAAATGATTCTTTTCATTTGTGGAATAGGTATTAATTATATTTAAAAAAAAATTTAAAAGCACTTTTAAAAATTTTTCACTGAAAGTAGGAAATTATGTAAAGCTGAAAGAGAATATCATAAAACAGAGTAAATCAAAAATGAAAAATTGTTCATTCCACAATTACAGAGAAATTTAGCCTTGAAACACACTCTTGAGGCATGAAAACAGGGGCGTAGCTACTATGGGGCTAGGCGGTGCAGTGCACCGGGGCCCCAACACTCAGGGGGCCCCCAAGCATACCTCTGGGGGCCTAAAACGCACCTCTGGGGGCCCAAAGTGCACCTCTGGGGGGCCCCAAGCGCGGTTGAGAGGGCCCACAAACCTTCATGCCAAACTGGCGACCTTTTATTTTTTTAGCTCTACAGTCGTCTAAGGAAGCCCCTCACTGCTCAGGGAGCCCCCAAACACTGCTCTGGGGCCCCTAAGCACAACTCAAGGGCCCCCATCCTTTAGCTCAGAAGGCCCCTACCAGCAACGCAAAGCAAAATAAAGGTCACCCATCCGGCCTGAGGGCCCAAAATAAATTTTTTGCACCGGGGCCCTTGTTGACCTAGCTATGCCACTGCATGAAAATAACTGCTACGATTATGAAACTAATCTAGAGCCTCTATTTCAAACACATGAATACCTTTGTTATCATGAGGTTTACTTCCTTCCTCCTCCAACAGACGAATCAGACTTGAAACATTTTCATGTAAACTTTCTAACGCTTCTTCTTCTGAGCTACATTCCTATAAAATAAGACAAATATTAATTATATTCCTAAGGATAATAAATTGAAATATATTTGTATGTATGTGCATATATAACATCATACAAACCTGTAAAAGTTTTTCGAGATGAAATAAAGGGTGTTTCTTTGTATCCAAATAATTTTCACATTGTTCAGAAATATCCATTTTAAGTTCGGAGTTTGATGTCTTTTCTGTATTTAAATTGCACAGTTTTTCTTCATGATTACTCTCGGCCTTCTTCCACCCTAATATTCTTGCAAGTTCTGGAACTGTCATAACCAAACTCCTTGGTGGTAAACCGAGGCCCGTTTCATCTTCTTCAACAGAAATGCACACCTTAAGAAATTCCAGACTCGTAGATAATGTTGACAAACAATCTGAACTATCCTTGCTGAAGCCAACACAGAATTTGTCAAACAGATTTCTTAAGGCATACGTCTTCTTTTCCATACAGCTGCAAATAAAAATACAAAAGACATATAATTAAAACTATAAATTTATTAATAAACACTTTTGCAACGTAGTACCATGACATGGAAGAAACACAATTAAATACTACCAAGCAATACATTACTTTTAAAGGCCTTTCTAACAGTACTTTTGAGCAGTAACTAGTAATGCAAATTAAAACTAATCCAGCAAAATTATTGTCTTTCAAGTTTATTCCCAAAAAACTTCTAATTGATGGTGTTGAAGGTTTACCTTTGGAAGTTAGGTTGTTTGACTATGAAATAATCTACAATATGCTAAGATCATCTCTATCCCTCTTTGATAGTCCTTTCAATATCAATAGAAATTTTTCCATTTTTGCAAAGCGAAATCTTAGGGTCAAATTCAGCCCAAATTCATAATTCTGTCAGATCAGGTCACAGGGTCATGACCTGATCCTAGAAACTCATCTTTTGTTCCAAAAAAACTTTTTTGTCAATTTTTTATTTAAATGGCTGTTTTTTACTAACACCACTTTGTACAATACTGAATTTGTGATCAAGGAACTATTCAAGATTAACTATATCCATGGGACTACTCCGAGTGTTATATGCTAGGATTGCATAGAGTTACAGCAGAAACTGGACAGGCTATCTAGCTGGGATACATCAACATGAAATGAAGAAAGATGTCAAAAACAGTCAGCAAAGTAGGTACACATATATAATCACTTGAAATCTGCATTTCTAAGGTGATTGAGAAATTTCTTATTGAAGACGTAAAAAATTGTAATTTGGCATAACATATGACAATAAATTGAGTTGGGCAGGCAGTAGGGCGAGGATTCATCTACTGGAGAGAAAAATAAGGGGATGTACGAAAGAAGTGAACGAGTCAAGATACAAAAGTTTTGTTAAATAACTGCATGAATATGGTGGTGTATCAAGTAAAGGATTCGGAAGGGGTGGAAAGGAGATCAGCTACATTTGTTTGTGGAAATTACCACAGAACACAATCAACATCTGAAATGATAAAGTAGCTGGATTTGCTACAAAAAATTACAGTTGTAGTGAATGGCTAAGGAATTTTGGGCTATAATTACTAAAGCATGGCAAGAGTTGGCTACATACGGACAAAGCTGAATCCAGGGCAGTTACAACAGATAGTCAAAACATTAGAGGCTCTGGAATGCAAGCACACAGGCAGCAGTGACATCAAAGCAGATCATATAGTAAGCAGAATTGAGCTGTAACAAGAAAACACTGGGAGGAAAAGAATTATCACTATTGGTTAGAGTTACTCCCCACTATGGATTCTATGGAGGGGGGAATTGGTCAAAACTGGGAGGCACGAGTAGAGAGAGGTGTATCTGGTCGGTCGAGGTCGTTGTCGTAAGGGTCGATCTGGTGGAGCAGATCGGAATTGGCAATGGAGCTGAGGTAGCGAAGCGAACCACAGACTGCAGGAGAAGCCATTGAAGCATAAGTAATGTGGAAGGCATTTAATAGAATCAAGCAATGGGAGTGATAGTCCAGGAGAGAGTAAAGGGAATTAGGCATGTCATTATTGCACATAACTGATGTAATAAATTGTACATATGTGAATATCCTTACTGCTCACATGAATAAAGAGTCTTACTCACAAATTATATGTTCCTCTTGGGAGTGGCAAGGCAAAAAGAAAAAAAGTTCGCTTGTCCACCACAGTAGGATCCAAAAATGTATCAGATGTGGGGTGGATTTGTTGGACAGGTTTCTGAATAAGAAGCTTTATTTTTGGATAAAATGAGAGAAATGCATAACTGATTCAAGAATGGAAAAGTAACTGTTGAAAAGTTCCAGTCTCATTTGTTTCTGAGGATGGGGTTACATGGAACATTTGATAGAAGTACAGCTCAGGGGAGACAGAATGGGTATGTTGTCACAGTAATGGTTGCCTACTGTTAGAAAGTAAGTTTTATATGCTACAAATTCTGAGGAATTATTAGGTGCAAAGGGGCTGGCAGCTAACAAAATGAATAAATTTTTGGCGAGTTTCAAGTGAACAGAAATCAGAACTGAGTGATGGTACAGTTACATGCCAATATCCAGAAAAGTGTTATGGGTGTTAAAATCAGACCAAGAGGTGCTGAATGCATTCTGTTATTTGCAAATTTAAAGAACAGAATGGATCTTTTCCTAGGTGACCTGGTAGCCAAATCCACACAGTAAAACACCACATCTGCTATACTGTAATACCGCTCAGAGATAACAGAGCCTGGGACAATGGAAATGGCATACTATAATATTGAGGACACCAGATATCCTAAAATCCTTATTACTATTTTAAAATAATTTGTATGTATTTTTACAATCAAGCATCCAATTACCAACCATGGATGATAGCATGTAGGATAGATGTAGGATAAGAAAAGGAGGTGACAGTGGAATCAGAACTTGTCACAGAATGGACACCTGGTAAAATATCCTGCACAGAAGTTACGGGGCACTAACCTGCCAAGGAAGTACTGGAGCCAACGAAACAGCTTTAGGACCAGTCATAATCTGTGCCAGTGCTATGTTGCAGAGTTGGGGTTTGAAGGATGATCCCTACTGTAACTGCAGTGTGGAGCAGACAGCTGAGTATATCATTGAAAATTGTTCCCCCAGATGTATATTTGGTGATCTGACCACTCTCCAAGCTGCCACTGGGGGCATAACTGAATCCATAGTCTATCTCGACATCACTTTATAGTAATTGTAATAATTGTATTTGTTGTTAAAGTAATTGTTATAAATATAGAATGTGAGGAAAAAATGTGTGTGCTTAAATGAAGATCCTGAGCAACAGCTCTATAGCTTTTGAAAAAGGTTTTTCCCCATTGTTAGACACCTCTCCTGTGAATTGTTCCTTACATGGCTCAAATTAATTTCTGTGTGGTTACACACTGTATCAGGCAAACCAATGCTTAAATATACTAGTGGTTATTTCAGACATAAGGGTGTAGGATGATTTTGTTTCATAGATAAGGGGGTCATGGATTGGAATAAATTATCGGGAGAAGTGATAACTAATTTATCAAAAATGCAAAAATAATTTAAAGTCGAAATTAGTAGAGGGTAAAAGCAGGCAGGAAAAGGAAAGGGGAAAAATGGGCCTGTAGGGAAATTGCCATTGGAGCAAGCATTCCATTGCAATTAAATTAAATCTGTTTCTATGGTGTAGCACTTCCTGGTCAAAGAACAGGGAGTATCTATAGATTTTAAATTAATGAATTTTAACAGCATCTGCCTGAGGACTGGAATCTGATTCTTGATTTAATTCTCAACATGTATTTTTCACATGTACACAAACTGTACACCTACACCAAACCTGTTTTAAACAAATGATATGCTAGAAATACTATTTATATCTCCTGGTACACTAAGTGATAAGATTTATCTGATTAAGTTAAAAAAGGTTAGAAATGATATGTATAACAATTAGAAACTTTATTCACTAGGTCTCAAAAAATTATTATTTACAAAATGTGAAACAGTCAAATTTACCAACACTACCAAGGAAAAATAATAATAATAATAATAAAAAACTAATTGACAATTATTTTCAAATTTATCAACAGTCAAATAGTTTATGTACTGAATTTACCTCTTCAACAATGCAAATCCATAGTCATGTTCTGTCAACATTAGAAATGTGCGAACTGCTGGTAGCAAGGTGGTGAAGCTGTGCTCAACATTGGCGACATGTTCAAGTAGTGCTGAAATTATAGCCGTGAGCATTTCACGAGGCGGAAGGACGTTGGCAAGATAGGTTTCGCAGGCAGGTGCAGAAGCCCCTTGACCTGGTGCTGATGGTAAAGCCACCTCAGTGTCACACAAATACTGCATCACAGACACAACACACTCTTGTGCTTGAACATGGTTTGGGGAGTCCGAAGGGTGGCACAAAATGGCACAAAGTTGTGGTACTAGAGTTGAATACCGCCCACTGGACACCATCAGATGCAGAACAGCAGTCTTCACAGAAGCGTGTGCCACAAGACATGCCAAGAAATTCAACAGTCGGGCTGCATGGCCACAGCACGGCAAGTCCAGAGAGCCAGAACTGCATATTCCAGATGGATTGCTACCTAAATAATTATTAGTAAACATTAATGTATATGATGCAGTAATTATGTGATAAAAACAAAACTTTGTTATTTTTATTTACTATTATTACACATTTTAGATAACTACTTTTTTATTTTGCTTTTCTCAGTCACCAATTTCATTTATACATTTTTGTTTTTGAAACTCTCCTGCCTTCAACTTTGGTAAGTGATCGACTTAATTTCACAATACATTTTCTGATATAATTATCACCACTATTTACTTCCTCTAAAATTAAAATTTTCCTGCAATAACTATAATTGCTATACTTTACAGTTGTAAACAGACATTCTCAAAAGCAATCAACTTTCAAACTTCAAAATCTTATTGACAGATTAAAAAGCAATCAACTGTGAACTACATGAACAAAGGTACAGAAGTAGTCTGCCATAATTTGTAAATTTTTTTGGGTGGGATTGGGGGGGTGGGGGTGGAGGAGGGGAAGAGCTAGCCATGTTAAAATTAAAAATCTATTTACACTTAAGGCTATAGTAAGTAATATCCATCATTTCAGGAAGATAAGTGAAAAAAGTCTTCAGAGCAAAATGGCTGGTAAGTTAAATTTTAAACTCCTCTGATAAAATAATATGAGCCAGAAGCCAGCCTACCTTCACAAGTTTATGAAACTAGTTCTACAGATAAAAAAAGAAGATAAAAATGGCCTGCCTTTCGACTAAATGATAGAACCATGTAATTAAAAATTCGAATAATTTTCAAGAAAAGTGCAATACATATATCTTGTTTCCCAGCAAGTAGTATCATATTTGGGATTCATTGTATGTTGTCAACTATATTCCAGCACTGGAGGTACCCAAATGGCAATTGGAGACAAAAACAGAAAATTACCTTATAGGAGTGGGACAGAAATATTTACAGAAAAAACAGACTACCAAGACAGAAATTCTCTGAGAATTTAACTGGCCACACATACAGTGTTCCAAAAGACAAATATTTATAAGCTAATAATACTAGAAGATAAAAGATAATAAGAAAAATGGAAATAATATGTATAAAATAAATGCAGGGACATGGGATGTTGCTGGATTATGTTGCAGCGCTGGAAATAAATAAACCACATGGCTGGAATAATGCGAGAAACAAGTACCATGAAACAAGTTGATAAAACATGTAAACAACTAGATAAAACAAGAAAAATGTGGAAAGTAATAGAACACGAGATAGGAACAAGCTGGACAAAAACAGCCCAGTGTCGTTAGGCAACAATAATGATAGTAAGGGAATAGCTTCTATACAATGTAAATAACAAAGGATAGGGAAAATGTATACATCAAAGTCAAAGGCGGGAGAGCTGCGACAAACACACAAAACATGAGACAAAACACAATAGTTTGATTTAAAACCTTATTCAAGCAAAAGAGAGAGAGAGGGGGCCATTTGGCAAGAGAGGTTTGCATACAGTCATGTGGAAAGCCATGGTCTGTATACACCTCCCGCTTCAAACAACTAGTCCCTCTATGTATGAATTATGTTTTAAACCAAAATATATCACAATTGTGGTCATCTCATGTTTTGTGTGTTTGTTGTAGACCTGATTTCAACTTTGGTTATTTACATTGCCTAAAAGCAGTTTTCTTTTCAATAGGAAGCATGGGGAAAATAACCCATCGCTCATCACAAAGAAAGGCAAGGAGCCAGTATGAACAAAATAAATGTGAAAACAGTTTTCAATATTTCAGTATAAACATCATTTGAGATTAGAGGAGGCCATAAGCCTAGGAATCAGATGTGTACACATCTAAACTTACCACATGGTTATACGTACATATACAACAGCTGGATAGTAAAACTGTCATTAAGCAATCAAAATCAGGAAGGATGTTTATTTATATAAAAGTAATGAAGATCATGGCAGATGATACATGTATTTGTCTGGCCCTCATCTGTGGAAAGTGAAGGGATCTGCCAAGAAAAACAGGAGCTGGTCAGCAATTAAAGATACAAACAAGGAAAGAAAGAGGAGCTGTCATTTACCACAGGTGACAACAAGATGGCATAGAAACAACAATAACACAGGACAGTCAGAAATATTTGGGAGTAACTCTGCTTCATCAGTAGAACATGAAGTAGACAGGGCGGAAATTAGTCTTGTGTAGTTTATAAATGAACTAGTTCAGAAGAGTACTCTCACAGGCGAACTATGCGAATTAGTTACCAGATCTCTCGCTCCTTAGTTTGTTCAATCCTTTTCCAAACACCGACATTTGTTTTAGGTTATTTATTACTATGTCATCTAAGAGGAAACACAGTTCCCTGTGGCAACATTTTACTGAAGACACAGATGTAAAAAGAAAAAAAAAGAAAAAAAAACAACTCTTCAACATTAATAATTATTGCAGAAGTCACAAATGGAAATTTAACGAGGAATGTGAAAACAAAGCACGCTTTGATCCCATTAACAATTAAAAGACAACCTCAGATAACCACAAATACCACAACAAACAAAAAGAGCATGCGCAGCAGTGGTAGCAAAGCGAGCGAACGATCTGCCTTCCTGGAATTCGAGACGGGAGCATCTTTCTGGAATTCGAGAGGGAAGCAACCTAGTTCACTAAGGAGCTGCGAACTAAAGTGAGTGCTCCTGGTCGTGAATTATTATGTGCAAGTCTACTGGTTTGTTCATCACTGTTTGCCGCTAGAGTTACCAACATTTTTTTGGTTGATTATAGTAATCTTTTTAGAATAAACTATAAAAATATAGTACATTTCAAAGATATTTTATGAAAGAGTGTAAAAGGACAAAAGGTATGTTGTTACTATTTTATTTTTTAAGCTTTTTTTTTTACACTTCTTGCATCTTTAGCAATTTTTTGTCTACAGTAAAAGTGTCATATGCTTTATCACATTCAGTTGTTAAATTAATGCCAGTCAAAAGTTCATTTTTTATTAATGAAATACTTCTCTTACTTTCACCTAGATTTCGTGTAGTATTTTTATTTCAGAGTAAAGTTTGTTCACTCTAATACTCATTTTTTCTCAAAATTTAGAAATTCTAATACTGTCTCGCAGTTATAAAATGAAACCTCATGTTTTAAATTTAATTTTTGGATTTTGTCTAGTTAATTGCTTTCAATAAAATCTAACCACTTATTAAGATACTCCAGACATTTATCAACAAATACTAGAAAATAATTTTTAATATTATCATTTTCTGTGGAGAATTTGGCTCCTAAGGACTTTTTCTTGTTTTCTTAACCAAAAAAAGTCTCTTTTACATTTTGCTAGTGCTGATTTTAAAGTTGATACAATATAATACTTATCTCAGACTGTGATGTTATTACCTTCCAGTTGTTTAACAGCTTTGTGAAAGTTGTGTAAAAAAATTGGTCATGAAATTCAAAAAGATTTTAAATTTTGTGTCTTCATCAGTTTAATTCATTGTCAAAATATTTTGAATGCATGTTGGATAATCCTCCCCTACACTAATAAAATAATCGCTCAATGACTTACAATTCACTGGAAATTGACACAATTTCATTATTGCTACCACTTTCCATAACTAATTTAATTTTATTAAATATCAAAGGAAAGAACAGCTTCCAAGTTAAGTAATTAACAAAACAAAAATGAAGCAAAGACAGATGCATTGAGCAAACATTTGCTGGACTTTGTCAATTTTGACATTACATAACATTTCTGAAGGGGTGTTGAGGTAAACGCACATCACATCATTCAAAAGATAAATTAAAATGTGCCTTCACAGATTTTACAAAGGGAGGAATTTTTTGTTATTAGTATCTGTGTTGCAAAAACAAAAAAAGTTAATAAACAATTCCATTTAAAAATTAATATTCTACGAATGAATGTAAAGTAAAAACAGTTGAATGCCCCTTTTTACCCTTTTGTGCAAAGGACAATGAGCACTTTGGTTTATCGGTGGCCACTGATCATATTAACGTCATTTGAAAGGTCTATTATTAAGTAACAACTTTTATTACGAAGTTCATATTAAATTCCATTTAGAAACAACAAAAAATGATTAAGTAATGTCCTAATAAAACTCTCATAATAATAAAAAAAAATAGCACGTACAGTAGCGGTAGCAAACGATCTGTTTCTCTGAATTCGAGATGGGAACTAACAAACTAACAGAGCGACCTAGTTCGCAAGGGAGCTGCGAACTAAACTGAGCACTCCCAGTCGCGAACTGTTATGTGCAAGTCTAGCGGAAATGAAAGAACAACCGACTAGTCACAACACAATGGCAGTTAACTATGAAGGCAGAGAAGGTAGATGGAGGGAATTTCAAAATAGGAACACCTATAGGAAACAGGTGAGGCCAAAAATATATTAACAAAAAATTCTGTGTTTCAAATTAAAATAAATGATTCAAAATGAACAAAAAGGCAATAACTATTCCTTGCTCAACTGTCAGGCTTCTACTGAACTCACCATCAGCAATGTTCTCTTTATTATAAAGGGATAAGAGATGAAAATTTAAACGTTTTTTTGCGTTTGTGCCTATTACATAAGTTCATGCCGCAGAGCATGTGGTAAGTGGTGGTTCATTTCACAGTCATAACTTGTATTTCCTTATTGTATTTCGTGCCTATTACTTTAGACCTATGGATGCCTAGTACCCAGCATGTATCAGTAGTCCAGCTCCCACCATCTAACTACAGAGGAATTGCTACTGGCAGGAAGTGTTCTGATAGCACCAACTGTGTGAAACAAGATTTAAAGTTTTTATTGTTGAGTGTTGTGGCATGTGCCACTACTGGATGGTCAGAACTTTGGGAGAGTACCATCTACCAGTGACTATTCATGCTGATGGATAATCAGTTGTCTGCATTTAAACAACAGACACTGTGTAGTAAATACATAATTGACTGCTATGGAAAGTAAACCCATTACTCTCTACATATGAAAACAGGAGGGCTGCATCAAACACAGAACAAGAACAGCCTGGCCCACAACCCAAGGGCCCTCAAGCTCAGCTTTTTTTTTGCATCGGGGCCCTTGTTGACCTAGCTACGCTACTGCTAGCAGCAAGCATTTATCATGACAATATACCAATCACAGGTGTTGTTAACACTAAACAGAGCACTTTTAACAATAGCAGCAAAATTACTAACACATTTTGGAAAGAATACTAACATTCCGGATAAGTTCTATGCTTGTAAGCATTTAAAGCATGAAACAGCT
Source organism: Vandiemenella viatica (assembly GCA_031002005.1). Classification (NCBI taxonomy): domain Eukaryota; kingdom Metazoa; phylum Arthropoda; class Insecta; order Orthoptera; family Morabidae; genus Vandiemenella; species Vandiemenella viatica. Next base: position 235,323,596 of record CM061920.1, on the reverse strand, counting down.
TAAACAGATATGTAGTCTTCCTGGTTCTCCACCGGATAGAATTGACAAATGACAAGCTTTAAACCGAGCGTGGTGGTGTAACGGATAGCGTTCTGGCCTCGCATTCAGGAGGACGGAGGTTCGAATCCCCATCCTGGCATCCAGATTTGGGTTTTCCATGGTTTCCCAAATCACTCCAGGCAAATGACAGGATGCTTCCTTAAAAAGGCCATGACCTAATTCCTTCCCATTCCTTGCCCCCATCTTTTCCCGTCTCTAAAAGACCTTGCTGTTGAGAGACGTAAAGCAGTTAAAAAAAAAAAGACAAGCTTTAAGTGGCTAGCTCTGCTGTCATCATCAGGTCAGTTGTTACTTCTGTGACGACTAGAGCTGTACTGACGTTTTTGGCAGCCCTGGTTGGCTCTGGAAGCCTAGTGGATCTGCAGTGGACCTGCCTCATATTAAGTCATTGTCCTTCTGTCTTCTACAGTGTTCTGATTGGGTGACTGAGCAATCGGTCATAGATGGGATCGCGACTACACAAGCCCGTTCAGTTCTATGTATCTGTGATTGGTTGTCTCCAGTCTCTCCTGTAGACCGGGTTTGACAACATCTCTGTTGTTTATTTTCCACCAGTGCCCTACATCCATTAGTGGGAAATGTAATTGTTTCAGAATAGACAAAGCTGGGTTCCACATATCACTCAGCCACAGGCCTATATCCCTGTTAACATTATTATTGTTCAGCCGTATATCTATGGCTTTGTTGATGAAAGATTCCCACTAGAAGGAACACTTTTCCAGTACTTTCACATTATTGAAGTCGATTCTGTGACCATTTTTGATAATGTGTTGGACAACTGCAGATTTCTCCAGTTGAAACAGCTAGATGTTACGCTCATGTTCGATCACATGGGCCTCGATGGTACGGATGGTATGGCCACTATAAGACTTGCCACATTGTTTTGTGTAGTCAAGACTCAGTCTAGCACCGATAGCTCAGTCGCCCAATCAGGACACAGCAGAGACAGAAGGGCAATGGCTCAATATGAGGCTGACCTGCTGTGGATCCACGAGACTTCCAGAGCTGACGAATCATGTCGTAGGGCTGCCAGAAAATGTCAGTATAGCTCTAGTTGTCACAGAAGTAACAACTGACCTGATGATGGCAGCAGAGCTGGCTGCCGAAAGCTTATCATTGGTCAATTCTATCCGGTGGAGAACCTGTGAAGACTACATTTGGGCAATACGCCGGGAAAGTCTTAATTCTCACAGCTTAAACAGATGTATGCTACATGACGATAAAACTGAAACAAAGCTTCTCGGGCTGTTAGCCATCTCAAATTCGCATTGTCTGGTGACGATTCGGAATCAGTGTCAGCTTTCAAAACATTGCCACACAATATGAATATGACATGGCTAGAAGCCCAAAAGACTTTCTTTCATATAGATGACGTCAGACTAATTTCAAGAGGTTATAAACAGGTTTTTCTGAGAGCACATGATATTTAACCTTGAAAGTGGTAATTCATTTATTGATATACATTTATCACATAATAAAATATTAAGGTACACAATTTATTGAACATAGTAAAGTATTAACTAAAAACTTGCATCAAAGTTGTCTTTGCAAAAATAAATTTAAGATTTAAGGCAAATAACCTGCGACCCGTCATGCAAGTTTTAGGCACTTTTCCCACATATATTCTTTGTTTGGAATGTAAATAATTAATTTCTTTGAAGTTTTTACACACTGAGGCACTACCAACCACTTGCAAATTGTAGAAATAATTTTATTTACAAAATAAGCAAACTGCTGCTTTGTTAACAGTGGCACATCCTGAGACATGACATCACAAATCAAGACATAAAACGAAATTTTTTGCATTTTTCTGTTTCTTTTTTGAAGAAATAATATATAAAATTGGTTCTAGTAGACACAATACTGACTACTTTTCCGAAATTAATCAAGTACACGAACGATAAAATGATATATTTTTTTTTTCATTTAAAGACATAATTTTTTCCCCTTTTTTAATCAGAAAAAAGGACACATATAACAAAAATAGGCGCTATCTCTCATCTACCTTACAGAGGTTATTCTTTTACGCAATTATTGCTTGCCAATCTCTTCCTCCAACTTTCCCCATCTTCTTCCTCTTTGGCTTAGGTATGTGATGAGTCTGTAACAATAGAAGGGGTTTGTGTGTTGAGTGTGTAAAGACTGGCACCCCTGCACAGAGAGCAGAGAAGGCAGTGTGGGCTAGTGGTTGAGTTCAGACGGTTGCATGATTGAGCACAATCTTATCTGAGAACTGTTGATGGATGTGTTTTGATTTTTGGCAGAGTATGCTGAACATACTTCATGTTTGTCGAATCTTATTTCTTCAGATACTAAGTGAATATGAATAAACAAGCTATGGTGAACAGTGCTTAACAACACATTAAATAGAATTTCCTTGTATGCTGTACTTTTCTTAATGTACATATGTAATCTGAATAGAACCTATTCAGTCTGGCAGTCATTATAATAACTAATTAAATTCAGTTTAGTGAATTTCCATTTTCAAACATCAGTAGGAAATTAACTAATATAATTAAAGGAATTAAAGACCTGGTGTGTACACATACAATTCCTTTAACCTATGTCCTCTAATCATGATTAAGATTTAAACTGAAATACTATAAAGTGTATTCATCGCAGCTCTTATGCCTTCCTCTGTGGTGTGTGACGGGTTTACTTTCTACATCCTTTCTTATTTTCATTGCCTAGCAGCAATTTAATTGCTATTATCAATAGTAATGAAATGCCAGATTGGACATCATGTAGTGTCACATAATGGACCTTCCTGGATGGGCTTTATGTGACCAGACAGGTTTTTGCTCTATATTCACAGATAACACTTCTTTTTGTTTCTGTAATGTTTCAGTATACGAGGGTTGGAACTTAAATGGCGGCAGCTATTTATTCACAACCGATACAAAAGTGTTACATGTTTGCACCTGTTACTTCCTTCAAAGTAGTCACCAGCATTGTGCAGAAACCATTGCCAGTGATGTGGAAGGTGTAGTATACCTTTAGCAGAGCCTGTTCTGTTGATGGTGCGATTGGAGCGCTCTACTTCCTGTTGAATCTCTGGAACAGTTGTGAAGCGAATTCTTCGGAATCAAATCAGAGTCACAAGGACTTAAGTCCGGTGAGTGTGGTGGATGGTACAGTACTTCCCAGTGCCATCGACCGAACAGAGCAGCCACAGCTTGCGCTGTATGTGCCCGCGCACTGTCGTGTAAAATGACGGGTGGGTTGCGCAGAAAGTGTTGTGCTTCTTTCACAAAACTGGTCACAGGTGATGCTCCAAAAATGAACAGTAATACTGTGCATTGACGGTCTGCCGTGGAGGAATGTAATGCTTTAGGATAACACCATCACAGTCATACACGAGAATCACCATAACTTTCACAGTACTGGGGCTCTGACGCACTTTCGACTTTCGCGGCGACCCATAATGACGCCATTCATTGGATTGATGTTTCAGTTTTGGCTTGTACGATGTGGCCCATGTCTCAGCCAGTGTTACGATATGACATAAGAAAGCCTCTCCTTCGCACTCATAGCGCTCCAAGTGTGTCAAAGCAGCGTCGTAATGCATCCATTTCTGCATTTCCGTCAATTCATGAGGAACCCATTGTAATGCAATTTTTTGCAAGCCCAGGCATTCTTTTAGGATGCGAAGCACAGTCGTATGCGGTAATCCGGTTTCATAGGCAAGCTCACAAATCGTCTGGCATCGATCACTGTCCACTAATGCGGCAACAGTATGCACTACTTCTTCAGACATGCTAGGACGACCTGCCCGATGCATGTCTGCTACAGTTTGCCGACCTTTGTTGAAGGCTTTTACCCAACATGCCACTGTTCTGTACGGCAATGCCGATTCCCTGCACACCTCTTGAAGACCTTGATGACACTGTCATGCTGTATGACCTCTGGCACATTCAATCTTGATCCAACTCCATTGTTCCTGTTTCGAAAACATAGTGACACCGTTACGTTCGACCGCTCGGTCACAAGTGACTGCGTTTCCCTCGATTGTGCGCACAGCAGGTACATCTGACGGGCGAGTCCATTTGCTCGGAGGTAAAATAGGTATGTCAAGAACGTGTGCTATCAGCGACAATAGTAGATTCCATTGCATAGTATCTCCACAGCAGTGTTGCCACTATTTAAGTTCCAACCCTCGTACTTTAAATTGCAAAGCATTCATAAAGAAAAGTGTATATTTTGTTTAGATACACATACTAGTGGAATTTTTTTATTTATATTCATTCAATTTAGATGTTTTTGTTATATTCTCCATCCCATAGACATCACAATTATGGTAAGCTAGGAAATATGGGATCAAGTTTATATGAAATTACAGTGAATGTATTAATGTAGGTGTGACAAAAGTTTTCACTTTTGAACAGCATTATTACCAAAGGTTTTGATAAGATTGAAATGCAGCCTGGACCGAAGGACGGTATTCTTTTTTATAGCAGAGGGCACAAGTAATTTAATTTTTTTAAATAAATAATTACTTCAAGTTGGTGAAAGTAATTTCACATTTATTACGATCTATGTAACCTGGATCACGATTAACCCTAATATTACATGGTATAACATAAGTTGTTAAAATTTATTTTTAATTTCCTTTGTTTTCACATATGCAATATTGTTCTTGTCATTATTTCCACAGCATCCAAGCAGTTCCAACCACTTCATGATGTACACTTTTTTTTTTTTTTTTGCTGTCCTCAGTATCTTGATTGGTTTGAAGCAATCCTCCATCTCTTCCTATCTTGCATTAAACTTTTCATCACAAAATACCCCTTGCAACCTATGTCCTCAATTATCTGCTTCATATATTCTAATCTCTGTCTTTCCTTAGAATTCTTTGACTGTCCCCTCCACTAAAAACTTAATCAATCCTGCATTTCTTAAAATGTGACTCACAATCCTGTCTCTTCTTTCTATAAGACTCTTCCTAAAGTTTCTTACCTCATGCATCATTTCCAAAACATGTTGATTTAATATTTTATCTATCCACTAATTTTAAGATCCTTCTATAGAACCACATTTCAAGGGCTTCAATTTTCCTTCTTTCTGGTATTCCTAAAGTCCATGATTTGCTACCATAAAGTGCTGTGCTCCACAGATAAGAGTTTTAAAAAGTTTCTTATTAATTATTGATCAATAACTAAAACTAAACTAAAAGAGTCCTTTTCCAGAAGGCTCTTTTCACTAGCGCTATTTTGCTTTCAACATCATTCCCGGTTCAGCCATCAGTTTCAATTTCCTAAGAAACAGAATTACTTACTTCTCTCATTGCACCAAATTACATTTTTATGTTTAATGTGCTACTGTTGCTATAATTGTGGCTACATGTCATCACTTTTGTCTTGTGTTGGTTTATATTTAGTCCAAAATCTTCATTCAGTACTTTGTTCATTGCATTAAGTTCTCAACTGCTCTGCTAACAGGGCAATGTCATCAGCAAATTGTAGCATACTGATTCCCCCCCCCCACCCCCCCCCCCCCCCCCCAACACTTAGGCCACATTCAATTTTTTTCTTTTACCTCCTTTACACTTGCTTTATATAAAACTCAAATATTAATGGGGATAGGCTACAACCTTGTTTCACACCCTTTTTAATTGATACATGTCTCTCTATTAAATCCCAATTCAATAGTCAAAGAAGCGATTGAAAATCGATTGGCCCATATGTTCAAAAGAGATAGTGGACTATGTCTGAGTGAGGCATGGAAACCAGCCTTGGCAACTCTCTGCAGAGAGAGTGGTACGCAAGCCTTGTGGTCAACACAGCCACTCATCGACCTCCGCCACTTATTTCTCTTAACCTGACAAAGGGTTTAACCCGAAATATTGTATTTTCTGCATTTGTGTTGCTGCTGCTCTACTCCATTCAACTTTTGTGACTGTTGGGTGTATTTTATCTATCCTTTCCATGTAAATATTGACTCGCAGCAGTTCTTTTCTTCCATTGTTACTGATATATATGTATTTAATATTCTTTGATTGATTGTATAAATCAATGGTACTTTTATCATAAAAGTGAAAACAAGAAAAATCGGTTAAACATTCAAAATCACATTTTAATAAAATGTAATATGGTTTAAACCATGTAATGTCCTGAGAGGCCTCTGGGCAAATATGCAGGGTAGACAGCCAGGCAATGTGGTGTTTTTTTTTTTTTTTTTTTTGCTAGACCACTGATGGCTGCGTTGTGGGATGAGAAGTGTCATGTTGGAACAGGGACGGGAAGATGCCGAGGGAAAAATGTGAGGTGTGGACCCACGTAAGAAACTGCCAGCACATGTGACCAAAACGTGATCTGATCTCTGTTATGTTTTATTTTCTTTATTTCGAGGGCGGCCGCCAATAGACGAGTGGCTGAACATTTTTGGCTCCCATTGGCTGAAGAGGTGGGAGGAATTTGAGTGTGGAGAAGCAACGCGATGAGGAGGTATTGCGATCAACGACGCCAGACTGGGCGGACGGACTTGAACCAGGCCTAGCAGCACTGCCGCCGCCAAGGAGACACCCTGCACCTCAATCTTCCGACAGCACGCCGTCCTGGGTAATTAGCCACCAATAACGGACACTTGCAATCCTGTTCAGCCCAGTAAACCCCCTGAGATAACTCTCATGCTGAAATTTAAATCCATCAGTGCCTTAATATTCACTGACCAGTTTCTTATTAAAGGAAACTTAAATGTTTTATTGTGAACTCTGTTTTTAATCGCCCTCCATCCCTAAGTTATTGAATAAATTAGAGCTTGTAGGGTGGAATTTGTGGTCAACCATAGGTTTTTTTTTGTTTTGTTTGTTTGTTTGTTTCGACAGGCATTTTGCTTTAAGATAGGAAACTCTGCTGAAAACCTGGTGCCCACCCTGACTAACTTCAGATGACAGAAACCACCCAGTAATGTCTGTTTAAACTCATTTGATTAACCTTAGAAAGGAAGACATTACAAGCACCACTGAAATTGTATAATTATTGAAAATTTCATATACACAAAATGAAAGAGCAAGTACAGTCGATCATTTAAAGAATGGTAACCCAAGATATAGTGCACACTACTTATTAGAAAATATCAATTTTAAAATCTATTAAAAAATACATACAGCTATCACACCATACAAATAACTGATCAAGTAATTAAATAATATTCTTACCAGTCATTACTGCCATAGATGAAGATGTTGATGTAGCTGTAATGGTGGTAACAGGAGTAGGTGTGGCAGACGTAACAACAGATGCAACAAGTGAAGGTATAGGAGCAGCACTAGTGAGGACAGAGGAAGAAGGCTGCTGCTGAGATGACTGGAGTGCTGTTAGCACAGTGTCCAGAACAGCCCGGCTCACAACGAGTGCTGTGGGGGCAGCTAAATCTGCCAACTGAGCACAAACACGTCTCAGTAACTGTAGCAATGGTTGGAAGCTGCTCCCACACATAGTTGCTATGAGATCTTGCAAGTTGCTACCCAGTGGATGTAAATGAGCACTCCATAGTTTGCGGACATTCACTGCACGTGTCACCTGAGTGCAGACCAACAGAGTATGGATAAAATGTTATGCAGTGAGTAAACAAGCTATGCATTATATATATATATATATAATTAAGGAAGGATAGGGAAATATGACCCAACACTTACCGCAGATGAAGGCGGCTGGGACGACGAACAAAAAACAAACACAAGATAAGCGCAATATTTCGGCCTACAGCAGCCTTAAACGTGCAGAAGGTGAAGCCCCAGGCGGCGTTCTATGTGTACCCATGTGACGCCACCTGGGGCTTCACCTTCTGCACGTTTAAGGCTGCTGTATGCCGAAATATTGCGCTTATCTTGTGTTTGTTTTTTGTTCGTCGTCCCAGCCGCCTTCATCTGCGGTAAGTGTTGGGTCATATTTACCCTATCCTTCCTTAATTTTATTGCCTTAAAGCTTTTTCCTGCTCATTGTTATTATATATATATATATATATATATGCTCGCTGCTTTGCGCATGCGTGGTTTGGTATGTGTAAAAATTCTTTATTGATTTTATTCTATTACCAAAAATTAACCTTGAGAGGCATGAATTCTAAAGGTATTCTTAAAACTTTTCTTAGTTTTCATACTGATGTCTGAGAGTTTTGTGTCATCCATATTTTAATGTAATACAGTTTATGAAATAGTAGAAAGGCTATCTCAATAAATAACTGTACTAATTCTTAGAAATAATTAGTGTGCAAAGTAAAAAATTTGTTTAGAAAGGGTTTCATTTTTATGATATTAATAGGGGCAGCAATGTTTAAAAGAAATAAGATGTTACCTTTACATTAATTAGTAAGTCACTCACTGTAATACCTCTGTGTGCCATTTTTAAATGCTGATAGAGAGGACTCTATGATTTATTATAATTATTAATTTAAATGCAAAGGAGCTAACTCTCCGGTGGCAATTCCCCTAGTCATCTAATTGCCCGTTATTATCTTTTAACATTTTATTTTATAATTGAAGTGTTAAATCCCTCCCCCATTTACTTTTCTGATTTACAAATTTTAATTTTAAAGGCATTAAGCGTTTTTGGTAAATTATTCCATCACTTCAATTGGTAATTTGTTCCATCCCTGACACCCTTACCAAAAATATTTCCCACTCCCTTATGCATGAAATCAAGTGCCAGCTTGTGGTTGAGGTCGTCTTTTCACTTCCATGAACTATTCTTACTTCTTTGACCAATATCCCCATCTCCAACATATCCACTGTGCAATCCTACCACTCACGCTCCTCCTTTTCTACAATGACTCCCAATCCAGCTCCTCTGATTGGTTCCCGATATATCGATATAGCAGTTACCTCAACTTTGCGCTCTTGGAAGTGTATTACAGTATAAGAGACTTCTTTATTAATAATAATAACAGTAATAGTAGTAAGTATTTCAATGAAAGAATACAAATTTAAACGATCTGTACAAAAAAAATCAGTATTATTTACTTTTCTGAAATAGAATTTTTCCTTTTACTGTTTTAGGATATTGGTTTTATTTTGACAATATGTTGGTACAATAAATTATTTCTGCTTTAAAATAGAAATTTCATGGATTAAAACTAATCTTACGCGGTATCACATGGTAAAAATTATTTTTAATTTTCTTAGCTTTCAAATCACCGTATTACTAATGCCATTATTTCAGCCACATATAAGTAATACCAAAATGTCAAGATTTGATAACAGTATATGTATTAATGCGCATTTGACTGAAGTATAGTAGAACTCCAATTATCCGAACTCCGATTTTCCGAATCGCAGATTATCCGAATCGCTTTTTTAGTTAAGACGGAGACATATTGCGAAAAAGCTACCCCTGTTTTATAAAAACCAACCCAAAGTTTGGATGACTGCAGCATTGTTTACCGAGTTTTACGGCGAAATTTTCATCCCTGAAGTGCAAAAGCACCAAAAAAAACCTTGGAAAAGAAGGCATTTTCAACATACAAACAATAATTAATTAAAATAGACACTTTTTCGGAAAAAATCCGATTATCCAAATGTCTGATTATCCGAATGGGGTCCGGTCCTAATTGATTCGGATAATTGGAGTCCTACTGTAATGATTTTTGAGCGGCACTATTTTCTGAGGTTGTGGTTCAGTTGAAATGCAGCCTGGACCAGAATGATAATTGACATGCTATTATTATTACTACTCCGCGATTCACTAAATGTGTGTGGCGGAGGGTGCATTGCACCTATCGAAAAGGGTGATAGTTTGGAAGGGATATATGGGATGGCAGGAGGCGCCCATGGGCTATTGTGAGGAACCATCCCAGCATTCACCTGGAGTGATCCGGGAAAACCATGGAAAACCCTGATCAGCATGGCCGGAGTGCTTTATCGAAAGCTGCTCCTGTCGGATTTTAAGTTTACTTGCCCGGGAAATCCTTTCTATTCCATTCCCTAATCGCAACTGGGAAAAATGAGTACAGAAATGAATCGGTTCTGGCCCTGATTTCTCTTATCTTATTTTTGTAGTCATTCCGACATATGAATGTTGCTAGTAGCAATATTTGCTGGCTGTCATTCTGAAATATGTCAGTCGTGAATTTTTCAATTAGCTTCCGTCGAGAGCAACACCCTCGGTGTTCCAGGTCTTCCCAACCTAACTCCTTCAACATCGCACTTACACTTTCCCTCCAACTATATATACCTGTCACAGCATAAGGCATAATGGATTTAGTTTTATAATTTATGCAGTATAACATAAGGTTTTAGGATGCCTAGTTAATTTTTAATTTCATTGGTTGTATGTTCCTATCGTCATTAACTCAATAACACATATGAGGATAAATGTAAAAAAAATCGGAGCTATGAAGTTATTTTATAGAAAGAACGGTTTATTTTACTGCCCGTGATTTGAACAGCAGCCAAAAGTTGTACACACGTTCTTTGGGCGATATTAATTTAGGAATATTTGAACATTAGAGTCACCACATATATATTAAAGTCCATCGAAATATGGGCAATTCTGTAGAAGTTAGTAAGGAAAAATTATACATTGTTACCTGTTGATATTTATGGTAGCTCCTTCTCAAACAACTTTCTTCAAGAAAAAAAGATGAATTTCGTATCCATAACGATATGTAAGGAAGAATTTTGGTGTTGTTTATTGTCAGCGGGAAGACATATTGTACCAGAGACAATCTTTTTAACTGATATGTCTACCACATTAGTAATCTAACGCATCGCCATTGACCTGTTACGATGCAAGTAAATGCCGATTACGTTTGAGTCACGTATTCCGTTTATTTTGAAGTACTGTGGTCCAGAAAACTGAATAACAAAAGTGAAGTAATAAAGCAGAATCCTAAGTTTTGTCAGATTTTTGTGAAAGGAGTGAGCATCTGTAAGTGCATAATGATCTGTGGCCCATAATTTCCCATATATGAAGATTTTTAATTGCTTTCTTCTTCCCATGGTACATATAAGTCGTTAGCTATTTCCGCAGATTTTGATTCGAACCATTAGCTCTAAAAATTTGAAATTCCCATCCAAAATGCTGTGGTAGTTTTTGCGGGGCACCCATTCAAATAAAGCGACACACATAGCTTGCTTACAGATTTATAATAGTATAGATAAAACTATATAAAAAAATATTACATAATATAGGTCTATTTTTCTACCCCCCCCCCCCTTATGAATTGGCATTATTCTGACATTTCCCAATCCTTTGAAATACTACAAGGCTTCAAATATAAATTAAATACTACTTCCAGGTATGGTTCATTGTCTTTTCCATCTACCTTTAACACATCTGTGGTAATATCTATAACAGGTACTTTATGTGACTATTTCTAATTTCTCAGTATCCTTATCTTCATTAAAATGTGAATGAATCTCCACTGTTCATTCTCCATCTGTCCCTGTGTGACAATCCATAATAGTCTCACCAAACCAGTTGCTCAATATCTCAGCCATTTTCATATTCTCTGTAAATTCTCCTCCATCTTTAGCCACAATTGTTTGAACATCTTCTCCTTCCATCTTATTTTTCCAACATACCTGTAGAAATATCCTTGCCCACCCATGATTTTCATGAATTTATCCTTAGCATCTGTCTTTGATCCTATTAATTCCCTGCTTAAATGTTTCATACATTCTCTATTACTGTACTACTTCTTTAATCCACTATGTTCCATTCTCACTGACCTCTTCACCCTCCCCAAATTCCAGTGCTGCCAGCCTCTTCACTTTGAAAATCCCTAGATGGCCGCTAAAATTTCCGCAGATTGGGTACAAAAATCCGGAGACTCACTAACTAAAAGTCTAAAACAATAATTATTGAAGAGAGAGTCAAAATTGAGAATACTTTTTATTTCCAGGTCTTTAAAATTCAAAATACCAAATAATATTCTAAATTGAAAGTAAGAAATATCTCTGAAAATGTTTTATACATCATCACTTACATCGTTGCTGTGCATATTTTTTTTTTTTTTTGTTTGGGGGGGGGGAGGGACTATATATTACCTATTTTCTTTGTTGACATTAAATTTAGCATATCTTTGGTATCAGGAAATGTTAAATACTGCGAACACTTTGATTCTCGGATATTGGTTAATCCTTCTCGGAAGGCACTGCTTTGTAAGCCGTGCCAACGAGCGTGTCACCGTACATAAAGAGTGCGCCAATATTTCTGTATTACAGTCTTTTTAAGATCTATAATCAAACAAAGTATGAGCTTTATTTCAATTGCTAGTTTACACTAGCGGTTGCAAGGAAACGATTAACAATTATTGGCAATTCTGTAATGCATTAACACTATACACCCAAAGTTTAACAAAACCCGAATATAAGGAAAAATCAACAAATAGTAAAAAATAGCAAAAATCCGTATATATTTTAACAAAATCCGTAAATCCTAACTTTTTATAAAAATCCGTAGATCTACAGATAAATCAGTAGAAATGGCAGCACTGCCAAATTCCTACTATAGGTTCTGTGCTCCTACTAATTTTTGTTTTGAAACTAACATTTCTTCCCTTCTTCTGACTATTTCTTTGAATTGAGTTTCCCCTTACATTCTACTGCACTAGTACCTTCCTTCCACTCATTGAACCTCTCTCATAAATATCTCCTCAATCCTAAAACTATTTCCTTGTAATATCTATAACCTCAAGGTATGGCAAATTATTAAAATATTTTAATGACCAATATTTTCAATCCAGCACTAGATAAAATTTAAAAAGAGAATACGTTAGAGAGAACACATTAAAGGAATCCATGTGTAATGAACAGGACGATTTCTGATAAAATGTCTCATATTTGCTGATGTTGCAGTAACTTCAAAAGATAAAACAGACAATAAAATAAAGACAAGAACTCTCCACAAAATTGTAGCTAAAGCTATATTATAACTCTAATACAAGAAAACTAAATACATTGTATATAGGCACAGCTCATAGAAATATGCAGAAACACAACATGGCAATGTTAAATGACTTGATAATTTCAAATATTTGGTGAATGGATACAATCAAATGAACTAAATACAATCAGCAAAGAAAAATGGAATTGGCTTATTAACTTACATAAAACAAACATCAAAAAATAAAAACCATTCCAAACAAAAAGAACACATTATACAACAATAATTAATTGGATAAAGGAAACAAAGAAACTGCCGCGAGGCACTGAAAATAAGATAGGATAGGGAAAATAAACAGTTACCCGTCACTTACCACAGATGAAGGCAGGAGGGCGAGACACGTAAAAACACAAAAACAAACGAATTCCTCAATATTTTGACTTTAGTCTTAGTCATGTGGGAGGCGAGACATATGGCAGGGGGAAAGATGTGGTCACATGAATGATTCATGTGGCGGGTTGGGATGTGACCACATCTTTCCCCCTGCCATATGTCTCGCCTCCCACATGACTAAGACTAAAGTCGAAATATTGAGCAATTCGTTTGTTTTTGTGTTTTTACGTGTCTCGCCCTCCTGCCTTCATCTGTGGTAAGTGACGGGTAACTGTTTATTTTCCCTATCATATATATTATTTCTATAAAGTATTTTTTGTCACAAGCCTATATCTTCCTTCATACTTAACCGAAATCAATGAATGAGGTGTCATTTTAAAGCTTATGGTCTCCACTTTGGTTAAATCGTATTTTAAGCAAGAAAGTTTTCGGAATTCGACCCTTAAAGGGCAAAAATGTAAATTTTTCTAAAATGCTGTTTTCTGTGTTACGAGTCAGTTATCTCCCTGGATACCTATCTGAAACCATTTTATGAAGTATCGTTTTAAAGATTAAGATCTTCGCTTTAGTGACGTCATATATTAAGACAGAAAGTTTTCGGAATTCAACCCTTAAAGGGCAAAAGTATCAATATTTTTGCAATGCGTTTTTATGTCACGAGTGATTTATCTCCCTTAATATCTAACCGATATAGATAAATGAGGTATCATATTAAAGAATACGGTCTCCGCCATGGTAACATTATATTTTAAGAAAAGGAATTTTCGTAATTCGACCCTTAAAGGGCAAAAATGTCACTTTTTCTAAAATGCGTTTTTTGTATCTCGAGCCATTTATCTCCCTGGATATCTAACCAAAATCGATAAATGAGGTAGGATTATGAGGAGTAAAGTCTCAGCTTTGTGACATCATATTTTAAGAAAGAATGTGTTTGGAATTCAACCCTTAAAGGGAAAAAGTATAAATTTTTCTATAACTCATTTTTGTGTCACGAGAGATTTATCTCCCTTAATATCTAACCGATATAGATAAATGAGGTATCATATTAAAGAATAAGGTCTGCGCCATGGTAACATTATATTTTAAGAAAGGAATTTTTCGTAATTCGACCCTTATAGGGCAAAAATGTCATTTTTTCTAAAATGCTTTTTTTGTGTCTCAAGCCACTTATCTCCCTTGATATCTATCCAATATCGATAAATCAAGTACGATTGTGAGGAATAATGTCTCAGCTTTGCTGCCATCATATTTTAAGAAAGAAGTGTTTGGAATTCAACTATTAAAGGGAAAAAGTATAAATTGTTCTACAACGTATTTTTGTGTCACGAGCCTTATATTTCCCTTCATATCTAATCGATATAGATAAATGACATATCGTATTAAAGACTAAGGTTTCCGCCGTGGTAACATTATATTCTAAGAAAGGAATTTTTCGTAATTCGACCCATAAAGCGCAAAAATGTCAGTGTTTCTAAAATACGTTTTTTGTGTTTTGAGCCATTTATCTCCCTGGATTTCTAACCAAAATCGATAAATGAAGTAGGACTATGAAGAGTAATGGCTGAACTTGGTTACATTATATTCAACCTCACTGTTCATCGCATTTTATTCGCGAAATTTTCGCACGGGTCGTCTAGTCCTATCTTATTAAAACAGACAAATGATATGGATTAGAACACCTGACATTAAATAAAAAGAAATTAGAGTAACTGGAGAAGAAAACAAAATATTCTGTAAAATTTTATGGCCATAAAAGAATGAAGATACCATCTGAACAAAAAAGAAACATTTATATTTATGCAAGAGCATGGACAATTTTTAGGCTATATATACAATGGACACTTATAGGTTAACCATGAAATGTTTGAATTTCATTCCTAAATTAAAAAACACTACAGGGAGGCTAAAAAAATGTGGAGATTTGTAAAGACTTGTTGTGACTGAGATTTTATTAATAAAAAGATGACTCCAGAAGACTGATGACTGTTGCAAAATTTCCAGCCCCTTTACCAAACCACAACCCAAGATATATAAACATAAGCAGGCCTCAGACATATTCATGAAAAAGTTTTGGAAAGAAAGGGGAAAAAAGTACTGTATTATAGTCTTAGGTTCTAAGCAGTCAATAAGAGGCTAAATTCTTAGAAAAAAAGATATACATAATCTCAGTTCTGTGTAGATTTAAGTTCCATTAGTTTGCTGTTGGACATTTATACCAGATGGTCAAAACTACAATAGTGTGTTCTGTAATCTGACACTGTTAATAATGTGCAGAAATAACTATTAAAATTTAACTTGTATTACACTACCTTGATGTAATGATAGTTTAAAATGTATTTCCTAGAATTTTTTCACATACTTTTATAAGTTAGTTAATTTTATAAACTAAATTTTCAGTCAAACACTGACTGGGAAAACAGAGAAAATTGTGGTTATGATGGAAAGAAGAAAATTGGATATCTTGGGGCTGAGAGAGAAAGTGGAAAGGAAATGGTAGAAGGCAACTAAGGAGATGTTTTCAGTTGAATGAGAATAAAAAAGGTAGGAAAAATGGAGTAGAGGTAGTTGTGAGAGCAGGACTAAAGGAGGAATAAAAAGAGACGAGTGACAGGATGTCAAAGATTAATGTAACATTTACAGAAAAAGTCTGGAGATGCTGCAAGTGTACACCCTAGTAGGCTGCCCAATCCAAGATGAAGAGTTTGAAGAATAGCTGCAGAGACAATTGAATGGTCAATTTGTTTTAAATATGGGAGTCCTGAATGCTCATGTGAGCACAGGCATGAGTATGGGAAAGTATTGGGGACAGAAGGAGGACGGGGAAGCAGGAATGAAGAAGGGGAGAGGCTACTGGATTTCTGAAAGAGAAATGGGTTGACGATACGAAATTCATGGTACAAAAAGCAGAAAAGCCACAAGGTAACATGATAAAGCAAAGACTGCCATAGGAAGAAAGTGTCCTACATGATACTGGAGAAATGAAGAGGAGTGTTGCAGATGTAAAGGTAGTGCCATCATAAGCACTGGATAGTGATCACAGGCTATTGATAATGAAGTTAAGGATAGTAAGAGATAGGAGAAAATCTGAAAGATAGGATAGGAAAATAAAGGTTTAGAAAGTAAAGGATAAATGAAAAGCAATACCAGAAAATTGTAAGGAGCAAGATACACACAGGAAATATGGAGGAAGTGGAAGTGGTGTGGGAAGGATTTTATAAGAACATTGGTTGCAGCAGCAGAAAAAGAGTGTGGAAGGACTAGCAACATTAAATATGTAGAGAGACAGCACAGTTGAATGATAGAGTAAAAGGAGCAGTAGAGTTGAAAAACAGGACCTTTAGAGAATGATTCAAGCAGAGGACACTGGAAACCACAGATGAATACAAAGACAAAGGAGGGTGCAATAATAATTATAAAAAAAATAATGGTAGCAGAGGGAAAGAGGAAGTGCTTGGAGAAATGGGCTGAGATGATAGGAGAAGGTTGCAAAGGTAATAAGAAAGTACTAGACCTAATGGTTAAAAGGAAGAATCCGAGTGAAATTCCCAGTATGCTGGAAGAGAATGGAAAGGAAAAACTAAAAAGGATGCCGAGCAATGATAATAGTGGGGAAAAATAATCTCTGTAATGACCAGTTGAAGTAAAAATATATTTTCTATCTGCTAATAAGGTTAGTTTCCATCTAGAAAGTGCCAGAAGATTAGTGGTTTCCAGAAAAATTCAGACAACTCTAACTAGGTGTTGTGATTGTTGGAGTTGTAAGAGCTGGCATAAACTGTAGTGGATGGTCAGCAGAGTAAACTGTTTGCTTGTGGCCATTCATCCTGATGGACAGTTGTTTAGCGGTGACACCGATGTAAGTAGCAGAGCAGTGAAGGCAGTTAAGTTGGTAAATGATGCAAGACGTAGTGTCCAATAATAGGAAAAGATTTCCTTGTGATAGCATTGGAATGTGAAGTGGTAGATGGATACATGCTTCTAGTTTTGGTGCAATGGGAAAGTTCCATATGGAAGTCTAAGAGAGTCAGAAGGTAAGTACTTGTGGACCAAGATGTTTTTCAGATTGGGAGGTGTGCTGAAGCATTTGCATGAGGTAGCGGGTAGGATTTTGGGAAAGAAGACACGAATTTTGGGGAAGGAATGTAAAAAGTTGTGCCCGCGGCAAAGGATCTGGTTAGTGGAATGCAGACCTAAGAGAATGGGATGTTAGCACAAGAGACTTACTTTTGCACAAGATACTGTGTTTGGAAAAGGATGGAATATGTGGCCAGTAATTCATGATCAGAGCAGATTATCTGCAAGGCTGTACACAATTTGGTGTGGAAGGGATAGGAACTGTCAAACTGTAGGTATTGTTGTAAATTTGTTGGCTTTAAATCCACAAAATTTACAACAGCACCTTGCCGTATATCTCACTTCTATTATGAGCAAGTTTATTTATTAAGATTTTGTAAAGTGTGTTCATCTTTTTGTGTTCTATCTGAAACTCCTGAATTCATCTGTGGTAAAGGATAGGTTATTTTTCCCTTCCTGATGGGTTGTCACCATTATTCAAATATCTGTCTAAAAGGTGTCTAAAAGATCTTATCTGGCAGAAGACCCGTGAAGAATTCCTGTCTACCAAACGCCGGGAAAAACTTAATTGTCACATCTGAAAAGTGTTATAGAGGAAAGCCTAAAGATTGATGGTGAGAAAAATGATAATGTGAGGCAAGTGGAGACTTTTCAAGAAGCATCAGAAGCATGGTATTGTACAAAGATGTGCCGTACAGAAGTAAGAGATTAATTTATCGTATGTATCATGTTTCTATTCTTACGTACAATGCTGAAACCTGGACACTGAAAAAAAGCTGGATTCCAACAGGATACAAATTATTTTCTAAGAGGCAGAACAGGTGTTACAAGAATGGATGTGATAAGGAACAAAATGATTACGCATACAGTAAAAGATGAACCCCTGCATGAAATGAAAGAGAAGGCCATACTAGGATGGTATGGGCATGTTAAAAGATTGGAGGAGCAGAGAATACCAAGGAAAATTCATAAAATGAAGATAAAAGGTAAACAACCCAAAAGAAGACCATGGGATACAAGTAGATGGCTGAAAGGAGTGGAGGTGGGTGCACTGAAGGAAGGAGAGGACTATACCAATGTGATGAGAAGAAGAAGAAGAAAATAATAATAATGGAGAAGCTTAGGCAGAATGGAAACCAGGCCAGTAGCTGCAAACTGGTTATGATTTTTCCTGAGTAGGATAAATTTTAATATGCCAATCTGATAAGAAAATAAATTTGATGAATGTATCTTACCTCTTCACCAGTTAATGATGTCCTTGTCTGGATAGGTAAGGGCAGTGGTAGCAGTTCTGACAAAATCAGCAAACCAGGAACAAAAGTGAATGGTCCTGTTGTGATGTACTTGATTATCTCCATCAACATCATAGTCCAAAGACTCTTGTTTAAAGCTTCTGTTTCAGAGTGTGGATCAGATGATACAGGTTGAGTATATGCAAGTAAAGTCTCAATTATTTCTCTGCAAACACGCTGTGAATCCAAATAACCAAGAGCAGATGTTGGGTAAGCATTCATTAATGTATACGTCTGGAGCATTACTGGCACAGCAGTAAGATCCTTGAACTCTGTATTCCGACAATGAATCACATATGTGGCATTCTACGTAATAACTGAACAGCAGGTAATATCAATGATACTAATATGGCACCTTGTTGGCCTACAAAATTCACTGCATGTAATGAAGGCTGTTCATAAAATTCACATAGCTTCTGCAATATTGCAACAAGATTAGAAACTCCCTCGAGAGAAAACAACTGGAGGATTACATATTTGTATTTCAGTTCAGTATAAGCTTCATCAGAATCTGTATTTTCAGGATTGCCGGACAAATCTTTATCTCTAGGCGGTATTCCCAAGAATTTAAGTATCCTTAATGCAGAAATCAATTCACCTGGCAACACAGTTACGTTTTCAATATTTCGCTTAATGACATCACTTAATGCACTAATATCATCATATATAAAAACAGATGGGATTTTTACAGGTTTTAACCATGGTATAACTTCAAACAACCTGGTAGAAGGTTTATGTTCTTCTCTCAAAGCTGCTTCAAGAACATCCTTTCCAAACTTCTGCAAAAACGGGACATAGTCTGAATAGCGTACAACCATTACAATAAGGTCAGCTGCATAAGATCTGCCAGGAGATGTTTTCACTTTTCCATTAGTTATCTGATACATTTGCTGTTCCAGCAGTGACTGATCCTGAAACTGATCACAATCAGAAGAAACAATCTGTAAGAGAGGCTTTATGACGTCTCCTCTGGAAAGCACATTCACAACAGAATATTTCCCAGAATTGGAAAAAGTCAAGCTGAAAAGGCCATGAAGATTTTCCAGAACATCTGCCTGATCTGGATCAAATTGGTCACCACAACTGTTAGATATATCAAGTAGGGAATCAATATACTGCAAGGCTTGAAGGCGATAAGCCATGCAAAGACCCAACTGTTGTCCTGGTGGTGCAGTTCCGCCACCTTCATCAAGACTTTCATCCGGAGGACCTGGAGAGACTGCTGAAGGCTGTGTCAGCAGTACTCTCATTATAGCCACAGTCACTTCTGGATTACATGCCAAGAACTGCATTCCTTCTAATGAATCCAACAGAACCATAAATATTTCATGCACACTTCCCACAATTGAAGAGTAGTTTCCAGTTGCTGGACATGAAAGTAGCATGAGTAGGGACTCTAGCAGGTGATGGCAACGAAAATATGCAAAAAGTGCATGGTATGGATCATAAGGACAAGAAGCTATCTCAAACTGAGCACACACTGGTAAGAATCTTTTTGGCTGAGATATGACCAATGAGGCATCCCGGTAGACTCGCAGAATCTCCTCAAGGCATGTGACAATTGAATCTACTTCCTGCTCAGATATTTCACATACAGGCAATTCAGATGGGCTTGTAGCATCTGAGATTGTACACTCATCTTTCAGTTTCAGATGGCTATCTGAAAGTTCATCATGGTTAGAACTAATACCATTCATTTGGTTAGATACTAAAACTTGTTTCACACTAACAAATAATCTTTCTAACACTTCATATGTATGTAGTTTTTGTAAAAGGCTACTTATTGCAAACTTTACTCTTGCTAACTGATTACCCTGCAGCATTTTTACTAACGTCCGATAGTTGTTCTTTGGGCAATTGTCCTCAATTTCATCTTTAACTTTCACATTGTTTCGTATTTCCTTGGTTTTCAACTTTTTAGTCCTAAATCCAAGAAAACTCTCAACTGCTTGCTGACAACACAGACTGACATCTAAAGCACGAAGGATCATCAGTTTGATTGAAAGTGCCATATAATCTTTGTGGTAGAGATCCAGAAGCCTGGAGTGTATGTCTTCTTCTGTAACCAATTTTATAACAATAGCATCTCCACAGTGGCACATCGCTTCCACAAGCCGCACTGCAGCCTTGATGTGACGGACCTTGTACCCATGCTGTGGCTGACTCACAGCAAGGTTGAAGTCTAGACCAACTCGTACCCACTTCAATAGAATCTTCACAACATCTGGAAAAAAAATAAAAAATAAAAAAAAATATGAATTTAACTTTGCTGATAAATTTTAAAATAATCACAGATATTTCAAGGTTATGCATGCAACAGTCTCACACAAGCATCCATTGATTAAGTACAACTAACACAGTTTACAGCAGCAACACAGCACAACACACAAACAAAGAAAAAACAATATTTTGGGTGAAAATACCCTTTTTCAAGTTAACAGAGAGGTGGCTGGTCTTGCGCAAGACTTGCGTAGGATAGGAATCAAATTAGGATAGGGAAATGAGCCACCACTTACCTTTAGATGATGGATGTGGGGCGCAAACACACATTAAAGACACAAACACAAACAATAAAGAAATTTTCGGGAAAAAAAAACCTTCGTCAACAAGAGAACATTATGAGAGGTGGGTGCAGCCGAAGATTGCCTCACAGAAAGACCACCGGCTGCACCCACCTCTCATGTTCTCTTGTTGATGAAGGGTTTTTTTCCCGAAAATTTCTTTATTGTTTGTGTTTGTGTCTTTTATGTGTGTTCGCGCCCCACATCCATCATCTAAAGGTAAGTGGGGCGCAAACACACATTAAAGACACAAACACAAACAATAAAGAAATTTTCGGGAAAAAAACCCTTCGTCAACAAGAGAACATTATGAGAGGTGGGTGCAGCCGAAGATTGCCTCACAGAAAGACCACCGGCTGCACCCACCTCTCATGTTCTCTTGTTGATGAAGGGTTTTTTTTCCCGAAAATTTCTTTATTGTTTGTGTTCCGGCTGCACCCACCTCTCATGTTCTCTTGTTGATGAAGGGTTTTTTTCCCGAAAATTTCTTTATTGTTTGTGTTTGTGTCTTTTATGTGTGTTCGCGCCCCACATCCATCATCTAAAGGTAAGTGGTGGCTCATTTCCCTATCCTAATTTGATTCCTTTCCGCTACTTAGCATCTTTTTTTCATTGTTATATATATATATATATATTTTACAAGTATCCAGTGGTTTCCATATCATATTTTGATGTTCATGAGATATTTCACAGATTCTTTCAAGTTACACGTGAGCGAATTTATAAATAATTTAATTAAATGTGAGGGTTCCCACTGTGTGAATACCACTTCCCTTAAAAAGGAGAGTTTAATTTCCTTTAAGGTGATTTGAACGGATCTTGGAATTATACTACATATTCAAAAGACAAATAGAAGGACTTCTAAGACACTTTTCTCTTACAGGAAAAATTTAAGATTTGCCACAATGTAACTACAAGACTGCCACTATGATGATGGAAAAGATCTAGTGATGTCGTTTATGGATATAGAAAAGGTATGCATCATCAAAAACAGAAAATGGAAAGGAATGAAAGCGAAAGAAGTGAATGAACGGGTGAAGAGGATGTATAACAAAAATAAACATTGTATTAGTGTAATGACAGAACTGCATGGATTCAGTTTCAAAGAGATTTAAAGTAAGTGGTGATGGAAGAAATAATGCAGATGATGGCACAAGTCTTTGGGAATGAGAAAGCAATTTTATTTGCTAGAGAGCCACTGATCTGGGGGAAGAGATGATAAAGAAGTGTGAAAGCAGATCTGGAGAGGGTAGTGGTATCATATGGTATGAAGAGTGAAGTGATAATAGCACAATGGACAAAAAAGACTGGGTGCTGGTGTAACACTAGGAGAAGAGCAGTACAAAACAGTCAAGTACTGAATGTACTTATGAAGCATGACAAGAAAATGGAGGCAACTTGATGGAAATAAACGTAAGAAGAAATACAAATGTGTTTTTCAAATGTGTTGCAGGACATGTATGAAAAGGGACACAAAAATGTAATGGAATTATCCACAAAACCTACTTGTCAAACAATCTCAATGATGGATCATAAACATACATTACAAAAGAGGCAAAGGTAGAATACAGGCAGTGTAAATAAAGTTTATGATGGAGTACAAATGATGAAAACAGAAAAAATAAGAAATTAGAGTAAGGGAAATGGTAAATGAGACACTGTCACCACACAGATATATTAAACATGCAAATAAAAGGGTGAGACAAATGGAAACCTTAAATATTTCTTTAGTATTATTTACTGTGCACAAATGGTAAAAAGCTTTATCACTTTTTCCTCATAATTTTCTCCATTCTCAACAAAAGTCCTCTAGCACTTAAAAAGTGCACAAATTCTTTAAAAAACCTTTTGCTTTGATTTGATATTCCACATAACCACTTATATACTCTTGGCATTCCTCTACATCAAAATCTTCATACTGCTTCTCTCAGAGTAGCACAAATATTTGTAAAAATCGCTACAGTCAAATAGTCAGCAATCCAAGTCTTAATTTTTCTTGAGATCTGAGTGTTACACAATAATGACTAAGGTTTCTTTATTAATGTAGTGCTCCAAGATGACACCTTACTCATCTCAAAAGAGTCACCATAATCTTTCCTACCAATTGTGTTTTAAACTTCATTTTTGGAGATAAGGAAGAATGTCACTTCTTGTTTACTCTCTTCATTTACGATTAGTGGAAGTAAATTTGGGTTTTGTCACCAGTAACGATTCTTGAGATATTTAAATTCTTGAGGCTGCTGTGGAACCTATCATGCAGATACTTTGTGGAAATGGAACACATCATGCACAACACAGTGTGGTGAACCATGATTAAAATTTAAACTTGCTGCAATTTCAATCAATGGCACCGGGTGACTTCAGCTGTTGCAACTTCTCTGGATTCAAACCTGATGTGCCTCAACAAACTGAGGAGCATCTTCCACTGAAGGCACACCATTTGCAAACCTCCTATTCTATTTGTAGACTTAATGCTACGGCAAACATTTGTCACCAAACTGAAACATCATTCTTAATTAAAATTCAACAGGCTTCATGTCTTTAGTCAACAAAAACCAAATGACAGACAGCTGTTCTTTCCTGGAGCAAGCCTGAACTGGGACAGTCATCGTACTATTGGTGCTATGACAGTATTAATATTTAATTAAATTGCAAAGGAGGACACATTCCAGTGGCAATTTCCCAACACACCCATCTTCCTCCTTTCCTGCACCCACCTACATTTGCCCTCTACAAAGTTTAACTTTAAATTCTTTCATCGTTTTTGGTAAATTATTCATCATTTCCATTGGTAACTTATTCCAATCCCAGACATCCTTACCTAAAAAAGAGAATCTTCCTACACCCTTCTGCCTCAAATTGAATGCCAGCTTGTGGTCATGGTCATCTTTTCCCTAGCATGCATTACTTTTAATTCTTACACCAATATTTTTCCATACCTCATCACCAATATATGTCTTTTACACTGCCATGACCCTCTTCACCCTCGTCCTGTCTTGCAATGAATCCCATTCCAGCTCTTTTATCATATCTGTCACTGATTGCATTCTGCGATAAACAAATCAATCAGCCCTTTTTTGCGCCCTATCCAATTCCTGTATTTCATATGCAAAATGTGGGTCCCACACTACATTAACATATTCAAGCAATGGTCTGACCAAAGTT
Organism: Vandiemenella viatica; assembly: GCA_031002005.1. NCBI lineage: Eukaryota > Metazoa > Arthropoda > Insecta > Orthoptera > Morabidae > Vandiemenella > Vandiemenella viatica. The sequence continues at coordinate 235,299,227 of CM061920.1, read as the reverse complement.
TTGTAACCCAATTCCTTTACTTCTCTCATACATCCCCTCATCATTCTCATCTATCTGAAATTCGCTGCCACCAAAGGTAATTCTGTACTCTATTTTTAACAGGATTACAAAATGGCAAAAAAAAAAATCCACATTACAAATATAAGATTTTTATATGACTTACCCTACTACTTAGAATGGTAGAAAGAGCGATGAGGGAGAGATATACATGAACTCAATATTAAGAAACCACAGCATTATCAAGAGACAGATGGTAGAAATGAGTTACGAGGGGAATAAAACAATAAGGAATGATGTGAACATAGTGGAAGATGATTAATGATGTAAGGATATGAATCATCAGACACACTCGTTTTTGACGTACACCTAATCAGTGGTCAGGAAATATTCGAGGTAATGATAGTGCTCTATTTTTTAAAAACGGACTAAGAAAAATAACTTAAAAAATTTAAACAATAATTAATTCAAATTCCTGAAACACATCAACCAAATCTCCTCTGTGCAAGGAATATTATTTTATAAAATAAGCATTTTCACTAAAAAAAACCCACTTACAGCTGGCTGAAAGAGCATATCGTAACAATGTTTCCAATTCCAATGCACATTTAACAAATCTACTGGTTTCTTCTTATGCCCTTGAGTTGCATTAATATAACTTGTCACTGTGTTTACAGATTTATATCGAGTGGCTATGAAAATTTATGTTGTGCAAGTCTGCATCAAATAAAATATATACAAAGATTAGTTTATGCTGGTTCGACTGTTGGCAAAAGAAGTTTGTGAATATTTGGGATAAAAAAGATTAGCCATTAATAGTTAAGTCTGCCACCTCAAAAGCTTAAGAAGACCAATCAACTAATAAACTGTTGTAGCAGTTGGATTGTTGAAGCAGTTAGACTGCAAAGAAACAATAAACTCTGTGGTGAAAATAAAAACCTCTTTCATAATTCTTTTAATCCGGTAAAAGCTACAAACTGTTTATGTTGATCACCATACCTGGTGATCCAGATATAGGTGGCTGTCAAGAGAGAAATGAGGGGAAGAGAATTACCACTCTATATGGTGGTGAACCGTAACACTTTGGCCTCACATTCTGTAGGACGTGGGTTTGAATCCCCGTCCTGGCATCCAGATTTGGGTTTTCCATAGTTTCCCCAAATCACTCCAGGGCAATGCCAACATGCTTCCTTCAAAAGGCTATGGCCAAATTCCTTACCATTTCTTGCCCCGCCTCTAATGACCCTGACGTCGATGAGGCATAAAGCCACAAAAAAAGCAATACTCTTGGGAGAATTTAACTTCTGCAGCATGTTTTTTTTCTCTTATGGCTTTATGTCTCATTGATGATGAGGTCATTAAAGATGGGGCAGGAACCCAGGAAGGAATTTGGCAATGATATTTCGAAGGAAACATCTCAACATTTGCCTGAAGTGATTTTAGGAAACTATGGAAAACCAAAATCAGGATGGTTGGATGGTCCAGTGTCCTCCAGAATACCAGGCCCGAGCTTTACTGTTCACCAAGTGGGCTCAGTCCTGCAATATGGGAGTGTATGCCAAGTAATAAATACTGTTTCTGCACATAACTGTGATTTGTGTGCATGTGTTCAATGTTGGTATTGAATGTAAGATAAAGGAAGGGTGAGGATGAAATCCAGTGTCAGCCCATTCTGAAATACTTTTCCCAAAGACACTAGGAGGGACAACAAAGTGTAATGTCCCAATTCAACAGATATTATGTCCTCACTCCATACAACAGTTGGGATTTATTACAGGAGTTTGGTACACAATCTGATTATTATGAACACCTTACCAAGTCTCTACAATGAGAACTTTTTTCCCACACCAGTGCTCAAACCAACTACCTTGTGAAAGATTCCACACACCAACATGCTGCCACAACAACCTGGACCAGTAGGGTGGGCATCAATACAAATAAGCATTTTTAACATGAAACACAGAGAGACAACTAATTAAGGATGTAACGGAGGTCATCTTAGTGGATGTTCAGTGCTTGATATTCATGGATGCTGATGTTTTGTGGAAGTGGATGTGGATGTGTAAAAATAAATTTATTATTATTTAGATTTTAATATTTTATTAAAAATAAACTTAAAATGAAAATAATTATATTTTTTATCATGAATTCTACATTTTTTATAAGCAAAGTCTACTTCCATCTAATACTGTCATATTGTTTTCTGCCTCATCTTTCAACAACAAAAAACGTTGGATGATTTAACAAGTGAATTAAATTATTTACACAATTATGCCCTCGTTAACAAAATAATCATTTTCATATGAACCTAGCAGAGTTCGCTGCTCAACTAATTGAAGTATCAAGCACAAGACCACACCACCGCACATCCCCATGCCCACCATTTACCTTTCCACCGCTCCAGCGGCCCAATCACAGTCCAATTTGTAAGATCTACAATGATCAGATTTTTCTATGTATTACTCTTGTTGATCCATGAAAGGGGTTGCAGGACTACATACAGGACATGTTAAGATGTTGTTGGACTTTCAGATAACCAACACAGGCACCTGCTGTCCAACAAGTTATGTTGTTGGATCTAGATTGGAGGAAACGCCCTACGAGTGTGTGATAAGGACACTTGTGCACTGTGCTGCTAGAATGTATGAGAGGAAAGGACTGGTTGGACCCCTTCTAGTAGTGTGAACTGGTGAGTGCACACTAAAGTAGCTCTACACAGAGATTCTACAAGTTGGATCGTGAGTAGGCCGCTTTACTTTATATGCAAGTTCAAAATTGTAAATTCATGCTAAGGTAATAACACCGTTTAGTTCATTGTTACCTTTATTACAGTGTCGTAAGAAAGGAAACAATCACGTTTTTAGTAGCTAAGAAATGATAGGGCGATTCTCATACACAGATTAAAGAATAAACAAAACATCCGCTATACTTCCGCATTAAATGTTGCGGAAGCGAAAGAAGAGGTAGAATTTTATGTGAAAGTTCCGCGCATGCGGATGCAGAGCTCCGTTATATCCCTATAAATAATTATGCTCCACATATGATGTATAGCAGAAATAAATCTACACCACAGAGCAAAAATATGAATTCATAGAAGTATACATTCAAAAACAAATATTTGTATTATTATTAAAATGCAGTAGTACACTCTGTATGCAATAAAAGATTCAAATTGCAAATTATGAGAAGAGGCATAACATATTATTTAAGTTTAGAGTAGGTGATGGGAGGTGTAATAGTGACAACAGCAGTAGCTAGCCTGGCCTTTAAGTGAATTAACATTTAAATCAAAGATGACAAATAAGAGTATGCTATGTGCAGTGAGAAATAACATGCATATATATTTCACAGACCAAACAAGCTATAATACAAATTTTAAACTAAAATATTAGCCACCTAGGTATGACAGGTTGTCCACAGGTTGAATATTAAAAATTTAATCCTAACTGAACAAAGCTATCATAACAAATAATAAATCAACAGTAAGTAGTAACATAATATTTTTAGTATTCCTTTCTTTCTTTTCTGTACTCTCTTTCTTTGTAGATTCATAACATTATTATTCACTTGGTTTTTAAATATTAAGAGTATATATGAACAAAGTTTTTCTCAGCATTCTATATTTATTAATTTTTCTCGTAAAAGTAACCAAGTTAAATTGTGTTTTGATAAAAGTTTAACTCTCTTAGTTTTTCTAGGGAAACTAATGAATATTAAGAGTGTTCAATAGATTATAACTTTTAAAAGATCACTTCCAATACCATAAATGTGTTTCCATAGAAATTCAAAAGATACTTATAGATTTATTGAATTATAATGGTACAATACAATATGTACTACATATTAATGATAAAACACATTTGTAAAAAATTATTCCCATATAAATTAGTGGTCTGTAGGATAATTATTTACATTTTCTAGTTCTAAGAATGAAAGAGGACATTTTACTGATCCTGAGATTGAAAAAGGTTGGGAAACGCTGTATAAAGATAAGTAAATAAAGCATGTAACAAAGATAAATTCCAATAATTAAATTAACAATGTGAGAATGTAAATAAAATTCATGACAAGTTTAGTGCATGTATTTGTGATTGACGTTTACAAAAATTGTTACTTTCTCTACCATTGTATAGAAAGAGAGAGCTGTTACTAAGTTAATAGGATTTTTTTTTTTTTTTGTTTTGCTCTATAGTTTAGCAACAAAGATGACACGACAGTAGTGGATTGGGAGCAGAAAGGAAATACGCCTTGGTCCAGATTAAAGAATCACTCAAAAATTACTTGAGAAACCATAACAAAATCAGTCTTTACATTTAATACAGGGTTTGAAATATATCCTCTCTAATGTTAATCCAATCACAAAATCATCAATCCACTTGAATATATAGACAAAGTATGCTAAATAGGATTAAAATAAAATAATTAACACAGTAGAAGACAGAAAAGTAGAGCAAAAGAAAACAATAATATGAATTTCTAAGAAGCAGAATAGGGATTATAAGAATTGACATCATAATGAATGAAAAGTTTAGGAACACCAGCAAAAGGGTAACCCCTTCAGCAAAAGAGAGGGAAGAGAAGATTAATATGGAACTGGTATGTTAAGAGAATGGGAGAGCACATACAAAAATACATAAAATGAAGATACAAAGGAAACAGCCCATAGGTAGGGCAAGGGATAGATGGCTAAGAGGAGTGTTTGCTGAAGGTATGAAGGACAAAGGTAAGACACAGGGGTTATGGAAAGAGAGGAAAATGGAGAGGCGCATAACAAAAATAGACTCAAACAGTAGTCTGAATGATTCCTTCAATTATATTCATCCAACAGCCTGACACTAACCATCAATAAATTAACTTTTCTTGTAAGAAATATTTTCCCTTGCTTGTGAAAACATTAAAAAGATTTTTAAAAAATGCTCATATGTTTATAATGACATTGAATTTCATTGCTGCAATTATTTTAAAGAGCATTTGAGATGATACAATTAAAGGTTTTCAATAAAATATAAACAATCACTAATTAATAGCACATTTTGGCAGAACTAAACTAATACATAATCTGTTAAAAATATGAGCTAATACCTTGAGTAACTGATGGTGATAAGTGTGGTAATGCAACTGGAAGTATCGGAGCCACCTGTTCTGCAAGATGAACCCACTCTTCACCTGGAGCAGTCTCCAACTGATCTGAGATCGTTTTACCCTGAACCAGAACTAAATCTTCAAGTTTCGTGTCTAAACCTTCAGAGTTTTTTCCTCTAGAACCATTACGTTGGTAGTCTATTTCACGTGACGAAAGACTTGGGTCTGCAAGGAACTGTTGAAAAAATATCTTCAGTAAAGGAGGGGAACATCAAATAAAACAAAAGATATGAATCAGCATCAAAGATATTATGTCCGTTAATGTACATTAAAATGCAATGAATAGGTCAATTTAAATTACATGTAAAATTAGCAATATTATCTCTGGCACAAAAATGGTGGTAAAAAGATTTTATTTATTTATTTTTTTGCTGACATAAGCCATAAACTGCAATTAAATATTTAACTTTAGTTTTTACTTGAGCAAAACTTCATTCTACACACTGTCTGTCAGCACTTTTCTGTAGCATTTAGTGTTAGCTATTGTCCATAGATGAAAATTGCATCTTGCAATAAAATGCTCAATTTCTAATATTATCTTAGCTTCTTAATCTCTTTTGAATCTTTTGGCACAGCCAGAAGATGATACAAATATTTCTTCTAAAGTAGATGTTTCCCAGAAACAATAAAATGTTCTTAGGCTTCCCACCGGAAGAATGTGTCAATTGGAAACATAGCTTTAAATTTTACGGTTCCCTGGTGAGGGAGGCCTAAGAACATTTTATACAGTTAATACACCAGGAAAGCCTCCATTCATTCATCACTATGGTTCTTAGTTTCCTTCTGATTATAATTCCTCAATATTTCTTAAGAAGATTTCAACTTTCCAGCAGCATCAATTTTTATATCAGCGAAGCTTATGATACCAATTTACCCTTGCTGAACTGTATCTCTATGTTTTCTTCTTATTCACTTGCATAATCTGTTTCTGGAACCAATTACTATATCATCTTCATAGTTCTAAAATATTATCAGTATTATGAAAATCAGACCACTTGCACTGTAAGTTGCTGACGAGATCATTAGAGGCAGGATGGGCCTCGTGATAAGGAACGGGAAGGAATTTTGTCATGGTCTTTTGAAGGAAGCATTCCGAATGCGAGGCCAGAACGTTAACCGTTACCCACCATGCTCGGTAAACGATTAGGGTCCAGTTCCACTTCATGTAGTCACTGCAAGCATTTTGAGTGAAATCAACATCATTATCATCTAGGGCAGCTTCCAGATGACCTCAGGAAATGCACAGTTTTCTAACACATTGCATGATTATAAATTTATTATATATGCTGTATGTTTGCCACATCCTATTATAATTTCTTAAGAAGTTGCGGTAAGAAGCTTTATTCTGTCATTAGTTCAAGAAGATAAGGAGAACATTAAGTTGACTAATACATGATACAGCTCCCCACCAAAAAGTTAGAAAAATAGGACAATAATTGTTCTGTTTTAAAAGATGCAGGAATACTTATGAAAAGAAAAGAACCAGGGCTGCCTCTAGCGTGTAAAAAAGTGAATTGGCTCAGTTGACAAAACAAACATTTTCCTGAATATCATAAATCTTACTAATGCAAAGAAAGAAAACAGTACTAAATCTTCAAAAAATCCCCTATAGTCTCCACAATATAGCACTGTCTTGGGATATTAGATTCAAGAGTTGTTATTTACTAGTACACAGGAAAATGAACTAAGCCAGGGTTTATCACAAGGAACTTCAGCATCTTCCCAAAGCAATTTTTGGGAATCATGGAAACAAAAATCTGGAAAACAAGATGAGAAATAAAAGCACATAACCCAAAATACAAGTTCACTGGCAAATTTATGGATAGCGTCTCTATGTATGTCATGAGTATTGTCTTATTTATGTAGGGTGTTAAATGTATTCTTTTAATTCAGCACTTTGTCAAACATTACAAAATTATGAGCTGTTAAGAGATATTAATCAGACTTGGATGAATGTTCTAATGGCTTGGTGGTAAGAAATCTACCAGGAGACTGAAAGATGTATGGTGTGATCGCCTGTTTTGGCAAAGTTTTTCAACACTGTTAATCTGTCTTTTAGGTTAGTTAAAGCTTGCTTTGTGTAATTCAAGTATACTACAAACACACTGCAACTCAGATTCCATATTAAACTGTAGCTCACCTTTACCCATTAATATTAACAGGTTAGGCCAGACATGGTATGACACAGATGGATTCAATTGCCAATAGATCTCTGCCAGAGCAACAGATGAACAATCGTTACAGTTTTCCAGGCCAATAATGTTCTATTTATTTTACTTTGATGATTTCATACATTTAAGAACATACATGCCATTTACCAGATTGCATTTTAAAAGCAATTAAGAGACTTACAACATAAGGAGAACAACCTAAGAACATTTAAGCAATAAGGAAAGTTACTAATAGCAAACACAAACTAAACAAAAGTGACATTGGAAGTATCCTACAACTACAGTTTGAGGTTTTTTTTTTTTTTTTTTTTTACCAGTACACTTTTTCAATTTTTATATATTCCTTTCTCTCTCCATATCCCAGCTGCCACCTCGTGTAAACAATTCTTCGATGTTAAGAGCTTCATTTATTTACTGGATTGCATCCAGTACTTGCATTTTGGCTACACATAAATTTCTATCATCCACTTTACGGAAGATTTCCAAGAATATACAAGAACAAAATTCTAGTACAAATTTGAACACTAGCCTCTTTTGACTAATTGTCGACCTCTCTTTCATGTAGTAACAACCTTCTATTACAGGAAAAAGTGACTGAAATTTATATAATGAAAGTTTTAATATTGGTATAATAATCAAAAGACAAAACAGTTCCCCATCCAATTTTAGTTGTGGGTTATACAGGAAGGTACTATAAAATGATAATATTTTAAAGTCAAATTCTGAATAAGGCAGCTGGAGAATTTATTTCAAGCAATACATCAGAAGCTAGCATAGTGAAGTGTGAGCAGGCTTAGGATCTGGGTACATCAGAATAATTAACCCCATACAATCCTAATAGTATTAGTTTTCTACTGAATTACAAAACAGAGGAGATCATGATAATTTACATTGACAAAGATATGAAAAAGTATAAGCAAAGACATAGTATATTTATAATTCCAAGTTTGTAGGAAAATCACAAAACAGAAAACATATTGTGAAATTAAAAGAACTACATAAGTAGGCAATTTTGTGTGAATGAAACATTAAAGTAAGAAAAGGGAATATGGTAGTAGATCTTAGTGAAACATAAATAAGTAATTAGTGTTTTAGTATTCTGAAAAATATCAGGAAGTTGAAGCAGATACAGAAAAATTTCTGGGGAATAAACAACTAAACCTTCAAAACTCATATTATAGCCACAAAAGCATATTTGCTTAGTTTTTGGTAATTACAAAGATTAGATCAAAATGCACAAATGTAAGGACACATCAAATGCAAAACTGATTTGAACTCATTGAATAAAAGAAGCAGACAGGATGTTTCAGACCACACATGTAACACTGAAGAAGAAAAATGTTCTAGATGCCAATTATATTAGGGAACGTAAGTGCAACAAAAGGAAACTAAATAAAATTGTATGCAACACAATAGTGTAAAATAAGGCAAAGAATTATTTGTGGGTGGTGAAATTTAATAATGAATACAGTTTTGTGGATTCAGAAATAATAAACTTAGATGGAAACTAATGCTTTGTATCTTGAAATAATAGATTTTTTTAAAAACACTATATTTCAAAAGCAGTATTAAGCATTATAAAGATTCAAAATAAGATAGGATAGAGAAAAATAACGCGTCACCACAGATGAAGGCAGGAGGGTGAGATGAACATGTAAAAAACAAACAAATTGCACAATATTACCGAAATATTGTGGAATTTGTTTGTTTTTATTTTTTATGTGTTCATCTCGCTCTCCTGCCTTCATTTGTGGTAAGTGCCGCGTTATTTTTCCCTATCCTATTTTATTTTTAGTGCCCAATGGCAGTTTCTTTGTTTCCATTATCCAAATTATATACATTCAGCAATACAACAATTACTTTTTTTTTGTGCTTTGAGCTTTATATCTCATCAACATCAAGGTCATCAGATCCAGGAAATTGGGTACAAGGAATGGGAAGGAGTTCAGCCGGGGCCTAATGAAGGAAATATCTCAGCATTCAACAGCGGTGATTTCGAAAAACCATGGAAACCTGAAATCTAAATGACTGGATGAGGATTTGAACCCCTCTTTCCAAATGCCAGGTGCAACTGTTATCACTCACCCACTAGGCTCGGTGAATACTACAGGTATAAGAAAAACATTTATGACACTTCAATCAATATTAGAAAAGGTAACCAACAAATTTTGTGATTTATAAATTAAAAGCAACCTTGCCTAAAACATGAAACTAAGAGAAATATTTGCAATCCATGTAAGAGGCAGGTAGTTATTATAAAAGTGGAGAATAAAAAACAGTAACATTTATTTAACCAAAGAATAATGAAGTAAAAGAAAAATCAAAATGGGGAAAAAAGATTCAAGCAGATGCCATGAAATGCCTGCTAATTAAATTTTACTTTTAACTGTATAAAGGGAGGACATAAATGAATTACTGAATAATCAAGAGGAAATTTGAAATTAAGGATAATGTGTGACATTTGGGAATTTACAGGACTGGTTAATCTAATATGAGAATAACTGACCGTGTACTTTGCTCTTGGTGTTTGGAGGCATTATTAACGAAATAGAGGACTTGTTATAACAATCCACAACTGATACTGAAATAAGTATTACAATCTGATCTTTCAAGCTGAACACAAACACATCTCTACTGCCCTGATATTCTTCATAGATTTGTTATTGGCTCTTTAGGAGAAACTGACAGCAAGCACATTAAAGATATTATTCTTTTAAAATCTCCATTTTGTTGCACATTTAATTGAAAAGTTGTGAAATCTGAGAGATTATTGGTGTGCTTGCTTCATTTGAATTTTATCACAATTATTTTTACACATATATGAATCCCAATTTTAGCTCAATATTTTTTGTGGATTTGTAGGTATTTACAAATTTACACATTTCTGCCTTTCATTTCTTCTTCATGAACCTTGAAAATGCCACAATTTATGCAATTCTTCATTTTCGCGATCAAAGTAGTATCAGGACGAAAATTGTGATTTTAAGACCACTTCAGTTTATTTTAGCTAAATCACATATTCACATATTTATGCCCATTCATGTATTGTTTACCTTATATCAAAAGCGGGATGTCAAACTTGTTTAGAAAAATGTTATCAGATTAATGAGAATATGGAAAACCAAAGGCTTGTGAAAAGAGCCAAAATATGTAAAGAAGTCACAAGTAAAATAAAGATCAGGCAAAGAGAAAAATAAAATAAGTATACCAGAGGTAATAATAGTTAGACAATAACAACATAGGTTTTACATATATGCTCTCAACCAAATGACAATTGCATTTTTAATCTGTTAAATCTGGTCATGTGTTTAGCTTTCTATGCATTACCTGAAATACTAATACAAAATACCTTTACTTTAATTTTAATGATAGTTTCTCTACTTATCTAATTTTCCAATTAAATCATTGCAAGTGATCTGATTCTAACTGTGTTTCAATTCTATAGCTACAATCTCAGTCAACTGCCTTGAATAAATCACTGTGAGGTGCAAAATCGGTGTTATTTTCTTGTACACAGTAAAGAAAGTTAAAAGCTTAAAAGAAAAAGAACTAGCATATAGAAATGTAATGTCCTTTTTCCACACAATGATTCTTCATTAGCACTGTTAAATAAATACTCAATAACAGTTTTACTCAGTACATATATTAGTTATTTTTGTGTGTCTGTGTGCGTGTAAAGAATACCAAAAATTTTGTTACAGTTTGGAGTAGTGGAGTACGAAACAACTCTTTTTGGCCAAATATATCAATCAATTACATTGCATTCATTAAATTTGAATAAAAAAAAACCTTGTCCAGCAGTTATAACATAAATTTAAACATATTTAATGTTTTAGCCATTTTCAGAATTCAGACACAATGAAAGTTTATCAAAACACACACATTCTGAGGACAGTTGTTTGAATCTTTTCTTTTTAAAAAAATGGAAGAAAAATTTTCTGAATTGCTGTTATTAGTTCGACATAAACCATTAATGAACTTTTTAAAATATGACAGTATAGAGTGATGAAAATTACATACTATTAAAGGCTGTAGTTCACAGGAAAATGGGTTGAAAGACTTGGTGCCATCTTCACAATATTCATTGAACTCATATTCCATATCTTGGAACTGAAACAAAAACAGTAAAAATTTTAGTCTTAAGTTACAAGATTCCTGGACTATATATTAAATATAAAAAGAGTACACAGAAACCACTAAAATAAACTCGTGCAAAGGTCATACCATTAATCTACAGTAACATATATATGTAAAATTTTCTATAGACAACTGCTATCCACCCTAAATCCACACCACCCAGTAGCTGCTCATGCAACCTTGCAATAATTTGAATACCTGCTTCACTATCTGTGCCATCAGAATCCTCCCAAATTGCAGCAGACCCTCCAAACCTGAAAGATGGGAACTGGCCTACCAGTACAAACTTGGCATCAACAAACCACCAGATCTCAAGTTAATGGTCAGTGATCCTTTTATTTCTTCATAGCCATCCATTACCTAACTCCTCATGATACATCAGTCTCCTCCTACCACCTTTAAAACCAGCTCCTCACTCTCCTAGCCTAAACTAACCTCCAAAGCCCAAATCGTCAGTTACGGATCTCTCCTTTTCTCCTCTATAAGAATACAGACTACATGTACTCTCAAAATGTCTCACCTTTTCCCTTACTCCAAAATTTAACAATGCCACTCTAATCCATGACTAACTATACCTCTGCTGCATACTCCATTCGCAGTACCATTATGCTTGTCATGGCAGTGAGTCAGATCATCAAGAAGCATAGTTTCCAGAAGTTCCAGCAACAGTCCATGCTTATCACGCCACCTCTTCTCCACAACCATCCTCATTAAATGTTTCAGGATTTCTTATCAATCAGCTTGGTTTCATGCAATTTCCTGAAACCCTTAGCCAGCACAATTGGAAATATATTGCATGAAAGAGCTATCAACCAATCCAACCCTGATCATCCTTCCAAGATACAAGGGCACAACAACAGTGATTATGCATCAGTGACATTGTGGCTGCAGCCCTTCATCAATTATCAGATAGAAATACCTACTTCTCATTCACTTTTAATCACACATACTATGTCAGCAAAAGACTGAAGAATTCTTTAAGTTCACTGGGACACTCTAATGTCTCAGCCTGGAGCTGATCTCAATTCTTACTCCCAAAAATCTGTGCACCTCTACCTTGGTGGATTGACATCTATAACCTATAGCTAGTCGGCTCCCCTTGCATGTTGAGGGTACATTATCACTCCCTCCTCCTGTCTTAGAACAATGCCCACATATACAGATTCCATCCACTGATGTTACATCTTTGTATAACAACACTCCTCGCTGCCATGGGCTCAGTGCAGTGAAATATTTCTTCGATAAAAACACTCCTAACAGCCTCATATGAGGAAAGATATTTCCTCACCATCATGCCCCACATGATACTTAATGATTATCACTATACCTTCAATGGCAAAATCTGTTATCAAATCTGCAGCACTGCCATGGGTACCTCTATGGTTCCTTATGCAAACCTCTTTCTTCACAGGCTAGAACAGTTATTTTTAGATCAAGTTCGCCTGAAACCCCTTTAACAACTCAAATTAATAAATGATATTTTCATAATCTAGATGCAAGGGGGAAAACAAACTTCTTAACCGTTTGAGCAACCTGAATTCCTATAATACCCTGAACTTCACCTTGTAGTATTCACACACCCCAAGCGACTTTCCTGGATGTAGATGTGTCCCTCCCAAATGGTTATCTCAGCTCTTTGGTCCACAGCAAATTTGCTAATCTGCAACAGTATTTTTATTTTCACAGTTACCATTTAAGTGTCCAAGCAGTCTTATAATCTCTGACAAGCTGCCCCACACAAATTATTCAAAAACAATCACTGAACTTCCTCATGCCATATAACAATCTTCACTACCCAGCAAACTCCTCAAACACACTAAAACTATCATACTCTAGTACTGATTACACAGTACTACACATAACTTGAATCTATCAATTGAATGAAATGAAACCTCTGAAATCTCACATCATGAAACTAGTTAACTATTTGGCTTCCTAGATCTGACCACTAATCAACTGTCAATTAGAATGAGTAGCCTCACACAAATGATGCACACACAGAATCTAACCAGCAAGTATCTGTTCATGCCACCTAATATGATATTAATAATTACAAATCCAATTTCACCATCCTTGCATTTGGAGTACTCCCAAACAGCAGCAGCTCCTCTGAACTCAGAAAGTGGGAACTGGATCAGCACATACAGGGCACAAAACAAACATAAGGTTTCAACTTAAGATAATACTCAGTGATACTATTAAATTTTCTTCCTTTCTCAACTTCTTTTATCAGTTTCTGTCATACACTATCTCTAGCCAACATGAACTACTCACCAGAGGTGATGTTTAATTTCATATATTCTGAATTTCTGTCTATTTTATTTTTTTATATTTAATAAGTAAGTGTAGACCCATGACCATGTTTTAGGCATTGCCACTGGTCTACAATAGTTTCCAGGTCATAAATTCAGTATCATACAAAATATTAATAATGCCTCATCTGCGGGAAGTGACATGTTATTTTTCCTACATGAGTAAGGTTATTAATCACAATATTGTAAAGTGTGTGTATTTTTTGTATTTGTCTGGCCCTGCTGCCTTCATCTGTGATAAGTGATGGGTGATTTTTCCTACCCTATCTCATTTACAAAGCATTAATAGACTCTTGTGGTCAATTTAAACCCAAAATGCACTGCATGGAGTCTAAAAATGACAAAAATATTCTTATGGATGAAAGGTGGTCAATGGTCATGACTGCATAACCTGATCTTGCTCAAATTTACCTGCATTTGAACATAAGACAAAATTTAAAGACTTTCTGCCATGTTTAAAAAGAGACTTAGAAGTATTAAAAAGGTACAGAGATAATATCAGCCCTGTCCCCCTCACCTTTGACGTTTTTTATGAATTATTTACTAATTGTGGAATCTGTCCTTTTTTATCCATTTTTGAACATGCCCTTCACGCCTCCCCATTCCCTCTGATCAATTGCTAAAAATCGCAAGAATTGCCCATTACAACCACCTTGTTTCCTCCATGTTCAACTGTTGGGGAAGAGTTGAATGCCTGATGATTACACCATTTCATGTGTGGTCATGTCTTTTTACATCTGTGGTAAGCAGTGGTTGATTCGTTGATTAGAAACCAACATTTACCACGGATTCAGTAAGGTGAGTAACGAAAAAAATAGTAACAAGATGAAGTGAACTCCTGTGAAGAATTCATTTCATCAATACACCGGGAAAGTCTCCACTCACATAATAGTAACAAGATTTTTCTTCTTTGTCACTGCATTCCTTCCTTCATCTGTGAGTAACTGTTCTACCTTCCCTGTCCATTATTTTCAATGCTTCAAAGTATTTTCCGTTTGTCACTGCAACCCATATTTTTCAAGTTTGGTAAGCAATAACTCTTCTTTTTATTTCCATGTTTACATATATACAGTTGCGAGGCACTTAAAAGCAAACAGAATTACAAATTAGGGTAGGGAAATGAATGCCTGCTTTCCTTAGATGATGACAGGGCAGTGTAGACACAAATAATCAACACAAACACAGGGAACATTGCAATTTTTGGGCCTTAGCCCTTCAAGTGAAGGGAGAGTATTGTAGGTGACTGCCTCAACCTGACCTTTGCAAATAAAGTAAATATATAATATATAACTAGTCACAGGCGGACAAAAGGAACAGTATGAAAATAGCAGTTAGTGATGATTCTGGTTAGCTAGTGGGGGTAGACAACAGGATAGGAGAGAAAGAAAGAAAAATTCAGGAAATCATTGGGTACCAGGTGGTTGCAAGTATATGTACTGGTAGGTCAGTTTCTACCATCCGAGTTCCGAGGGGCTTGCTATTGCTGTGGAGGACTCTGATAATACAGAAGGTGAGGTAAGATTAAAATTTCTAGTATCACGGGAGGTGGCTTGGTCAGCTATTGGGTGGTCTGGATTCTGAGTAAATACAGTTTCTTTCTTATGAATAGTTCATTGGTGGTAAACTTATGTAGGAAACTGGGCAGTTGTTGTAGGTCAATTGGTATATTACATGGGAGGTTTCACAAGTGAAGGTCCTATCATTGGAAAGCTGAGTTGATGAAGGTAGTAGAAGTATGGTATAAGTTGCACATCTTCAATATGCTCTGTAACATAGTAAGGAGCCACAGGACAAGACAGTGCTTTTTTTTACTAGGAGTTTGCTATGATTGGAAGGCCAACTGAAGGATATTGTGGAGGAGCAGGGAGGATTTTGGGGTGGAAGGATCTCATTTCAGTGCAAGCTTGAAGGAAATAAAAGCCTCATCGTAGGATCAGATTGATGGTTTTGATGTCTAGTAATTATAGTGAGACCAGAACTCAACAATGGTTAGGTTTAGAGGGTTTAGGATGATTGATGGGTTGGGCTGGTTGTAATGTGGCCTAAGATATAACTGTGGTATATCAGTGCTTGATTGGAGTTGTTGAAATACCATGCGAATGACTGCTGGTCAGAGCACATACGACTGTACCTAATACCAAGGCAGTAAGGGAGGAAACATCTGTTGTGGCATGGGTGGCAGCTGTCAGAGTGGAGATACTATTGCAGATTAGTAGGTTTGATGTGGACCAAGGAGCTGAGGTAACCTCTGGAGAGGGACACATCCAGAAAAGTAGCTTGAGTGTGCAAAGTTCAGGGTACTATAGGAATTAAGGTTGTTCAGGAAAGTAAAAAGGTTGTTTTACACATGTGTCCAGATTATAAAAATGTCATCTGAGAACCTGAGCCAAAAGAGGGGGAAAAAAGTCAGCTCCAGGCAGCCTAAGAAAAGATTTGCATGTGAAGGAGCCAATAGCAGTACGACTGATTTGGTGGTAGATACTGTGACTGAAGGAAAAGTATTTGCTATTGAGAAACATATGAGCCAGGATGGTGAGGAAGGTTGTGCCCGGGAAGCTACTGAAGGGCACTCATCTAGGAAATATTCCATACCACTTAAGACTGTGACCATGAGGAATGTTAGTGTATAGCGACATAACATCAATCATTAGCAGGACAGAGTCAGTGTTAGGAGACACTGGCACAGTAGCAAGACAGAGAAGGAAATATTGCTTATCCTTTATATGGAATGAGAACAACTGACTGATGTTAGTACACCAAGGCAAAGATATGTTCTGTGGAAGATCCATAAGCAGCCTTTAGGATTACGATGATTATGAATTTAGGGAAACAGGTATAGGGCAGGGGTATGCAGATTTTTGGGTATGTGAAGTGAGAATAAATGACTGTGATGAGAGACATTGGAAAGACCCAACCTACAATCTTTTTGTTGACAGAGATAATGATTGAAGGGAGTAAGTGTTGATATCTCATAAATGCCGAAGGGTTTCAGCCATGAAGTGACTGCATATCATAACTATTGTGATTGGGTTGAGCCCTTGTACACTGAAAGGATGATGAGATTTGTGTTCGAAGGGGAGGGGGGGGGAATTTTTCCTCGCATGAGTTTCAGTTGGCCAAGGGTTTAAGGGTGAAACCAAATTAATGGATAAGAAATCATGAAAAATTTGGAGAGGATGGCTCTCGGGAAGAGGCGACAGGATGTGGGGATTTTCTCCAACAGTCGCCATATAATGATCTTCACCATCGTCATCATGTGCTGATATTATCTTTATTTGAATGGAGTCTGTTGCCATGTAAACATTTTCAACATAACAGTTATACAGGTTCTAAAAAATCAATACAGTCACCATTCCCTTATGGGAAAATATTAACTGAAATTCTAATTAAGGGTTCTTCTCTAAAGGATTCCACAAAGAATTTAGCATCCACTCGGAATACCATTTCATAACAGTTTATTAAACATCGTATAAATCTCCAGGCCAGTACTGAGCATGTATTACAAGTATGTCTCTAACAATGAACTTCTCATCTGAAAATTGCAGGTTTGCAGCGAGGAACATTCACCTAAAATCTCACATATTAGTTATACACAGTCAACTAGTTTTAAAGATCTTCAGTTTCATATTGATACATTGCTGATTATTCAAATGCAGGAATGATGGGGTTTTCTCCACCTACTGAAAGGCACATTTGTGCTCCCCAGTAATTTGAAAATTATTGTTCAAAACTAACAAGGCTGCTTGCCTCTTTTGCCTTGCAGCCAATCATAACTTCTCTAATTATCACGTGTGCCAATCATAGGTTTCTTCTATGCTTAGAACAACAAAGATTATTTCTTAGCTAAGTCTCTCCACTTTATTCTTTGAATCTTGCCGATTTCTATCATTCTATCTTGCCAGCTAGCACCTTCTCTGCTAGCCCCACCACCTGTACTAAAATAGTTTGTTATATCTCTCCTGCTTATTCGGCTTCCTAACACTCATGTTACAAGGTCAACTGTGGCTTGGGGCTTGAAATTCTGGAGACTGGGTTCCAGATCTTCCTGAGGTACAGTTTACTCACATGAGAGGCAAAATGGTACTGTCAGCAGAGGATTTGGCAGGATGAGAATTGCAGACTAGTGTAGGGTTACATGAAAAAGTGAGATCTTTAAGAGAGTATCAATAGTTATGATTCTAATACGGGAGTAGTGTTACAACAAAATGTGCATTGGGGTTGCTTAGAACTTTGCCAGTTATCTTGATTGTGATGCCTATATTACTGATACCTTTCTTGAAGATGCTAGTTCTCTAAACGGCCACCAAAGAATCATTATATACCCCAGTAAATGAAGGTACTGCAAATGAAACAGATCACTCAAAAATAAAATGTTCTTTTACAAAGTTAGGTACATCAACTATCCATAAGAGAGAAATAGTATTCTTGGCCACCCAACAGCTGACCATGTCAAATCCCACAACACCAATTATTTTAATTCTTGTTTCACTGTCTGTGTTTTCAGAGTCTTCCCAACCGACAGTAGCCCTCCTGAACTCAGATTGTGGGATCTGACCTACCAGTACATTCTGGTCTTAATATAATACACAGTGACTGCTTCAAATTTTCTTTCTTTCTCTCTTATCCTATCATCTACCTCCACTACCTAACCTGAACCACCAGTAATTAATGGTTCTGTTTAAATTAAGATTTTTTTCTGATTTATTATTCATGTTTATTTTATCTATGTTTTATATATTAATCTGTTTTATGCTCTTTTTGCCAGCTCGTAACTAGCTTTGATTATATATTAACTACCTTTGTAAAGCTCAGATATTCTCTCTAATTCACTACCCACACTTCATGTACTCTTTATGAACTTACCCCCATTTGCCTTGCTCAACAGTCTCTATTTGAGGCTGTTTCTATTGGAGATGAAATACCAACGACAAAAAATGACAATGTTTCCTACATCTGTGTCTGTTACATGTGTCTACACCACTCTGCCTTCATCTAATATAAGTGATGGCTCATTTCTCTGCCCTAATTTGTAATTATGTATGTATACTAGCTATTGGTGCAGCTTAGTCTGTGTGAATCTAGGTATGTGGACCAACTGGTATGGTTAGAAATTAATGTAAGAAACCCCAGAATTCAGAAACTTAGATATATTATGCACACAACAAATATATTGCGTATACTCGTACTGGAATGCGAAACCTCTGATACCATATTTGATGGGGTATGCAAAAAAAGTTTTTTCTCTGGAGTGAGAAGAGAGACTCTACTTCCCTTTTTACTATTTGTTTAACATATCTGTTTTGCTGTCAATTGAACACAACGTTCTGTGGAATTTTGTCACAAAAGGTGTGAATTGTAGAAAAAATTAAAACGCTGACGGAAAAAAATAAACAAAACAGAAAACCAAAATTTTGGAATGTAAATGAAATTTGTGATCATCAAATGTTTCTGGCATGGAAGAAATCACATAATCCATAAATTTGCCAATTCTTCGAAGAAAGTAAACTAGTAGTTATGTAGTTAGTGATGTTTTTTAAAAACAATAAGTTTGTAAGGCTACAAAAATAGAAAAATAATGCAAGCAGGATATATATTTTTCCAAACAAGGATCGAAACCACAGCATTTAGAAACTGAATTTGGCACTTCAACTCCCTTAACTAAGCCAGTACTGATTAAATGGCTTTTTTATCGGTACATAGTCAACACTGTACAATTTAATGCTAGATTCTCATAAAAAAAAGACCCAACAGTGGGGTGAGATATCTCAAGTGTCAAACTATTCTATCTCCTTGTGAAGTTACAGAAAGGGACAAAATATGGCGTTAAAAATGTTTTTGAGGTTAAGAATAAATTTTTCATTCCTGTTCTGGCACCAGGTCACACTCTTCAAACATACCAAAGATTTAAAGCAGATTCCAAGTTTTAAAACCCCGTAAAATCTATTAAGTAGTTTTTGTGCGATGCTGAACAAATCATACATATATTGCTACAGATTCATAACCACAGAAATAAAGAAAGGATAATAAATCACCATGGCAAGATGGTGTTGCCACACAAAAAATATTTGAACATACAAGAAATATAGGAATTTTCAGGTGTATAGTCTTACTCAACAAAAGAAATTAGCTTGCTTAAAGCAGATTCAAGGGCCGGTTTTTGCAATGTGCAGCAGCTGAGCAGTTGGAAGGGATGAGGCCAAATTAAAAAATGGGGGAGACAGGACAGAAGTGGGGGTAACATGTTGAAGATAATAAATCAAAACATTTACGAAATCAATAAGTAGTAAAAACATATAAAGGAAAAACCGAACTGACGATTAAAGATTTGTAATTAAAATAAATAATACTAAGTAAATATGGTTACCAGGAAATAATAAGAGCCAATTAGTGAATGGATTTACAAAAAAGGGATAGCGAAATGAACCACCACTTACCTCAGATGATGGTATCATAGGGTGAACACACAAATAAGCACAAAACACAGGAAAAACAATGAATATTTTGGGACTTGGCCCTTTGTCAACAGGAGAAAATCAAGGAGGGAGGTGGTGTAGGAGAATCTGTGCAATGGTCTCATATACCACCCTCCCTCCTTGATTTTCTCCACAGAATATGTGAAATGGTCTCCTACACCATCCTCACCTCCTTGATTTTCTCCTGTTGACGAAGGGCCAAATCCCGAAATATTCATCATTTGTCCTGTGTTTTGTGCTTATTTATGTCTTCACCCTATGATATCATCATCTAAGGTAAGTGGTGGTTCATTTTGCTATCCCTTTCTTTGTAAATACTAAGTAAATAACTATATGTAATTTAAAAAGATATAAATATTGCCTCTAGTGAGTGGTGATTAATGTTACAAGAAAAAATAGAGGGTAAGGGATAGAAAAGTAAGAAAGGCATTGGTAAAAGAAAATTTAAGGGGATCAATAGATATTATCTTAAGTTTAGATTTGGTGACTGCCTGGTGCCTAGTTTGTACTGGCAGGCCAGTTCCCACCTATGTAAATGGTCCTTTTGTATTCATATCAATTTCATATGTTACTGCCAACCTGGCGTCATTTATGGTAAACATTTATTTATTTCCCTACTAATTATTATTTTGCTATCCACTTTCTTTGATTTCCTTGCAATGTATCTATCTACTGTTATGTTTCACTTCCAATTTAAATTAAATCTTAAAACACGTTTATCTAAGAATAAGTGATTTAGCTTTCAAAAACTGATGTGAAACACTGTTTAGTCTCAACATTCACTTTTCGAACCAAATAGAATTATTAATATTATTGTTTAAATACAGTTTAATACAAGTCTCCAATAAAATTACAACCAGTAATGAAGAGGAATTTAATATATTTAAATCAAATAATTTCTTAAATACCTGGTACCATGAGACAGTCCCTACAGTTTTTTAAAGCAAAAATGGACAGGATAAGGAATGAAAATATTAGAGATGCAGCAAAGATTGGAATTTTGGGGGAACTATCATATACTTTCCATTTTAAGTAAGATCAGATTAGAATTTTATGAACTTATTCATGTAATCTGAATTCATTGCCAGAGAACTGAAAGCAAAGCACATGAAGAAGTAGCTTTTAAAGTTATTAGGAACAAAAGATAACATAAGTCTAAAGTAAGAAACAAGCAGGAAAATGCATTTCTTTATCTCACCAAATCCATCGTGTTTTTTAAACAATCAGTTTTGACTGGCCATGTAACTCATCTTTCGGAAATTGATACTATATTACCACCACCTGAAATCTCCAGTAATGACTTTCAATGATAAAGTAAATGCCTTGACACTGTGAAACGAGTACAAGAGTTTGTGAAGAAAATGCAAATTATACACAATTACTTTTAATCGAGGTCACCATGTCTGTTTGTGGTCTTGTAAGGCACAACTCAGATTGATGTAATAGTCAATCCAAAACCTGCCTGTTTGATAAACTATCAACAAATTCTTGCCTCTATACTTTGAGAAACCATAAAAATATTTCCTAGAAAACATGACTTACCTGTGAAACTTACAATTACAGAATGTATTTGTTCATGGGTGAAGATCATATGGTAGCTGATCTCATTTGTGTCACATAGGGAAAAATGGGAGGGAAAGGTGGAAAAGTTGTCACCATTTTTACTATTTAGGTTATCATGAACCTACCAAGCAGCTTCATTTTCTCATGTCTCATGGAGTTGAAACCAGTTATCCAATTTAACATTATTACTTAAGCTCCAGGAATAGTTATCAATCAGTATGACAAATTAATAAATGATTTAAAAATCAGAAGAAAAATACAAGAGCATGATAAGTAAAAAGAAAATACACTAAAGAAAGAAATAATTAAGAAAGTACCTGAGAGTCTGTCTCATCCACAATCTCTTCATCACTGAGAATGGGTTCAAAAGGCTCCACGTCAACTTGTGGCTCATCAGGAGGGAAAGGTGACCCAGTAGGTGTATCCACTCTGCTGCCAACACTGGAAGTGGCTGAGGGAGTGGCAGTGGCAGTCCCTGATGCAGGAGTGACAGCTACGGGAGTAACAGCAGCAGTGGTAGGTGTAACTGCTACTGGAGTTACTGTACTGGTTGCTGACAATACAGCAGCAACCTTCACTGGAGAAACAGACTGTACTGCAGCTGGTGATGGTGTGACAGGAATCAGGACTGGGGCTGGACCTTTGATTGGAGGAGTGGAAGGACGAGTTTTCTGGGTTGGTGCTGATGCAACTGTTGTCGAGGTCACCTCAGAGCCTTGTTTCACTGTAGTCACACCAGACACTGGTGGGACATCTTCTGGGATGTCACCCGAAGCGGCAGCATCGCTGACTTCAGAGGTAGCTCCAATTTCTGTAACAGCAGGCTCCAACTTCACAGGAATGGCAGGAGTTTCAACATCCAGATCTGCTTCTGTTTCTGGAATCTCGCCTTCAGATATCGATTCCACATCCCCAGGTGAAAGAGATTCAAACTTCTGCTGAGCTCCAGAGGACACGGTCGGTGAACTCACTTCTGTAATAGGACCAGCGTAACCTATTGGCCTAACCACGAATCCTAAACAGCAGCACTTAATTACTAGCCCCACAATCATTAATGTCAAAGGAATAAATAATTTTCTCTACCTTTAGCTTATTATTCTTTCACAAAATGCACATCACTATTTCCCAGTTAAAAAAAAAGATTATAATAATAATAAATGCAACAGGTAAAAGTGAATTGAATCTGACACAGCAAATTTATGAAAATATGGATGCTTGCTGCTTAGTACATGATTACAGCACCTGTTTTGCCACAGCTGTGTAGCACTTCAAGGAGAAACAATATCCCAATCCTTAACACAACTTTATCATTAATCCATTGCACTACAGGAATCAGTTAAAACATGTATATTTTTCACAGAAAAACTTCAAATCACTGTAACATCATACTGCTAAGAGAGTTGCATTTGGTTGCAACTCCAACTGCACATGTCAGACAGATCGCACTTCCGCAAAACGCACACACTTACTTGAGGACACCACTTACTTCAGTGATACCGAACTTTGACCACAGATTACAGGAACACTATTCCGGTGCACAGAATCAAATACTGACTTCACTCATTGCACAGGTTATTTGTACAACATGTAAAGACATAAAATAGCTATAAGATCCGTGCTCATTGCATTCACTGTGAGAAAAATTGCTGTAATGATAAGAATTTTATATGGCCAATCAAAGATAAGTCTGATTTACTATTACGATAGCCATAAATATGACATATATAACAAATAGTATGTGAAAGAAGTATTAAAGCAAAACATAAATTATACTCATATCATTTGCTTCAATACTTCCTTCAAATGTACCACCTAATATTGTACTGCAATATAATACTGATGCAAAACTGTGTGAAAGAGAACACAAAAAGATTGATCAAAGCATGTCACCGCAATGAATAATAAATTATCTATGCTTCCCTTAGAATTACAAAAAAAGTTGTGCAAGGTAAAATGCACAGCTTTGGAAGCAACTGAGAGTAGCAAAACGAGCATATAATGAAAAAGCATCCAAAATCTGACTGTCTCTCTGTCTCTGAGTCTGTACCTCATTTCGAGCAGCTGCCGTCAACCTGCGGAAGCAGAATTTCTGTCGCAGCTCCCGCAACTCGAGACGGAGCGACAATGTGGCGTACACGTCTGTGTCAAGAACACTGATGACCAAGTCAACAACAAAGAAAGTACCTTTCTTCACTTCGCCGGTGACCTCACTTCCGGATGGTGATAGAGGAGGCCACCTTTGCCGTGTCACAGATGGCGGAGTTCTGTCTCCCGTACTGGGCACCGGCTGCTGCGGCAACTGCTGCTGCTGTTGTTGTACAGGAACCAATGATGGTGCAGGTGGCTGCAGTGGAGGCACAGGTGGACTGCGAGGTCTCTTTGGAGAACGCAGGGGTATGGCCCCAACAGCTGGGGACTGTGGAGGGGGCGAGCGTGGCCTCTTCCTAGCCTCTGTCACTGCTGCAGGCACTGGCAGCGGCTCAGGCTGAGGATGCCCAGTGGTGGCATCCCATGGCTGAGGCCGCCTTGGTTGTCGGGCATCGGTGAGCCCATGGTGGGGTGGGGGAGGTACCAAGTATGGATGGTGTAACTCTGGAGCTGGTTCTGCTGCTACAGCAGGAGCACCCACCCACTGAGGAGTGCCACGCTCTGTTGAATGAGAAGATCTTTCCCGTCGAACCCAACCAGTGGTTGCCCCCATCCAATCACGATCACGCTCCCTTGACACTTCCCGGAATTCACGGGCACTGCTTGTGCTACGCTCCCTATCATCTCTCATCCGGCTCCTGTCCTCCCAGTCAGCATCCCGTTCCCTGAAGTCTCTATCCCTGTCCCTATCTTGGTCTCTACTTCGGTCTCTGTCCCTGTCTCGATCTCTGTCTCTATCCCTTTCTCGGTGTCTGTCACGATCACGGTCTCTGTCTCTTTCTCTATCCCTGTCCCGATCACGATCCCTGTCCCTATCACGATCTCTATCTCGCTCCCTTTCACGGTCTCGATCACGGTCTCGTTCACGATCTCGTTCTCTCTCCCTGTCCCTATCTCTCTCCCTTTCTCGATCTCTGTCTCTCTCTCTCTCTGTCCCTATCCCGGTCACGATCTCGGTCCCTCTCTTTTAGTCGATCCCTTTCCCAAGGAAGTTTCTCATCCACTCCACCACTGTCCCAAGGCATAGGTTCTCCATCGTAAGGGGGTAGTGGTCTTGGGTCTTTGGGAGGTTCATATGCCTCTGCCTGATGAAGTACAGTCTGTAAACAAATATATTCATTAACAGTACACTAAATTTGTATTTAAAAACATTACAAAGGAAACAATTCAAATGGAAAATGCTGTAAGACAACATAAATTTTAACAAGGAAATAAATCCCCTGCTTGCCAATTGAATGAGTGATACCAATGTACAAGAAAGATGAAGTAAATAAATGCTTCAACTATGGGGGATTTTAAACAGTCAAAACAATAGAAACCTGAGACATATAACTGATGCAAATCCTCCAGAAAAGCAGCATGGTTTCAGAAAAACAAAATTAATTACTTAAACTGTATTTGTTTAGAATAAACAATTAAGGGAGAGGATGGAAAGACGAATTCAAACTAGATACACCTACAGCCTTCACTAAAACAAAGAAAATATTTTGCAAGGTACATCAAACAGAATATTCAACATTCATTAGAACTATAGCCGACAATTTTTTTTATCAGATATTAAATGCAGGCTACCAGATGAAATATTCATAAATCAGACCATAGAATTTTTTTTCACAAACATTTTACACAATATACTGACAGTATGCTTCGCACAAGGTAAAACTTAGCTGACTCAGGATAAAAATCAATACTGCCAAATTTGTTAAAACACTGTTACTTGTTAAGTCATTTTGTAAGAATCAGGAAACAACCATATATTTTGCCTAGCTGCAGACGTATATAATCTCAAGATTTATACCAAGAAAACAAAGCTAATGATATTAAAAAAAAAAAAAAAAAAAAAAATGCCACGAGGTGATATTATTATAGAAAGGGAAGATAATGTAGATCAATCACTTACCGAAGTTAAAGGAAGGAGGGGCTACAGTGACAAAAAACTACACAAACAATACAATATTTCAGGCAATGTACTTATTCATGAAAATAAAGCTTGCTGGAGTGCCTGTAGTCACCCCAGCCATATGAATGGTAGCTTTTGACAGTTATGATCAGAACAGAGGTGGTGGAGGTGAAAAAAAAACACACAACAACAATGACGTCAACAACAACAATATAGTGAAAGTGACAAGTGTGGGAAAGAAATTTTTCATCATTTAACAATGACAGAAACATATCAGTGGTGAAAATTACGAAAAACTATGATGTAGATCAGGGGTAGTCAACCTATGTTACCTACCGCCAACTTTTGCGTTAGTTATAAAACTTTCTAACCACCTAGCAGTTCTATAGTAATGGTTATTTATAAAATAAGGAAGTAACTTTTACTTTATAAAATTTTTAATGCCGAGTTACAGGAAGCTAAAGTAAATAATAATAAACACTTACAACAAACTTTATGTCAGGCTTCGCTATGCTTGGCAGAGTAAATCTTTAAAAAAGACTTACTGCAATTAAATCTATATTTTTATTTATAGTTTGCATACATAGAAGCATGAAGTCTGGTGAAATTATATTTAATTTGTTTATGAAATCCCTGGGCAAATACTGTGCAATTAAAGACTGGATATCTGACTCAATTTTTGTAAGAAACTAACAAAGGTCTTCTCTTTTGGAAATATTCAACTTTTTTTTTCACTATGTCTAATTTCTAACAACTTTTCTTGCCAGTTGTGTCGGACTTTTCAATATTTGTGGTAAAAGAATCCTCTTTTATAAATGATAATCCAGGAAACTGATGAAATTCTCTTTTCAAAATATAATGAAGTAGTTTAAGATTGTCAATAAATAATGACACAATATTTTGCAACCTATAAAAATGTTACTAGCTTCTTGACACTGCAAATTGCCATCATTAAATCTCTTGAAGTTAAAAAAAAAAAAAAAAAAAAAAAAAAAAAAAACAAATTTAGGGTAAGGGGGGAGGGAGGGGGAGGTGATGACAACAATATGAGTGTAGAAAAGAAATTAATCATTAGATAGCAATAACAGAAATATATCAGCCGTGAAAAATTAACAAAAAATTTGTAAAATAAAATAAATATAATAATAATCAAAAAAATAAAAATGAACTGCTGTTTGTTGGTAACCACATCTCTTGAGAACAGTGGGTTCAATTTTTCTTTTAAAATGTTCGTAGTAGTCCTAATAAGGTTTTTAGAGAAAGAAAAATTGGAAAAGTTGCTTGGAAAAAACTGAAAGTACTTTTTCTATGGGCCGATTCAGCTATTTTTTTTTTTTAATCTTAATGGTCCGAAAGAAAAATTGGAAAAGTTGCCCAAAAATATGAAAAATTGAGAAAAACTGAATGTGCTTTTTTCTATGAACGAATTTAGCTATTTTGTAAAAATGTTTTAATAGTCCAAATAATGTTTTTAGAGAAAAAATAATTGGGAAAAACTAAAAGCACTTTTTTCTATGCACTGATTCAGCCCATTTTTTAAAAAATATATAAAAAAAAATGTTTGTAATGGTCCGAATAATGTTATTAGAGAATGATAAATTCGAAAAAATTGCCTGGAAAATTTGGGAAAAACTAAAAGTGCTTTTTCTTCATACCAATTTAGATAATTATTTTAAAAATGTTTGTTACAGTCTGATTTTTTGAGAAAAAAAAACCTGTAAAAGTAGCTGGGAAAATTTTGGTAAAACTGAAAGTCCTTTTTTATGGCATTTTTGGAAGAACTGGAAACCATAACTCTCGAGTAGAAACATTGGATATGCATATTTTTTTTTGTTTTGTTCCTTTTGCTCCTGGGATGGAAACAACTCAGTTGAATGTTTGCTATTTGGAAAAGAAACTGGTAGATCAGGAGGAAAATCTGGAAAAATGCATCCCAGCCTAAATTAAAATTACCTTTGTTTTTATTTTTTTGTTGTTTCACGATCTGTCCAACAAGTGTAGTTATTTTATTTCTATTCCATTGCTTTTATTGAGGACATGGGACTGATGACATCGAACACGGTATTACCTCAATTATGCATGACAGTGCCCAATCGTCCACATTTAATCAAGAGTTAAAACGCGTAAAACAATACCATTGTGATGTATTGCGATAATAAGTTCGAACGAATATTCCGCTGTTGAATTAGCAACAAAAGTATGCACACTACACTCTCATGAAAGTTGTGAATGATGGAACTAGAGGGATTTTTTCCTTGGATGCTACTGATGGAACTGGCGAAATCTTTTTGATCTCATTGATTTTGGCAATGATTTGCTCACAGAATGAAATTGCTCTTGCAATTACTTCATCAGGAATTGTAGCTATGTTGTTGGAAAGTGGTCAAACAGCTTATTTAGCATTTAAATTGCCATTGAATAATTAAATCGATGAAACTCCAATGTGAAACTTTTCGGAGAACTGTGCAATGGCCAAAGTTTTTTGCAGCAATGCAAATTGATCATTTGGGATGAATATACGATGGTGCGTAAAAAGTCTTTTGAGGCATTAGACTGAATGATGGTGCGTAAAAAGTCTTTTGAGGCATTAGACTGAATGATGCAAGATCTAAGAAACAATCAAAACCAGTTTGGTGATGCAATGATCGAAAGCGAAATGTAAATAAAACACCTTGAGATTAATTGAGATTTCAAATTTGATGTAAGAAAATAAATAATTTGTATAACATCAAATTCTGACATAATTCAACTGTGACATAAATTTTGGAACAAAACCACTTGGCTCCAAGTCAATCAGATTCCTGGCACATCTTACATTTTGAGCATTTAATTGATCTACTGCTGATAGAATTAATCTCAAACCTAAAATTTCCCATTGGAATTCTTCTGAATGTACTCCTCCTCAAACTGAATACCCATGGATATAACCATTAATAAATACAATGAGTACTCGGAAATAAGTGGTTCCCCCATAATTTTTACTTTGGTTACACATTTGCAATTGTTTTTAACAAATTCACAAAATTATTACAAACAAATTTATTGAAATTTGGATTGGACAACGTGTCAGGCCAGCTAGTAAAATATACTTGCAAGTGATGTGTTTAACAGAGTGAGTAAGGCGAGTTTTATTTGAAACTGAGGCCCAGGAGGTGTCTGGTATCCAGAATTGGTAAGCCAATTCTCACCTATGGAATTCAGATGGTGATGTAATCTGTTACATTCCAGGTCAAGAGAGAAATATGTAAGAAAAACAGGATTTTGGTTGGTCGTAAGTAGTCTGTTTTGTTGTCTTGGTGTTTACCAACCATTTCTGGAGAATAATTATGGGGTATAAGGGCTTATGACTGTCTGTTGGAGTAAAGGGTAAGGGAATCTTGACTGGAGCTGATCTACGTCAACATATTACATACTCTTGGATAGTGGTAATTTGAGTCATGTGGCAAGTCTGGATAAGTACAGATCTTTCACTTGTCGTATGTCCGAAATTCCATAAAACTAAGGTTTCCTACCGAAATATCATAATGTGTGTTCCTGTTTTAATATCAGTTCTGGCCCTCCTGCCTTCATCCGTGGTAAGTCATGGGTTACTTTACCTGTCCTCCTTTGTTTACATCTATACTTAGCAATTTACAAAACCTTGGATGGGAGACGTACTTTGAACTAAAACTGATGTCTATGCTGTAGATTTCAATCTCGAATGACATGGTGGAAGAAAGAATTCATCTAAGCATCAGTATGACACCCTATTTCTTTAATCTTAGTTCTCCAGTCATTGTAATCTATATAGGCTGGAGGATGAAGTATTTCATCACACTAGTAAATGATAGTGGAAGTTCACATCTTTGCCAATAAATTCAAATGAAATCTATATAATCTGTCCGTCTACCTCAGTTGAATAGGGCTTAAGGGAGGAAGCGCTTTGTGTTATATGGAAGGCAGCTATCAAAGTGTAGATATCGTTGTATGTTTGATGTGTGTAAATGACCATTATGCACAGAGAAATCTACTTCAAGGAAGATGAAGTGGGTATAAGAATATGTCCATTTGAACTCTAGGGAGCAGATGTTAAGGGAGTCCACCTTATGTACCTTGTGCAGAAGGTGAGTCAGATGGCTCACAGGAATGAAGAGGGAAACTGAGTGAGGTAAGAGACCTTGTAAGTGAAGTTGGAGGTAGATGAATGAACAGATTTCTAGATAGACTAAGTTAGTTGGGTACCCACCAGTGTGACTCAGTGCTCTGAAGTGCTGCACAGTGGATGGGGGGGGGGAGAGGGGGTTACAACAGTGCCCGACATAAGTCCAGGCCATTCTCACTGTGCAGGGACTGTCCCAAAAGTAAGTTGAATGACCTTGTGCCACTGAAGCAAGCCACGGCAAGGCATGCAATGTAACGGGAAAGGTGGTGAGAGGTTTACGGAAGCCAACGATACCCACATCAGTTGCCTGTCAGCTGTTCCACTGTGTGCATTGCTGCTAGTTCAAACCCTTGTTTTAGTGATGTGTCAGAATTTGAAGATGTCGCGTTTCGAGGACCAGCATTCCGTTGTCATGCTGAGGGAGATTATGGTAATAATACCATGTCCCAAAATATGGTTTACTGCCGGCAAATGATATACTGGAGGGCAGAGAGGACACTGAGGACAAGGACTGTTCTGGTTGCCCATGAAAGTCACATTCTGACCAAAATGTGAAGAAAGTGAGGGGCATCTTGAACTCTGATGGATGCCTGACTGTTAGAATGCTGACAGATGAGTGTAATATCCCTGAAAGTACTGTGCATCACATTGTTACTGAAATTTTGGATGTGCAGGAGATCTGTGTGAAGATGGTCCCCTAGGTGCTTTTCGATGAACAGAAGGCTGCTCATGCAATGATCTCACGTGACCTCTTGGAATAGAGTAAACATGTTCTGAATTTTTAGATAATGTGATTACAGATGACGAAACATGGGTTTTCGAGTATGATCCAGAGTCCAAAAGACAAAGTGCTGAGTGACACGTCACAGCTTCCCCATGCCCAGAATAGGAGAGAATGAGCAAGTCCTGTGTGAAGGCCATGCTCATCATTTTCTCTACATTAATACTTGGTACTAAGATAAAAACATAAACCATTTCTACACACACTAGGGTACATGCGCGTGAAGCAATGGGCATATGCTAGTATGAAAATAAATTGCAAACAGCTATGACAATAGGGAAAGGCATTTATTAAAACTGAAATAACAAATATTTTATTTTCTCAAAATGCAAAATGGATTTTAAAATGGTTATAAAATATAAACCGATGATTGATTGTAGGAAACAAAAGCTCAAAAACTAATTCTGATGCCATTTATTCCTGTAACTATATGTTATAATAATAGTCTTACTACAAATTACACATACCCTTGTCTGTTGTGGCCACTCTTCTCTATATGGATGAGGGGGATAGTCTGGTGGTGGATGATATTGCTCAGTAGGATAACTGTTTGCGTATGGGTCTGGCGGAGGAATACCTGTCTCCACCATGTAACTTCTGTCAACAGCAGGAGGCAGCTCCGAAACCTAAAAAATGACAAGTGGAATCATATATTTTTTAATATAAATAAGAAAAGAGAGAGCAGCCATCAGTCACAATGGTGTACAACCTGCAAAAACATGAACACACAACATATACAAATTTTCAAGGTTTAGCAGTAGAACATGGAGTGGACAGTGTGGAACACAAGAGCAAGTGACTGAATAATGCACAATGGCGGTCAACTGTGAACGCAGAGAAGAGTGGTGGGTTGGGAAGAGGAATTTTAAAAAGGAAAAACAATAGGGAAGAAGTAATGTCAAAAATGTATGTACAGAAAAAATTTAAATATTTCATATGAAAATATATACGAAAATAAAAAGGATACTTAAATATGTACACAAAATATTTAAAAAAAAAAACAATAATAATAGATTACGTGATGATTCCAGCAGGTGAGGAAAGAAAGCAGTCAGAAAACAGAACTGTGGAGGGGAGGGGGGAAGGCAAAGGAAGAAAGAGATTTATCTGAGACTTGAAAGCCTAGTACTATACATGAACCAGGATGATTAGGTTTAGATAGTTCTTTCATGGTATGGGTTTTGTCATGGCCTAGGTTCCTAGCATTGCGTAAATCCTTGCCATGAAATAACTATGCCCTAACAAGAACAGATCATCCTTCCAGCATTCAACGGCTCAATCACAGTGGTTAATATTACTCTGCGATTCACTAAAAGTGTGTGGCAGTTAGAATCTTAGCGACCACAGGGCTTAAGTACTTCATTAATCATCAGATAATACTTACAGCACCTCATCTATTATCCCAAACACTCTGTCAGCAAGACTGAAAAATTCATACAGTACAGTGCGCCTCTCCAAGGTATTGCCACAGACAGTATCACTTCTTACTCCCAATAATCCATTCACCCCTATCTTGTACCAAAAATACATAAACTGAGTAATCCTGGTTACCATATAGTTGCCCACAGAACACGTCTGCCTTTATGCACCAATATCTACAACCCATAGTCAGTCAGCTTCCCTCTCATACTTATGATACAATCCTCAGCTTGCTAGAATTCCTGCATTGCTACCCATTTTCCTTCAACGGTAAAATCTATCATCAAATCTGTGGTACAACAGTAATTGTATAGCTCCTTCTTATGCAATCCTTTTCTCTGGCAGTAAAGAAAGTTATTTTTAGACCAAGTCAATCTTAAACCCCTCATGTGATCAGTTTCATAGATGATGTTTTTATGATCTTGACACATGGTTAAACAACAATTTTAGCTTCCTAAACACTCTCATTAAAGCACTGAACTCCACAGTCATATTCCCACAAACAGGCTACTTTACTGGAGGTAGATACGTCCCTCTCCAATAGCTACCTCAGCACCTCAGTCCACATCAAACTTGTAATAGTTTATTGAATTTTGACAGTTGCCATCCTCATCACACCAAACATTCACTTCCTTATAGACTAGGTATTCATTACAGTTGTATTTGCTTTTTCCAACGTCCCACACACAGTATTCCATCTCCCAAGAACTGATATCCCGCAATTATTTTCCAAATTTAGTTTCGTGCCACATTACAGCCTGCACAATCCAGCAATACTCCTAAAACCTCAGAATATTCCGTCATGTGTCAGAGACACCCAATGCTTCCTTGAATGTCTGCCCACAGTCTACACTCCTCTACTCCCAAATTCCTTATCTTCATTTATTTAAATTCCCTTTACACAATCGTTCCCCACAGTCAGGAACACAGAACCCTGGAACACTTCCTAGATCTACAATCTTCAGATAGCCTTCCCGGTACATACTTCCCTACATCCCTGGCTTGACTCAATCACTCAAAAAAAAAATCCCTTACAATTCTAAAGTAATTCACCAGATTTGCAGTGCCACCCATGGAAACTCCCATTGTCCCATTCTATGACAACTTTTTCCATGATTGTCTAGAGGAACATTTCCTGAACCACATCCCTTTTAAACCCATGGTGTGGTTCAGAGAATAGACAATATATTTATGATCTGGACCCACAGAGAAAACCTATTACTAGAATTTCTCAATTATTTTAACAATATCCATTTCATCAATTTCATGTGGAATTACTCCCACACACATATTGCATAACTCAATATGGGCATTAATCTTCTACAGTGTGCCCTTCACAACTCTGCCCTCATCAAAGTCACTAATTTGCAGCAATATCTGCATTTTGACAATTACCATTAATTCCATGCCAAACTTTTCATCCCACAGTATTGCCATCAATGGTAGATGCACCTCCAAAAACCAACAATAGACCCTTATTCATCAGCCAGTATTCTCCTGGTCTCAAACCCATTAATCAAAATTTGCGACTTGGGCATAACATCCTTCACTCCATTCAGAAATGCACACCCTTCTCACCAAAATTCTAACCACTACTCCCAACACCAGCATTTGTTTAAGTAGACCACCCTATCTCAAGAACAGTTTTATCCAGAAATATTCTCCTTCAGATCCTCAAAAACCACCACATGAATCTTTTACATGCAAAAAACCTCGCTGCAAAACCTGCAGCATGCATCCACCTACTATGACATATTCCAAACCTACTACAGGTAAAACCTTCCCCATCATTAGACATGCTATTTGTTTCACAATGCATCTCATATACTCGCTAACCCATTTCCACTGCACTAATTCTTACATAGATCTCACTATGAAATAACTCTAAACAATTATGAATGACTGTGAGCAAACAGACCACACCTGCAACATAAACATTCCAGTAGGAGAACAAACAAATACCAACAAATTTGACAACCTCAACAACTACTTTACAGTGAGAGCAGTCAGAGTTTTCCCTGCAACCACAATCACATCTAAACTTCAAAATATCCTGGATACCAGACTTTATCTGGGTTTCAATCCAAGATAAGACCCTACCAATTAACTTATCATTTTGATTTGGTTAGAAATGATTTTAACAATTTTTTTAAAAAAATTATTTATCGTTACTTTTTTCACCACTGTTCACTGTAAATTTTTATGGTTATGCATATATACTTTGACAATTAACCACCACCACATGTGAAATATATTTATACAATTAATAAATAATGAAGTAATAGGTACTATTTAACAAAAAGAAATTACAAATCAGGGTAGGGAAATGAGCCACCACTTACCTTCCATGATATTTGTGGGGCATGAACACAAATAAGTCTCCTACAATGTTCTCTTGTTGATAAAGGGCCAGGGCCAAAAAATTACTATGACGCGTGTTTTCGTCTGTTATTTCTGTTCATGCCCCACAATCTTCATTTGATGTAAGTGGTGGCTCATTTGCCTAGACCCAATTTGTAATTCCAACATACAATCTCTCAGTCTTTTCCCAAGAGCTATTGATAGTTTACTTCACAGTAGATTACCCCCACCACCTCAATCATGGCCTACCTCGTCATACAGTGAGTTGTGGTGTGAGCACATCTCCATTACCAAATGGCCTGACCTTACCTACATGATGTACAAAGTAATAGAATTTTCAAACATTGCCAAAATATTGCATTTTTTTGTGTTTGTCATCCCAGCCACCTTCACCTTTCGTAAGTGTTGTGTCATATTTCCCTATCCATCCTTTGTTTTAAAACTTAACATAGATACACGAACTCCAAGTAATTAAAGGGACAAAGTATTGGTTAAAAGAAGAAGTAGTAGACAATAACGTTTTTCCTGATGGTTACAGAGATAGAGAAGCCAATGGTGGTGGGGAATACATACTATAATTTACTGGTGTTCATAGATCATGACCAGAGTTACTAGGGATACATTTCTGAGGTGATAAAAAAGAAAAAAATTAGAATGTTGTCTCAGTTGTCCAAGTGGAACCACATAAATTTATCGAAATCTAACATTTCAGCCATCATTTTGTGACTTTCTTCAGTTATGGCTGGAATTTCTGTCACCTACACATAGCTCCCGAAGAGTGCACTAACCATTCAGTGTGATGTCCCCGAAGCTCCCACCGCCAGCGTGGTCGGTCTGATAGAGGCTTGTGTCCCGCATTTTCTTACGCAAGCATGACAAAATTTGGTCATATTGTAGCCTGCTGTCCGCATTCATATTATCTGGTCTCTTTTTGATTTCCAATGTTTATCTGATTGGTCTGGGCCACCTTCTGCTTTCCTGAACCAGTACATTCATGCCATTGAATAAAATAGCATGCCCACTGACAGATGAATGTTGTGCTACAGCTGAATTGCTAACGTTGTTATTTTTAAAATGTCTTATATGTACACCCACCCTTTCCTTGAATGTCCGCCCAGTCTTGCCGATACACACCTGGCAACAGCTAAAGGGTATTTGGTAATTTCCCGCCTTCTGTGATTTCTCCCTCCTGTCTTTGACCTTTACCAGCACATCAGAAATCTTCCTAGGTGCTTTGTATGCTGTGCAGATATTTTTCTTCTTTAAAAGACACCCAATTTTATCTGTCACCATCTGGATGTAGGGTAATACCACCGTGGGTCCATCTGGCTTCTTCTGTTGGAACAGGAGTTCAGGATAGTGCTTGCATTCAAGCCTGGCAGTGGCCTTATTGATAATGTCAACGCTGTAGCCATTGGCCAGAAACGTCTCTTTCAAAATTTATTTTTGAGCGGCTAAGCTCACTTCATCACAAACTATGGAAGCATGGATGGTTAACGTTTTTAAAGTTCCACCTTCCACTGCTGGGTTGTGGTGAGAGGCTGCATACAAATAGTGATTCGTATGCGTGGGCTTACTATAAAGTCCGTGGCTCAGGGAGACATCTTCATTCTGCTTCACGATCTCATCCATGAAAGGAAGTTATTTCTATGCCTCAGCTTCCACGGTGAACTTAATTTTGTCATGTGTACTATTGAAGTGTTGGAAAAATGCCTGGAGGGATTCTCGTCCATGAGATCAGATAACAAATGTGTCGTCCACGTGACACAGCCATAAAGGTTTCAGATTGTAATTGTACTTCAGCCTCAAACGCCTCCATAAACACATCAGCTACAATTTGAGACATTTGGAAACCCATCGCGCTCCCTCATTCTGCTGGTAGAAGTCATTCTTCTATTGAAAGAAGGTAGTCCTGAGGTAGAATTCAGTTAGTGACACCCATTCTTGTGGGAGGTTGAGATTTTCTAGTTGACAAAGCCATCGGCATCATCAGGGAATGACTGGAAAATCTTAGCATGTCGCAATAATGCCACTGGACCTCCTCCTTCCAATACAAGAACGACTTCTACCAACAAAATGAGGAAGCAGCGATGGGTTGGCCACTGTCT
Organism: Vandiemenella viatica; assembly: GCA_031002005.1. NCBI lineage: Eukaryota > Metazoa > Arthropoda > Insecta > Orthoptera > Morabidae > Vandiemenella > Vandiemenella viatica. The sequence continues at coordinate 235,262,574 of CM061920.1, read as the reverse complement.
CCAATTGAGGCTGATGTGTTTATGGAGGAATTTGAGGCTGAAGTCTTAAACAATCACAATCAGAAACCTACGTTATGGCTGCAATACATGGATGACATCTTTTATCTGGACATGTGGACTAGAATTCCTCCAGGCATTTTTCCAACACTTAAATTGTGCTCATGACAAAATTAAATTCACAATGGGAGTTGAGGTGGACAAACAACTTCCTATTGTGGATGTGATTGTGAAGCAGAAGGAAGATGGCTCCCTGGACCACGTAGTTTATTGTAAGCTCATTCATACAAATTGCTAATTGCGTGCAGTCTCTCAGCAACATCTGGCGATGAAACGCGGAATTTTAAAACTGTAACCATCCATACTTCCATAGTTAGTGATGAAGTCAGGATAGCCACTGAAAGAGAAATTTTGAAGGAGATGCATCTGGCCAACAGCTACAGCCTTGATATTATCAATAAGGCCACTACAAGGCTTGAACATCAAGAACTGCCCTGTCTGTACTCCAGAACCAGCAGAAGAAGCCAGAAAACCAATGGATGGACCCCCGGCAGTATTACCCTATGTCCAGGGGATGACTAATAAAATTGGCAATCTTTTAAAGAAGAAAAATATCCGTCCGGTATACAGAGCACCTAGGAAGATTTCTGATGTGCTGGTAAATGAGAAATTGCAGACAGTGGGCATATACCAAATACCCTGTAGCTGTGGCCAGGTGTATATAGGCAAGACTGGACGGGCGGTGAACGAAAGGCTGAGTGAACAGATAAGATATTTGAAAACAGCGACATCAGCAAATTAGCTGTAGCACAACATTCAGCTGTCAGTGGCACAAGTGTACTGGTTTAGGAAAGCACATGGTAGCCCAGGCATATCAGAGAAGCTTTGGAAATGAAAAATTACCAGGTAATATGAACGCAGACAGCTACAACTTTACCAAATATGGAAAACATGGAACGCAAGCCCCCATCGGACTGGCCATGCTGGTAGTGGGAGCTTCGGTGACGTCACACTGAATGGTTATCCCACTCTTCGGGAGCAATATATAGGCAGCAGCAATTCCAGACATAACAGTCCTCTGAAGAAACCCTCAAAATGATGGCTGAAACGTTAGGTTTTGATAAATTGATGCCATTTAACTCAGACAATATAACATCGATAATGACTGCTGAAGCCTGTGCACCTACTTGAAAATCAGAGTGTTGGTTGCTTACCATAAAGGAAGAATAAATGATGAAGATGAGGTTCTTGGGGAGAAACTGAACTTGTTCTCAGAGTTCAGAAGTGAGAGAAGAATGGTAATTATCGGTAAGGATTTAGATTTACTAGGTGTCAACTGGGTAGGAAATAAGATTAATAAGACAAGGGAACAAAGATTTTCAAATACCTTAATAAAGGAAGGAGGCTTTACACAAGGGAATTAACCATGTTGGATATCTTTCTATCCCAGATGATAGATAATCTCGTGGGGTGCCAAGTAACTGAAGGATCATGAAGTAGTTCTGATGGATATTAGTGGATTCAGTAAACCGGTAGAAAAAATTGTAGGGGAAAATAGGTACAATTATGAAAAGGTACATGCTTTGAACTAGAAGAGACATTTTAGGCAAAGTTTCAGCAAATGGAAGGATGACACAAGTACAGTAGAGTAAAAGTGGGAAGAGTTCAATGTGATAATAAGATGGGGAGAAGAAATATTTATTGCAAAACAGAAAATAAAGTGAAGTACAGAGCTTACGTACCATAATAGGGAGGTAAGGTGGTTAAAGATGTTGCTGAGAAGAGAACTTAACAGATTTAAGAGACAACAAGGCAAAAGGGAATACTGAATTAATAATAGCAAAGAAGGTGGCTAAAGATGGGTTTATTAATAATATTATTGGTGCAGGGAGACCACTGATGGATCTGCCTAGAAATTTCTATGGCTATGTTAGAAAACTGGGGGAATGGATGGTGTTGAGACAATAGATAAGGATGTAGAAGAAGTTGTCATGGATAAATAGTTTTCTAGAATATTAAACAGAGCATGGCGGGTGAGTGGTAACACTCTGGCCTCACAGTTGGGAAGACGCTGGTTCGAATCCCTGTCCAGGCATCGATATTTGGTTTTTCCATGGTTTCCCCAAACCACTCTGGGCGAATGCCAGGAAGCTTCCTTCAAAAAGTGATGGCTGAATTCCTTCCTATTCCTTGCCCCCACTCCCATCCCGCCTCTAATGACTTTGATGTCAACAAGGTCCAAAGCCATAACGAAAAAAAAGAAGAGTAAAAAGGGGGTTAATACAACCTTGCAAACTGGCAATAGAAATACAATCTTAATAATAAAGGAATTTTCAAATCAAAATTAAACCAATGTTGTAAAAAAATGTTGAAACTAAAAGTCATAAAGCTTAAGTGATTGAAAATAGCCAGGTTCATTTTCATGAGTAATACTGATGAAAACAAACATTTCAATATTAGGTTTATATAGCCTAAAACATTTACTAAAGAAGATAGAGCCATTTGAAAATCTATTTCACGATGTGGTCGGCATGGTATCTGCAGACAACTGAAAATATATTAGAACAATTGAGTCAGTTACGTAAAAAAGATAAACCAAATTTAACTATGGAAATAAGTTGTCAACATTGAGAAACACTTTCTGACCAAAATTAGAGATCGTAAGTCAACTCCAAGTAATATTTTAGAATATGTTTTTAATTATTATTTAAATGAACATTCACATTTTCATGGCATAATTTATTAACTACCTGAGAATGTTGCTGTACCCATTCAGCAGTTGCAGCATTGCTGACTATTGTTTCAGTAGGAACTCTAGGATCTGGGCAGGGTACAGCTTGAGGAACTGGCAGTGGCCCCATAACTGAAGGAGCTGTAGGAGGTACCTGCTCCTGAACTGACTTTGTGAGTACACCATACACTGCCAGTGTAATAGTTGTGTACCAGCCACGCAAAACCAGTCCATCAGTAGGAATCTAAAAAGGGTGAAAATGGTTTAATAAGTGCTATAAATTTTTTGATTTGTCAGAAGAAAATATCTGTTTTAGCTACTCTACTTTTCACTACTGAGAGATTGGATTGCATACACTATATATTATAAAAAGTTATAAAAATTAGGAACTAACAATTCAGTGAGAAATAGAATTAAAGATGTACCAAAGTTCCCTTTATGGAACAAAATTAGAATTATTTTTTCAAGGAGCAGTGTGGTAACACGTGGCCGCTTAGAATCAAAACAGCTTTGTTTATAATCACCAAAACAATGGTTGGAAAATCCTGTGTGATATCAGCTAGCAAATTTAAGTCTAGTTAGTGTGTGCTTAATGTTTTTCAGTATGCTGGCTGTATCCGTGTATGTACATTTAGGCCAACTCGGATCACATTAAGCCTTTGTTTAGCTTGAATTTTCACTGTGGATGTGTAAACATCATGTTACAACTAGAGTTGTTAGGCCTAGAGGGGACCTACATATTAACATTCAATCCAAACCTTGGAACGCCCTGGCATAGGTCATATGATGAAAGACAACTCTCAAAATTCCTACAACGGTGTAGTGTATTATGTATCATTTTTTAAACTGTGCCATATGAAATAAATGGAAAACTATATAGTTTTAGTTCAGACACCTACCACTCTCCCCTTCAATCAAACCAGTGTAGCTTTCCATCCAAAACCTTCCCCCATTGACCAAATCACATATAACACCTGTCCCAAAAGTAATTTGTCGCTTTTTTTTTTTTTTTTTTGACACGACCATATGTCACAGAGTGGTCAGACCAGTTTGGATGGGTTGGGGGGAGGTGAAGTTTTCCAACAGTTCTGTGCTCTGTTGTCTACATGTTATGAGGAGAGGAGGCAGAATATATCACTTTGTGAGCTTCTGTGTAGTAATCGCATCATACTTATGATGGTGAAAACATTGGATCAAAGATATGTGATCAAGTTTTCCATGAAGCTGAACAAGACACCACTGGAAACTTTCAAGATGCTTCAGCAAGCGTTCGGTGATGATTGCCTGTCAAGATTGCAGTCAAATATGGGGGGGGGGGGGGCCAGATGTTCAAAGAAGGCCAGGAGGAGGTCGCCTATGAAGCTCGTCAGGGATGGTCTTCAATGTCGTTAAACGGTGCTAGTGTGGCTCATGTGCACCAGTTGCTGAATTCTGACCGTAAATGACTGTTCAGTTAATGTCAGATTTATTGAACATACTGAAACGACTGTTCACTGGATCATATCCAAAGACTTGCTCATGCATATGGTTTGTGCCAAACTTGTCCCAAAACTTTTGACCGATGCGCAAAAACAGGCTACACACACTACAAACACGACAAAAGCTAAGTTACTCTTTTCTAGATCTGTTTTTTAATGCAATGAATTAGGATTGCTGAATTTCATATACTAAAGATATCAACTGATGTAAATTTTGGTATAGTGAAGACCTAATTTACATGGATAGAAACCTTGTATGTGAATCTAGTAACTTAGTTTAAAGAGTTTAAGGGACTATCCAGTTTTGATTATCATTTCACTTTTTGTGGTTGATTGACTAAAAAACTGACACTATTAACATAAAATTAGCAATTCTATAATAATTGTAAGATAATATATAGCAAGTTGCTAGATTAATTTATTATTTCAATATGGAGAATGACAAAATCATTGCGGACAGGGACTCTGTGAGTCAGCAAAATGTAACTGATGATGATTTCTCGTTACTAACCCCAGAACTACAATCTACCTGCATGGAAAACATTTCACCAACAGAGAAAAGTAATGTAGTATTGCAAGAAGTCAGTGCTCCAGGCATAGAAGTTTCGGTTGGAAATAACAGACATGAAATAGTTACTGTAGATGCATTGGAAAACATACTGTTTCGATTTGGATCACAAATTACAGCATAACTTACAGCAAAACAGTTACAGTTATGTGAGGAAATAAAAAAAACTCTAAAAAGTCTTTAGAGGATCGTTTATCTAGATTAGAAACAGATGTATAAGTAAATTTAAGTAAGTATGTAGAGAGGGCTAACAAACAGTATACAATGTTAAAAGAGGAAATTGAGATATGTAAAAACAAACCTATCGTAGATACTGTTATTCATAAGAGTCTGTTAATTAGAGGGGTTGAACAAAGTATGAATACAATTCATCGTAAATCTTAAAATATCAAAATGGTATGGTGAACTTGGGAGGGCTGTAGGATAACAGACAGATTATCCTTGAATGACATTACAAATTTTAATGTCATTCTATATCTTTGAATTTTGAGGTTCCTTGGCAAGGGTCTGTTAGTATTACTCTTTAAAAGGTTTCCTTAGCAATGTGGAATAACGAGTGAGTTGCCTAGGTTGGTTGGCACATAAGGGGAACTTGTAAATCAGAAGTCCGATTATGTAATTAAAGTGGTGTGTTGGAGTTTATTAAAACTGATTTAAACTCTGCAGAGTATACGACTGTTATTTCATTTACTTAGTTTAAATGCACGTTTAGTACACAAATAAAAAAATAGTGCCAACTGGACCAAAAACTGCGAATATTAATCAATAATTAAGAAGAATAAAAAGCATGGGAAATATAACTAAAAATCTTTGGAAATACAAAAAAAAAGTGTTTATCGAATCTCTCTCTTTCTTCTGGCATCACGCAGAAAATATAGATTTTTAATGGGTTTTTACAATGTGAAAGCTTGGGGTCCAATAAAATCTGACGTACATGTTGAGAGATTATGATACATTTTATGAATATTCTATATTCTGCCATAACTTAAAAATAGCTGAATTGATTTTGACGAGATTTAAAACTGTGGATTTCTATAAAGAACACTGGAAATTAAAAGGAGTGGGTGTAAAGCGGAAGAGAGATTCGGCTTTTTTTAATACCAAATATAGACCGCTTTTTTCTGATCGATTTTAAGTATATATGTACAAATTTTCATTTATATCAGATAAAAACTGTAGGTATGTATAAAAAACAATTAAGGAGGTGTAGAGGGGAAGAGTAATTTGATTTTTGTAAAATTAGTGTGGACAGTATTTTTCTCTTTATTTTAAAGGATACATGTGCAAAGTTCCATTGAAACTGGATAAAAGCTGCAGCTTTGTATTAAGAACATTTGCAAAAATTAAATGCGATAAGGGAATGAGGGGTTGGATTTTGTAAACAGAATGTAGACACTATGTTTCTTTTTCATTTTAAATATACATGTGCAGTGTTACATCAAAATCTGATAAAAACTGTGGGTTTCTATAAAGAACATTGGAAATTAAGAGGGGTTAGGATTCTGCAAACAAAAATTTAAACAGAATTCCTTCAGGATTGGATAGAAATTGTAGCTTTGTATAAAGAACACTAACAAAAATTAAGGGGATGGAAAGGGGTAGAGGAGTTTGGTTTCTCTAAACCAAATGTATACAGTATTTTTCTGTTTGTTTTAAAGTATACATTCTTCATACTTCATTCAAAATCGGATAAAAATTGTAGCTTTGTATAAAGAATATTGACAGTAATTTAGATGGTGGAAAGGAAGATGGAGTTTGGATTTTGTAAAATTAATGGACAGTATTTTTCTTTTTCTCTTTGTTTTTAAGTATACACATGCCAAGTTCCAGTGAAATCAGATTAAACTGTGGGTTTGTACAAAAATTAAGAGGTGTAAAGTGGAAGAGGGGTTGGTTTTTGGATTTTCTTGGTCAAAAATCTTCTCCAGGAAAAATTCATATACACAGACGGAAAAAAAAATCCCAACACCAAGAAAAAATTATTGTAGAGTAATGAAATTTGGACAATGCATTTGTCAAGTTAACATGTTTAATTGATTAAATTTTCAAGATCACAGGTTAATTTAAGCTCAAGAAAATGCATTTCAAATGTGAAATACTGTTAAATTAATAGCCGGTGTAACCTCCAGAATTTTGAATGCAAGCCTGCAAACGTGAATGCATTGTGTCATACAGGTTTCGAATGTCACTTTGTGGTATGGAGTTCCATGCTTGTTGTACTTGTGCTGTCAATACTGGGACGGTCAGTGCTGGCTGTGGATGATGCTGGAGTTGTCGTCCAATGATATCCCATACGTGTTCAATTGGAGACAGATCTGGTGATCTCGCAGGCCAAGGTAACATGTCGACACTCTGTAGAGCACGTTGCGAGACAACAGCGGTATGAGGGCGAGCGTTATCCTGTTGAAAAACTCCCCCTTGAATGCTGTTCATGAATGGCAGCACTACAGGTTGAATTACCAGACTGACGTACAAATTTGCAGTCAGTGTGTTTGGTATAACCACAAGAGTGCTCCTGCTGTCATAGGAAATCGGTTACTTCAAGGACAGCTCCGAGCCAGGCGCCCTGTAGCGTGCATTCCACTGACTACAAGCCATCGCCGTTTGCGACTCCAGTGGTGTCAAGCCAGAGCTCATTGGAGGACGGAGTGGAGATCTGTTGTGTTTTCTGATGAAAGCAGGTTCTGCCTTGGTGCCAGTGATGGCCGAGTGTTGGTCAGAAGGAGGCCAGGGGAACGCCTGCAACCAAACTGTCTGCGGCCTAGACACACTGGACCTACACCTGGAGTCATGGTCTGGGGAGCAATTTCCTATGACAGCAGGAGCACTCTTGTGGTTATACCAAACACACTGACTGCAAATTTGTACGTCAGTCTGGTAATTCAACCTGTAGTGCTGCCATTCATGAACAGCATTCAAGGGGGAGTTTTTCAACAGGATAACGCTCGCCCTCATACCGCTGTTGTCTCGCAACGTGCTCTACAGAGTGTCGACATGTTACCTTGGCCTGCGAGATCACCAGATCTGTCTCCAATTGAACACGTATGGGATATCATTGGACGACAACTCCAGCATCATCCACAGCCAGCACTGACCGTCCCAGTATTGACAGCACAAGTACAACAAGCATGGAACTCCATACCACAAAGTGACATTCGAAACCTGTATGACACAATGCATTCACGTTTGCAGGCTTGCATTCAAAATTCTGGAGGTTACACCGGCTATTAATTTAACAGTATTTCACATTTGAAATGCATTATCTTGAGCTTAAATTAACCTGTGATCTTGAAAATTTAATCAATTAAACATGTTAACTTGACAAATGCATTGTCCAAATTTCATTACTCTACAATAATTTTTTCTTGGTGTTGGGATTTTTTTTTCCGTCTGTGTATGTACCAACCATTACAGTGATTGCTCAAACAGTGCCGACTATAGCTTCTTATAAACAACATGACAAAAATTAAAGAGGGTGGAAAGGTGGACACGGGTTCATTTCTTGCAAACCAAATGTTGACTATATTTTTCTCTCTGTTTTAAAGTAAAGGTGTGCAAAATTCCATCGAAACCGGATAAAAACTGTGGGGTTGTTAAATATAAGGGATGTAATGGGTGAGGGGGTGATTTTTTTGGTCAGAAACCTTCTCAGTGAAATAATACATATAAGTGCCAATTTACATGGTGATTGGTCAAACGGTGTCAACTGTAGCTTTGTATAAAGAACATTATACAAAAATTAAGTGGGTGGAGAGAAGGAGAAGGGTTGGGCTTTTGCAGACCAAATGTTGACAGTATTTTTCTTTTAAAGTATACATGTGCAAAGTTCTATTGAAATCGGATAAAAAAAATTGGGTTTGTATAAAAATTAAGGGTTGTAAAAGGGGGGAGTGATGTTTTGATTTTTTTTATTGGAAACCTTCTTCATAAAAAATTACATGTGTATGCCAACTTTCATGGAGATCATGACGCAATTTTGATGGATATTAGAGGATTCAGTCAACCAGCAGCCAAAATTGAAGGGGGAAATAGGTACAATTATAAAAAGGCACAGATTTCAGATTTGAAGAGATATTTCAGAGAACTTTTCAGCAAATGGAAGGAAGGCACAAGTACAGTAGAGTCAATATGGGAAGAGTTCAAGGAAATAATAAGAAAAGGGGAAGAAAAATTCATTCCAAAGCAGAAAATAAAGAGAATAAAGGTTCCTGTGTAATAAGGAAGTGAGGAGGTTAAAGAGGTTAGTACGAAGAGAACATAACAGAGTTAAGAGACAGCAGGGTAGTAGGGAATATTTGAAACAAATAAACAAGGACTTAATAACAGCAAAGAAAGTGGCTAAAGATGGGTTTATGAAGAGTATTGTCAGTGCAGGAGGACCACTGACTGATGCATTTAGAAATTTCTATGGCTATATCAGGAAACTGAGGGGAAGGGAGGGTGTAGAGACACTTATAGATAAGGATGGAGAAGTAGTTATTGAGAATTTGAAAAAGGCAGAGATTTTAAGTAACTGGTTTAGTGAGAGCATTAGGGACAATGAATCAGAAATGGGAAGGTCTAATTCGGAGAATGAGCTTAACAATACGATTAGAAATGAAGATACTAAAAAATTTGGAATTTATTCTGAAGAAATCATGAAGGAAATAAGCAACTGAAAAAACATAAGGGGGCTGGTGCAGATAATATTACTACAGATATCTTAAAGATAGCTGGATGTGACATTGTACCTTATCTTGAAATATTATTTAAATTGAGTCTAGACACTTGCTGCTTACCACAGACTGGAAAAGTGCGATAGTAGTACCGGTACATAAAGGAGGGGTGAGAAATAGAGTCGAAAATTACAGGCTAATCAGTTTGACTTCAGTGGTCGGTAAATTAATAGAAAGATTGATTTGCAACCACATCAGAAATGTATATGAGGAACGTAAGTGGTTTTCAAGTAGGCAACATGGGTTCAGGCAAGGATATTCATGCAAATCTCAGTTGGTGGGATATATGCAAGATATTTCAGATGAAATGGACAAGGGAGGCCAAATTGATAGTGTAGCAATAGATCTTTCAAAGGCGTTTGACAGAGTAAGCCACAAAATGGTAGTGAATAAGGTAAAAAGGGTAGAGAACAGAAAGTTAGGGTGGAAATACGGTATCAAAGGAAGTGGAAGTAAAAATGGGAGTGCCACAGGGTAGCGTATTGGGACCATTGCTATTGATTATTCTTATGAATAATTGTGTTGATTGTTTACTATCTGAAATTAGATTGTTTGCAGATGGCATAATGCTGTATAAAAGTATCAAAACGATAGAGGACTGTAAACAGTTGCAGGGTGATCTGGACAGGATATCTAGTTGGGTTGGTAAACATGGGATGAAGATAAATGCAAAGAAGAGTCAGCTAATTAGATACACAAATAAAAAAACAAAGGTTAATTATGAATATAAGGTGGGGAAAGAATTGCTTTCTGAAGACTTGAAATGTAAATATCTTGGCATTACATTTGATAACAAGCTTAACTGGGCAGGACACATTGGACAGGTGGTAGGAAAAGGTTTCAAAATTCTGCACTTGTTGGAGAGAGTGATGAGGGGATGCACGAGAGAAGTGAAGGAATTGGGTTACAAAACTTTGGTCAGACCATTGCTCGAATATGGTAGTGTAGTATGGGACCCACATTTTGAGTATCAAATACAGGAGTTGGAGAAGGTGCAAAGGGCTGCTAGATTTGTTTATGGAAATTATCACAGAATGCAATCAGTGACAGATATGATTAAGGAGCTGGAATGGGATTCATCTCAAGACAGGAGGAGGATGAGGAGGGTCATGGGAGTGTACAGGGCGTATACTGGCAATGAGGCATGGAAAGTTTTGCAGTAGGTATGAAAAGTAGTTCATGGAAGGGAAAAGATGACCGTGACCACAAGCTGGCACTCCATTTCAGGCACAAGGGCGTGGGAAGATTTTCTTTTTTAGGTAATGGTGTCAGGGACTGGAATGAGTTACCAAGGGGAATGATGAATAACTTACCAAAAATTGTAAAAGAATTTAAAGTTAAAATTTGTAGAGCACAAATGTAGGTGGGTGCAGGATAGGGGGAAGTTGAGTGTGTAGGGTAATTGCCACCGGAGCGTGTGCTCCATTGCAATTAAATTAAAATCAATTAAATGGTGTCAACTATAGCTTTGTATATAGAACACTGACAAAAATTAAGGGGGTTGAAAGGGGGAGAGGGGTTGGGTTTCTGCAAACCAAATGTTGAAAGTAATTTTCTCTTTATTTAAAGTTATATATGTCAAAAGATCCATCAAAATCAAATAAAAATTTGGTTTGTATAAAAATTAAGGGGTTTAAAGTAGTAGAGGGGGTGGGTTCTCAATGAAATTTATACGGGACCACTTTGAAGGTATAACGTATCCATTAAAAAAAATTAATTAAAAATCGGTTAAGAAATGGCAATCGGTTAAGAAATGGCAAAGATATTACTGAATATACAAAAAATAAAAGACGAATTGATAACCTCCCCTTTTTTTGAAGTCGGTTAAAAATCAGAGTCTTTAAAGGTTATTGTTAACTATTAAATGAAAATCGAAAAGTCTTAAGTAGATATATTCTTATCTTGAATTGCAAAGTTCTGGTATCAGTCACAAATGTTGGAGTATTTCGGCTTCGATCCTTAGTAAATATTGCAGTCCCACCAGTAGAAATAATTCTCATGTCCAACCAACAATAGGCTGGTTTAACCTCACAGTTCCAAGGTTCACAAGAATTTAGTTCACGCGCGCACATAGAACACCGAGCGGTCAACCATGTGACCAAAATCCTTTATGTTTCCTAGTGTTTTTTTTTTAAAAAAAAACAAATATTGTATGCCTTCCAATTTTAGTGAGTTATATTATAATGTAAATAATGTATTTTAATAACTTTAAATCCCTTAAATGAGAGTTTATTTTACTTTAAGCATATCATTTTGCACTCGTGTACTTTCATTGCTATAGTGACTCATATATGACCAAAGTTTGAATTTCTACACATTCTTTGAAACTTTTACAGATTGTAGTGATGGTTTTTAGAAACAGTTTCGCCCTTAATGATTTTCTGGAAATACTTCATAGTTTTGCTGCAATCAAATCTTAAATTTTGCACATCTAGGCACTTTTTCTTATATATCATAAGGTTTTGTTGGTACTTTTAATGATACTTTGTTCCTTGCAAATTTATATTTCTTATTCAGTTTCAATTTTATTGATGATGCTTTTGATTCATGAGATACCATAAATATAAGATGCATTGCTCTCATGTTGGTTAACCAAACTGTCCTATGCCTATAAATTAATGTTTAAACTTCTTGAAATTAGGTATTAAAAGCTTTTCCATATTTTGTTCTCAACTTTGTAACTATTTTTCTTGATTTATGACTGAATTACTATTTTGATTTTAAATTAACTGTTCACAATTGAAGGAAATATTTTAATACGTCATACCTTTCCTGAATAAATTTCAGCTAAGCTCTTTAATTCCCTCATTATCCATTATACGAAATCTATTCTTTCAATTTTCTTATTTTATTTAAATGCTGTTTCATTATATTCCATGTTGTATTAAGAGAAATATGCTTGTTTCTTTTATATTGTGCTATTCCATTAATCTTTTAAATTCTTTACTTCCCTGTCAAAATTGAAGTGAATCTTCCCTATTAGCATCTTTTACTATCTTATTTTCGATCTTTCAGATTTAAACTTGTTTTATTCGTAATTTTACATCTCTACAATCCCTTATTATTGTTTTAAAATGTGAAGTAACCTACTTATATGTTAGAGGTTCAAGACCTTTGTTAAAATATCATACCTGCCAATTTTTAAAATTGTGTTTTTGTAAGGACGCTGGACATCTTAATTTAATCGACCATGAACTAAACATCCAGAAACTTGTAACAATTTCCAGATATAGCAATAAAAGTGTTGATTTTGTTGTTCACTCCTCCTGGTTTTAAACTGGCGATGTGTTTACTGCAATTCACATGATGGGCCAAATGATTTCTTCTGCTATGTGTTATGTTAGCATCACTTCCACAAACTGCATATATATATATATATACCACAAAATTTTCCCCTTTTCTGGTTTTTAATACGCACAGAAATTCAACAGAATTTGCTTTGCTAAATGTAGAAGCAAATGATATTCAAACGATTGCTGATTTGACTTTCAAAAACAGTATTATTGTAAAACTGAACAGATCAATTAATTATCGACTACAGCAAAATGTAGCGTACCTTGGTGTAAAATTATAGTCAAATGAAGGAAGCTTCAATGCACATAAAACAATAGTTGCAGCCATGAACGAAATCATGGACCTACCACAACTGTCAATAAAAACGGCAATAATATTGTTCCATATAAAGATCTCACCTACGTGATCGAGCTTTAGTTTGGAAATTTGTAAAATAACACTATTCATCCATACAACTGTAAAACGACAATACTTCCCGTAAATTTTACGGAAAACTGTAAATAATGGCAGGTATGCTATATCAATGAAACTTTATTACTTATGCCCATTTATATTTCTTAACATGCTTTCATGTGTCACATGATACTGATCTTAGCTTCCATACATGCTTAGGAAATTGCTTAATTACAGTATGAAATATTGGTATTTATTGTCTTGTATTGTATATATTTTGTGTTTTGCCATAACTTAATAAATAAAATTAATTCAACATACCAAACAGTTCTTCATAGCAATAATTGTCAATCAGAAATTCCAGGGCTTCTAGTCATCTTAGTAAAGAAACACACAGCAATTTGTATAAAACATTCTTCAGTCTCCCATCATGGAAGCATGTGGAAGGCTTGAGAATGTTTTGCTCAGCACATATGAGAAAAACCTTCACTCTTTCATTACATAATGATTGGATTATTATATCACTGCTATTTTCCAAGGCACTTAAAACTAGCACTTTTGGCCCTTCTTGTCTTCAGCCAGATTTTAAATAGCTTTAATAATAGTCCCAGAAGCTTATTACACGAGTTGTGGTTTCTGTAGCCTCATAAATTAACTTGTGCCATGATGCGGAGCTTTGTTTTGCTACAGCTGACCCCTCGACACATTAAACATCATGAAGATAATCTTTGATATAAGTTAAAATGAACTTTAGATTCAAGTATTGGGAAATTTTGGTAGCAAATCTTAGGTTATCCTAATGCATCAGCTGCTAAGAGAAACACATAACAATCTTTTCTATTAATACAGAACTGAAGGAAACATGCACAATTCATGTAATCGTAGGCCAGAGTCGGTTGATTCTTGGTTGTCCAGGCCACCTGCACATCCAAGAATCAACATGCAAAATTCATGTTTAACAACCAGAACAGCAAAGAATGATACACCTATAAGCAATATTAGAAAAATAAGTTGACTAACATTTAAAAATATTTTAAAGGTATACAAGATAATCGGACTCATTGGCTCTGTAATTGTGATTTTTCATTTTACTTGAATAAAGTGTCACAGTTTCATGTCAGGTTCCTTTTTCCTTGTGGACCTTACAAAGCAGCTGACTTCTATTATTTGGCTACAAGATTAGACAAAAATCTAAATTTTTGTGGAAACACATGAAAAAATAATGATACTGTAAACAGTATATATGCTCTACTGAAATGCATTCTATACTACTTCTCTAAGGTATTCAGTTCCACACAAGAGCATAAAAAATGAGTGAATTCAACTACAGTAGAGTCCCGTTAATCTGAACCCCGGTAATCCGAACGTCCGGTTAATCCGAACATGGCAAAGCATTACATAGTCTTAATATAAAAAATGGTAAAAGAATTAAAACACCCTGAAAATACAGTTCATACGCTATATAATTGTGTGGTTAACTACTGTACATATACACAATTTTAATTTATACAGAAAAATTAGCTAGAAAAGATTAAATTTAAGAAGTGCTTAACACTGAAAGAAAAACTGTCAAACTTACGATAGTAGTTACAACAGTTAGAAACACACATTTCATTCCTACTTTTTAGATCACAGAAACTCAGTAATTGTTTTTTGGTGTAATGATGACAGTCTGTTATATGACGCAAAGTTGCGCCATCGTCTGATAAACATTAAATCAGCTGGTGTAGCAGTGGTCTGTTGCTCCATATAGCGTAGCGCGAGATCAAAGGCTTCTGCCGCTTCAGTGTGTGACACCAACTCTCCTTTGTCACATTCCGTCTCATTGTCACTTTCGTCGTAACATTCCACTTCTACCTGGTCTTGAGTCACAGCAGCCACTAAATCAACGTCAGTAAGGTGCTCCAGTATTGAATCATCCGCTGCCATCCATTCATCTACGTCTGCTTCACAGGCTTCTTCACATCCAGGGATTGTCTGTACCATTTTTAGGAAACTCTCCTCTTCATTTTCAGCTGGTATGTCCTGAAATTCAAGAGATGTCCATAGTTTTCTCCAAGATTTTCTCAAAGTGTTTTCTGAAATTTTCTGCCATGCCTCAGCAGCCCAATAAACAACATCCGTCAGATTTGGTTTTTTTTTATTTTTTCAACTAAAGGAATGTTATCATCTTGGATCAGCATTCTTAAGAATTGTTTTCTGAAAATCAGTTTTGATGTTTGTAGTACGCCCTGGTCCATCGGCTGTAGAAGTGGTGTAGCATTCGGCGGCAAAAACTTCGCCACGATTTCTCCATCACATAATTCCTCAATGCTGGGGTGAGATGGTGCGTTATCAATCAAAAGGATAGCACGGGGAGGCAAATTATTTTCCTTGGAAAACCGCCGGACAGAGGGAACAAACTGGTCGTGAAACCATTCTTTGAACAGCTTACCATCCATCCATGCTTTTTTCTGGTTGCGATAGTATACAGGTAGGGATTTCATGTTGCAGTTTTTGAAAGCTCTGGGGCTAACAGATTTGCCGATCATCATTAAAGGGAGCTTGTGATTACCAGCAGCGTTTCTGCACACTAGTAAAGTCACACGATCTTTGCTCATTTTAAAGCCAGGAGCTTGGACTTCTGCTTTTGATGCCAGGCTTTTTGTTGGCAATGCCCTAAAATTAAGGCCTGTCTCGTCAGCATTATAAATTTGTTGGGGAGAATAATTTCTCTCTCTTATCAGTTTATTAAATTCATGCACGTATTCCTTCGCTGCATCATGGTCAGAAGAAAGCTTCTCTCCAGTAATTGTTAGCTGACGAATCCCATGACGTTTTTTTAAATCTGTCCAACCAACCCGTACTTGCATTAAAAGACTCATCACCATTCATTAATTTGTTTAGGTAAACAGCCTTTTCCTGAACCATTGGTCCACTCAGAGGAGTTCCCCTTTCTCTTTCCTGTGTAAACCAAAAGAAAAGAGCTTCATCCACTTTATCATACTGGGACTGTTTCAGAGTCTGCCGAATATCGAGTGTTTTTCCCGAAGACGTTGCACAGCACTGTTCAAGCTTCACTCGGTTCTTCTTCCAATCACAAATGGTTGCCTTACCAACACCTAGTTCCGTCGCCAGCTTAGATACATTCTCACCACTGTCCAATCACTTCAAAGCATCCAGTTTTTCTCTGAGCGTTAACGTCGTATGTTTCTGTTTACTCATGGCGATAACACGCTAGTGTACACGAATTTTGTAAGTGTGTTAGCGATCGATTGCTAAGATTATCTCAGCAGTTCGCGAGCCGTCTGAGAGTGTACTGACCACGAACACTTCAAACATCAACAATAAAGGGAGGGAGTGAGCCATTGTTCACCCAGTTGTTCCCAATTGTTACCATGCTGTACCTACTTATATGCTTGGTATACTTCATTGTAAAAATTAGTCACTGTAACTCCGGCTAATCCGAACAAATTGGTAATCCGAACAAGGCCCGGTCCCAATTAGTTCGGATTAGCGAGACTCTGCTGTAGTTAAAATATTTGTGAATGACGTTGCCGGTTTGTTACGACAAATATTCATCTTTTGTACGGCCATTACATCCTATTACGTGAGCAAATAACAAATATCGCACATTCTTGCCAACTTCATATGCTCATTTTAAATCAAGAATTTAACTAAAATGAGAAACCATATTACAAGAATTCTGAAAAATGTGATTTCAGTTTAATATCTGGTTATTTTGTATCTTACCAGAATATCAACAGTGAACAGAATGAGCCTAATGTGAAGGTAGTGAGACTTGTATTCATTCAAGTTATATACAGAAATTATTATTACTAGCCACAGATAACATATTTGGATGGAGTTAACAGTCAGATTGAGCCAAATGCCAAAAAATCATAGAAATTTGAATTTTGTTTTTAAAGTCCGTAACTCTTAGTAGGCCCCAGGTTCGAAACCCAGAGTGGCCAGGAATTTTTACAGACTGTGCTTTGTTCATATGAGGTAGGCCAGTGACTATGTGGTTCAGTTTCCACATTCAGCCGTAGGTCCCAGAGGAAAGGGACTAGCCATTCTAACTCTGACTCATTGGTTTAATACGCCTCCTTCCAGAGAATCCAACCAACCTTCAGACTGTAGATTAAATTAATTTAAACCAGATGTATCAAATTTCAAACCTCTTCCCCCATTATTTTTTCATCTCATCCAAGTGAACAAATAACAATTGACACCATTTTCTGCCTATTTAGGTAAATTTTAAAATTTAAATTGATAAATCATGATACTTACACTTCTGGAATAAGCCAGAATTTCTGTAAGCCAAAGATTTTCACTTTTCAACCACTCTTTAGGTGTTAAAGATGTTACTCAGAAGTTCTACTAATTTTCTGTATTATGACTGTTTCTTGGTCACACCAAAATTGTAAGGTTCACTTAAGATCAGATAAGCCAACTGTAACATGTTTGAGTAATTTTGAAGCATTTGGTAACTATATGCTTTATGGTTTCATCACATCCACAGCACGGTTGGTATTAGCATTTACTGCTGTTACTGAATTTCTAAGTTTTTAATTCCATAACATTCATTTGCAACACCTTTTCTTGCAAATATTAGGTATGTTTTTCCTGACTACCATTTTCATTACACCCAATTCACTGACCTAATTTTCCAGTAATGTCTTTCAGATGTTTTCCACTTTCACAATGTTCTAACCTTTAGGAATGAGGGGAGAGAGAGCTGTTTTCTACATTTCTTTTTGCCATACTTTTATTAATAGTTTCTCTCTGCTTACCATCAAATAAACTAACTACTATTTTTCTCATGTGTATAAGATCCTAAGCTTCTAATTTTACATGTCTCTTATCCACTGATATTATTGTAAGGATGTTTTTCAATCTAGGTCTCACAATTTTCAGTTTGATTCAATAATTCCTCATGAATACATATAACAGGTACTGTTTAAGTACTAATAACTATAATTGGTATTACTGGCACTAAACTTTGATTTGAAAAGTTCTCACATTAGATTTGTGTATTTATAATTTATTTTATTTTTAACAGTCATGCAGAACATCTTCCATCCCCAAACTAGCAGGTTCCTGTAATTTTTAAATACTGATTGTAAGGTAACCTAAAAATTCACAAACTGCATAACGAAATTTATTCACAGAACAGCAGGCTTAATTAAATAGGTTGGCACATAACTTTGAAGTCACTTACTTAGTCAATTCAAGTCAGAAATCAAATTAAACAGCCATAGAAAGTCAGAAGATAATATTTGCATATCTGGCATTTGGTTTTAGAATATTGTGTAAAAGTAAACATTGCCTTCATTTTTAGAGACATTTAGAATTATAACTAGCAAAAAGACAATAGAAATCTGATAGCTAGAAAATCCTACTAAAGAGTTTGAAAACATTAAAAGTTAATAGCCGGTATGGAAAATTAAGGCGCAATTGTATGTTTTAGAATTATAGACGTCATTATTTTGATAGATAGAAAGTCAGTTTATAGCAAGAAAGAAATGTAATTTTGAATTACACAACACATTACAGTTTGGAAAAGGATCACTGAAGTCTAAAAGTTGATTTTTTAGCAGTTTGTAAAAACTTTGAACACACGGGAAAAGATTGAAATAACCAGTTTAGAAGATAAGTAAATTCAGTGGGAGATACTGTATTCAAAATAAAGGTTAGTCAAATACTAACACTTTTCAGTAAGATTCATTTAAATTCACGAAGTCATGGGGTTAAGATAACTTTGGGAGGTCACATGACTGGCTGTGGCAGAAGAGTCCTGGCTGAACGGCACTAGATTACTTATACGAAAACAGAGATTAGTTGCTGTCTGTTGCTGGAAACCACTGGAGCAGACAAAACATGTGTTGGTCAGGGCTCATCCAGTATAACAGACTATTCAGAGAATAATTACTCTTAGGAAAAAATCAGTTGTTATAGAGACCAGAAAAAAAAAAGAAATTTCTGGCGATCGACTAGACAAGGTTAGTTTGCATTTTGCGATGTGTTGAAATAAAAGTTACTGTCAGCTAAGGACCTGGGTAATTCTTCGGTTTGTTTATAAATGAAATAAGGAAAAATAAATGTCAAATGAATAATAATAAAGACTTATTATTATTATTATTATTTTATGTGAATAGGCCTATACAGATCACGCAAAACGTAGTCATTTTCTGTTTGAGTTTCTTTTGCCATTTCAGTATTCTCGCATCCGTTTACTGAAGGCAAGTTTTCTGTCTTCTGTCAATGTTGTGCCGGTCTTCTTGGCTTTGATTTCTGGCATGACTACCAAGTCGTGTATTTTTTGTCTGAAGATTTTGCAATCTAGGATTTCTGAACTCTTGATTTTAGCTTTTTCCAGATCTTGTCTTACTTGATCGAACCAACTGTTAGGCATTTTTAATGGTTGCATGAGTTTGAATATCTGCTTAGTTAATCTGTGATCTGGCATCCTGTAGATGTGACCGTAGAATTTTAGTCTGCGTTTTCTGATGTTGTTGGCTATGTATGAGTGGGACTCTACTGTTTTGTTTGACTTTAGTCTGTAGGCTTCTTCTGTTTTGGTTGGTCCAATAATTTTCCTGATTATTCTTCGTTCTTCTTTTTAGATGTTCTTGATATCCCTCTTAGAGTTTAGTGTGAGTGTTTCTGTGGCGTATAGAGCGTTGGGTTTAATAACTGTATTGTAGTGTCTAATTTATTATTGATTTCCTATGTTCTTTTTGTTGTAGATGTTGCAGGTATGTCCGAAAGCCTTTTTCATTTTGTTGTGTCTGTTTTGCTGTGCCTTCTTTTCGAGTCCTATTGGACTGATAATTTCACCTAAGTATTTAAACTCGGTGACTCTTTATTTTTCCATATTTTGTGTCCAGTGTTTTATGTTCAGTTTGTGTGCCAAGAAAAACAGTTTTCTCAAAGGAGATTTTTAGTCAAATTTTTTCTGCTAATTCTTTGAGGGATTCTATTTGTTTGATGGCTTGTTGTTCACTTTCTGACAGAATAGCCAGATCATCTGCAAAGGCCAAGCATGAGATATTTAGTCTGCTTCTGCCTAGTTTTACTGGGGGTGTTTGTTTTCTCCCATTCTCTAATGACTTTGTCCAGGGCTATATTAAACAAGATTGGCGAGAGACCGTCACCCTGTCTAATGCCAGTTTTTGTCTCAAATTCTCTGGAGAGTTCTCCCATGAATTTTACTTTGTTTGTGGTGTTGGTGTCTGATTGATTAATTCTCTTGATTTATTGTCCAGACCATATTCCTTTAGGATGTTGAGTAGGCTTTTCCTGTCGATTATTGTTATTATTCGCCACAAGAACATAAAAATGATTCTGTACTCCTGACGATATATCAATCCATATTACAAATAAAACAAGCAGTTTATAAAATATAACATCGGCACTTAATTTCATATAACACTCGCTTTGCGTGGGAAGGAGGGAAGTGAAGGCATGGTGTGAGACAATGTAGGCAGCCATCTTAAGATTTTGAGGAGTGTGGCAGAACAGATTCAAATATTATAATGTGACTTTCATTCAGCAAAGGGGTTTGAACTGATCTGGTCTGATTACTTATCATAACCTGCAGTCAGATTATTTGGTAAAGATTTCCAATTGCCTACAGATTGTTCGGACTTGTAAAATTTCTTCTCAGGAATACAGTGTTTCTTTGAAATTTAACTTAGAAGCTGTAAATTTTATTTATTTGATGAACCTACCTTTTCCATTTTGAGGGTATCAAGATGGTGTCAACCAAAAATTTTGAACAATCTAACATCCAAGGCGCAAGTTGAGGTGATAATTGTTTATCCTAACCACGGTAAGCATTTAGTCCTTACGATATAGTAATGACAACACTTCCACTATGGGTAGATATTAATTCATAATCTCGAATTTTTCTCTCAAAGCAAATAATTTTGAGCTTAATGGGCAAACATTCAGTAGGTAGATAATATTAATAAACCACATTTTCTACATCTTTCATTATTTATAACTCTTAGCAATAACCAAAGCCTAGTGATAAAAAATATAAAACAGATCTACTTTTCCTGACAAACACCTCAAATTTTAAAATAATGTATAACAGTTGCTAGTTTACTTACCCGTCGATCACATTCAAGTTGAATATTTACATTTTGTTTATATTCTAAACCACCAAGGCTTTCAAATGTTGATGCTCCAGGTTTACTCAAATCATTTACAAAAAACTCTATTTCAAACTGAGATGGATTTGTAGCTCTGTAAAAAAAATAACACACAATCATGAAGCAGGAAGATAAAAAAAGGCCACACAAACACATAATTACACATTTGCAAGTTTAATCTATGTTACAACCAACTATAAATATAAGTAGCAAGTAGTATTTTCAAGTTTACTTAATTTTCACTTCATGGAATTAATAGAAAAAATCAAATAGTAATAATAATAATAATAATAATACAAAATTACATAATCCAGACAGCCAAACTACACTACTACACAAAAGTTCACTTTTTACCATTTTAAAACTTTAGAATCTAAGTGGTTCAAGTTAGATGTATATATGCATATACATAATGCCATGTAAAGCAGCTGTCAAATTGAATTATCATAACATCTACTGTAACATAGTACGTACAGCCAAGTATTTTACGTAAAAAAAAAAGACAGTTCAAAATGTCCTATTTATGATACTACTTTACAGCTTATGATACCTAGGAACAAATCAACTTATGCAGTAACGCTTTTGGATACTGTATTATCCTTTTCAATGGATAGCCCTTAAATACTGATTGAAGTTTCTATTATTTGGTTCTTCACACAGTTGATTCCCAGAAGACAAATGATTGGCCACAGTCAATTTTGTCCAGATGCAAATGGTGTAACCCTCGTTTTGATTCATGACTCCTAACTACAATAATGTTTTACTAATAGAAGATGGCAAGGAGTCTTTCATTCTGACAACATCTCAATTAGTGAATCATAAGCCAACAAGGTTACTAAGTTGGTAGAAGACTCCATCTCAAGAAAACAAATCAGTTCTATCATGTATGCTGTCCAGGAAGTTGTTAGTTATTATTATGGTTCAGATCTTTAAGACAAGTCATATTTTTTCATGCCTTCCTTTCGAACTGAAATGCTGAGTTAAATACTGATTCAATGTTTCTGGTTGTATTTAAATTATGTATAAATGCATATTTAGGCAATTTTCCTAATTTTGGTCATATTACAATAATATTTATGGTCATAAGGTCACATTTTGAGGTAAAATCTGATAATTTTAATAGAAGTTATAAATAAGAAGAAACAAAGATAATTATTCACAGAAATGTACTCCTGTTATACACTGGAGAAAGAGATGAAACTAAATGTCATGGAATTTGTCAGAATTCACCACTCAAGAATTAAAGTTTTAAATATTTTTTTTTTAAGTTTATAAATGTTATGTTTCGCCCGCCTTTTAATTGTGACAATGCATCGAGCCGCGTCGATCTATGTCTCACTTGCAATGGTAACGCAAGAGTTGATTCCAGTGCAGGGACCCACCGATGAGTTGGGAGGAACCAATTGCCTTCCTATGATCCTCAATATTGTAAACCATTGCTCAGTGGGAAATCTCTCCCTAGCAAGGTCAGGCATTCCATGCATACCAGACTCTACGCATCGGGGCAAGCAAAAAGCCTTCGGTTACTCACACACTGTCACAAATACTTTTGAAAATAATCCTCTGTCAGTATTAAATCTGCAGTGGATCAGTACGTACCGCCATGCCAAAAACAAAATTTTCTGAATGTGCAAAGTTACGGAGTTATGTAAAGCAATTTGGGGAGGAGTATTTTAGTACAGACAAAATAGTTCTTTTCTGTAAATTATGCGAAACTAAAGTGACTACAACAAAACAATTTCATATGCAGCAGCATTGCAATACATCAAGACACAAGAATAAGGTACCATGGATTTTAGCTCGAAAAAGCAAACAGCGACTATTTTTTTGATACCTCTACAGCTTCGTCATCTTCCAAATTGTAATTGTTTTCTATAGAACTTTGAGAAATGATAGTATCAGCCAACATTTCACTTAATAAAGTGAACAATGAACATTTCAAATCTTACTTGGAGAAATACACAACTCGGAGGATTCCAACCAAATCAATATTGAGGAAGAATTATTTGCCGTCTTGTGGTTGCGCAGACTTCCGCAGTCGTTATCGATGTTATCTTGGTTGAACCACATTAATTTATCGAAACCTAATGTTTTGACCAAAATTTTGTGGAACTAACTGAATTCTGCCTTAGGACTACAATCTTTCAATACAAGGGTGACTTCTACCAACAGAATCAGGGAGCAGCGATGGGTTGCCCACTGTGTCCAGTGTTTATAGAGGTGTTTGAGGCAGAAGTGGTCAACAATTACATCTGAAACCTTCTTTATGGCTGCGATATGTGGACGACACATTTGTTATCTGCCCTCACAGGCGAGAATCCCTCCGTGCTTTTTTCCAACACTTAAAAAATGCTTACGACAAAATTAAGTTCACCATGGAAGTTGAGGTGGACAAACTACTTCCTTTTATGGACGTGATCGTGAAGCGGAATGAAGATGGCTCCCTGGGCCATGGAGTTTATCACAATCCCACACACACAAATCACTATTTGCATGCAGCCTCTCACCACCATCCAGCTGTGAAACGCGGAATTATAAAAACATTAACCGCCCATGCTTCCATAGTCAGCGACAAAGTGAATATAGCCGCTGAAAGAGAACTTTTGAAGGAGATGGTTCTGGTCAATGGCTACAGCCTTGACATCATCAATAAGGCCACTTCAAGACTTAAACCTCAAGCACTACCCGATGTTCCAGCACTAGAAATTGTAGCCAGAAGACAAACAGACGGATCCATGGCAGTATTACCCTACGCCCATGGGGTTATGGATAAAACTGACCATCTTGTAAAGAAGAAAAATATCTGTCCAATATACAGAGCGCCTAGGAAGAATTCTGATGTGCTGGTAAAGGTTAAAGATAGGAGGGAGAAATTGCAGACAGCAGGCATATACCAAATACCCTGTAGCTATGTCCAAGACTGGATGGATGGTCAAGGAAAGGCTGTATGAACACATAAGACATCTTAAAAATAGCGACATCAGTAAATTAGCTGTAATATAACATTCTGCTGACAGTAGGGACACAATTTTATTTAGTGACACTGGTTCAGGAAAGCAGGTGGTGGCCCAGGTGTATCACAGAAGTATTGGAAATCAAAAAAGACCAGATAATATGAACGCAGATGATGGGCTACAACTTAACCAAAGATGGTCATGTTTGATTAGGAAAGCGTGCGATGCAGGCCCCCATCGGACTGGCCACACTGGCGGTGGTAGCTTGAGTGACGTCACTTCGAACGGTTAGCGCGCTCTCGGGAGCTGTATATGGTCGGCACCAGTTCCAGTCATGACAGTCCTCTGAAGGAGACCCCAAAATGATGGCCGAATCGTTAGGTTTCGATAAATTGACGCAGTTCAACCCGGACAACCAAGATAACACATTTACCATCAAGTTATGGAAATTTATTGCAGACAATCAGAACTAACATAGGCATCAATGGGTGAAAGTACTGATACTTGTGGGAGATACATTTTAAATGTTATCATTGGAACCATACTTGCTGACAGAAAGGGTGATATATTTTTACTGGACTATGAAGTTCTTGAATCATTAAACCACTCTACAATTGCAGCCCATTTTGAGAACGCTCTGAAACTGTTATGGAACAGTAAATTTAAGCAAGAACATGTCTTACAGTTTGTGACTGATGCTGCACCATACGTGGACGATTCTGGAAAAGGTCTTGAGATGCTGTATCCTTCGATGGTGCATTGAACTCGTCTTGCTCATAGATTACATAGGGTTGCCAAGGAAGTAAAACTAAATTTCCCTGATGTTGATCGGTTAATATCAAATGTGAAATAGATTTTTCTCAAAGATCCAGTCAGAGTGGAAAAAATTTAAAGAAGACGCACCTTCCCATCCCAACCAAACCTTACTTCTTGGGGCACACGGCCTGATGCAGTTAGCTATTACTGTGAATATTTTGAAAACATAAAGAAAATAGTTTCCAATTTTGAAAGCAGTGAATCATCTTCCATAAAAATTGACCAAGAATTCTTTTCCAGGAATTTGTTCAGAAATTTGGCGTGCATAAAGTCAGGTTTTTCAGGGATCACAACTGCATCGTATCTTGAAGAAAGTGGTCTAGATCAGCATGAAAGTTTGCTGGTTGTTAAAAATTGTGGAAACCAAGACAGGCCAAGCAGGGGTAGTGTGGCTAGTTTGCTAAAGAACAAACTTATAAAAGATTTTGTTGTATTCGCAGCAGTCATATTAATGTAATATAATTTGCTTACGGGTTTAAGCCCTGGTCGAAATGTCAGGAATAAGAAGAAGTAGGAGTGTTTCAATGCAGCATTAAAACCCATATATTACCCATTATATTACAAAGAACAGACTTGATAAAGTGTTGGATGGGAATACTCGATATAAAACAATTTGTAAAATTAGTGAAATTTCACATGGTGGTGAATCTGTTGTGACTGAAGACAAATCACAACTAAATTGCAGTGACTTGACTCTGTTTTAGTATGCTCCTGGGACATCTTACAATGTCAAATGAAGCTTTTCACAGTACAAAAAAGATTTAAGTGACAACAGGAGAAAAATCCTCTTTAAGAACTTGAAGATGCATATGGTGATATACTGCAATGCTCTGGCATTGCACAAGAATAAAAAATTGTATGTACAGTAAACATCAACAAATTTATAATAAATTCTCATTTTTTTAAAAAGCAAAAATCTAGTAATCTTTTCTTTTACAGGAACTAGAAAATAATTTTTGAAAAAAATTAATTTCCCGATGGTACAGTGAGTGCATGGAAGCAAATTATGGTGTCTACATGAAAGTGACACTACCACTTAAAATAAATGATGTACAACTGAGCATGTTTCAATGTATAATAAATTCAATGTTTGGTCATATTTTGTCTCCTTTAGGTCAGATTTACCCATTTTTAATATCATTTTTGCCTACATATTACTCGATATTTTTGGTCATAAAGATGTGAACCCTAGTATATAAAGTGTCCATTTCTTTACCATCCAGGTAATTCCAAACCCTACTGTTCATCAACTCAAATTAAATAGGAAGACTATTTTTTTATTACTATTATTTATTATATGCCAATCGGCATTGTACATAAAGAAATAATGCTTAACATCAACATATAAGAAATATAAATCATTATATAACTTATTAAAGTCTTTTAATATTAGAGATTAGTCCAGAGTGAGACCCTCGAAAGAAGTTGATATTCGTTGCATGTAGGTTAACTAGACTTATTATTCTATGGTACATAGTTTTTGTTAGGTTTCACAGCATCCAGCAGTCTTCTTGTTTGAAGATCTACCCTAGAGCATTTAAACAGGAATTGCTCAGTAATTCTGGTGAATCAATAAGCCCCTTGACAACTCTGTAGAAGAAGGATACGTCCGTCTATTGCCTTCAACTATGTAGGCTATTGATGTTCAAATAGAGATACACATCACACATGTCTGAATTGTTTTCATCATGCAGGTAACAGGAACTTAGGTCGAACCTTTTCAACACAGCTAATTTGTTGATCTGTAAATGGTGCCCAGACTATACTACCATATTGCGGTACTGGTTTGACAAAGGCAGAGAAAGGTCGAAATAGTGTTAACATTTTTGAATTCTTTCCCAGATCTACATATGAATCCCAGGACATGAAGTGCTCGCAGAGTTATGTAGTTAATATGATCAGAGAAAGTAAGTCTATCATAAGTCTACCATCAATTATCACTCTCAAATCTTTAATTAACTATCTGCACATTTTGAGCACATAATGAGTAGTTAACAGACAGTGGGTAGTGATGTCAAGAAAACACCATGATAGCACATGTTTTAATGTTAAGGAACAACTTATTTTCCTGACACTATACCTCTAGCTCGGAAATGTCTTATTGTAGAATATCAATGTTAAGGTCACTGTAAATTTCTCTAAAGTTCTTCATATCATCAGCATATAATACATACTCAAATTTAAGTGTTCCCCCAATATCATTTACGAATATGCTACATAGGATAGGTCCTAGATGGGAACCCCGTGGCACACCAGTGGTAACAATGTACTCATTTGACAAATGACCATTCACACGTACTTGTAAACACCTGTCAGATAAATACGAGTGAAGCCAGTCCAAGGCTTTGGATCGTACCCCATTATAACTTAATTTACTAACCAGAATATCATGGTTAACCATGACAAAGCCCATGCTGAAATCAGTATAAAGGGATTTCACATATTCACCATTATTCAGTTTTTTTGTTTTTGTTTTTTTTTTAACTGCTCAACGTCTCTTAACAGTGAGGTCTTTAGAGATGGGAAAGGATGGGGGCAAGGAATGTGAAGGAATTCGGCCATGACCTTTTGAAGGAAGCATCCCGACATTTGCCTGGGGTGATTTGGGAAACCATGGAAAACCCAAATCTGGATGCCCGGACAGGGATTCGAACCGCCATCCTCCTGAATGCGAGGCCAGAACGCTAACTGTTACACCACCATGCTCGGTGCCATTATTCAGTGCGTCAAGTATGAAGTTAATGTAGAGGTAGAAATTAGATGATGTAGATCCTCCACCAAAGAATCCATGCTGTTTTGAGGTTACAATATACAGGGTGACTTGCAGGAATCGGACGACTTTGGATCAGCTGTTGCATTGTTGTTACATGTGATGGCAAGATTGAAGTTATGTCATTATTTTGAGCGTGTCTTACCATTTTAGTCATAACGGAACAGTGGTCAGTACAGCATTGTGTTTTTGCATACGACACTTTTGTTAAAAACGGTGAATCTATTATCAAAACACAGTGTATCTTTTGACGCCACTTTAATATCGGTCAGAATGAGACAGTTCCAAGCCGAAACAGATTGTTAAGATGGGTTCACGCGTTTAGAACAACAGGAACAGTAACAAAGAAAAAGCCACCCGGGCCTGCAAGAACAGTGAGAACGCCCAATAACATCACCATAGTGAGAACTGCTTTAATCAGGAGTCCGAGTCGATCTGCACGCAGACATGCACGAGAGCTAAACATCAGCCGCGATTCTGTGAGGAAGATTTTAGGATTAGATTTGAAATTTCATCGCTACAAAAAGCAGGTGGTGTATCAACTCAAAGAGAGGGACCATGAACAAAGAGAATACTTCGCAGTACGTATGCAAATGTTGCTTAGTGATAATCCTAATGCAATACTATTAATGAGCGACGAAGATCATTTCCACTTAAACGGCTCAGTTAACAAACAACTTTCGATACTGGGCAACTGAAAATCCATGTAACATTCATGAAGAACCTCTCCACTCTCCAAAGGTAACAGTTTAGTGTGCGGTAGCCCGATTTGGAATAAATGGGCCGTACTTTTTTTTTAGGAAAATGGTGCCACAGTGACAGTAAACTCTGAACGCTACGTTCGCATGTTGGAAACATTTCTCGGACCAGAACTTCGGAAGCGAGGAATAAACAAGAATAATGTTTACTTCCAACAGGATGGGGCCACAGCGCATACATCCCGCGCATCGATGCGAGTTGTGAAGAAGATATTCGCTGGCAAGCTAATTTCGCATTTTGGTGACGTGCCGTGGCCGCCAAGGTCACCGGATTTGTCTCCCTGTGACTATTTCCTATGGGGATATTTGAAAGCTCGTGTCTACGCTCACAAACCATGTACTTTATGAGAGCTGAAAGATGCAATTACAGAAGAGGTGAATTTGATTGGAGAAGGTATACTGACCCGAGTTTTTGATGATTTTCTACAGAGGATGGAAATCTGCATTCAAGTGGATGGCCAGCACATGCATGACATCATATTCAACAAATGAACACACTTAATGTTTCATACAACATATGTTTTATGAAATTGTATTTTTTCACCATTATATCTATAACAATTAAATAATTTTACTAAGTAAATTAACTTTGTACTGCTCATTCGAAAAACGTCCGGTTCCCGCAAGTCACCCTGTATTTAAATGCGAAAGTAAGCTGTGGCAGGACAATCTTCTCCAAAACCTTGGTAAGTGATGATTGGATGCATAGTGGCCTATTGCTGATACCTGATTTTATCACCTGATTTATGTATGGGACTAAAGTATGATAGTTTCCATGTTGAGGGAAATTTCCTGTTTCAGGAGACTTATTGAAGATGTGAGTGATAGGCTCACAGAGTCCCACAGCACAGTTTATCAATAGAATGTTGTGTATCTGGTCAGCCCCAGCACCTTTTTAATATTCAGTCGAGTGAGTTGACGAAATACCTCATGAAAATTTAGAGAAGTCTGCATCTGAATATTTAACGCTATTGTAATGAATAGTAGGAGCAGGTGGACAATCTACAGGTTCTTTATATTTGCACTTAAAATTGATGCAAACAGATTACTAACCTCAATACCATTACTCACAGTGGCACTATTCCATGCCATGGTCAAAGAAATGTCAACACCCAAAGTGTCATTTATTTTTAATAAAACTCTGGGATTTGTTGGTATCAGATTTCAAATAATCTTCAATTTTGTCCAGATAATTCTTGTAGCAAGATTTTTACATTCGGCTCGTAATTTACTAAAGGCAGTATAATTACTGTTGGTTTTATAATTTCTATGAGTGATTTTCTTCTGTTTGATTTTACATATCAGTTTCCTAGAAAAATAACATGGATAATCGGCATTTTTCTTATAATACAACTGAGTAATTCTCCAGCAGACTATCTCGTTGAACCAGTTCACTTTGTAATCAATATTGTCCAGCTACAGATATGCAAGAAGTAATTATTCAATGCAGCAAAGTCAGCACTTCTGAAGGCATAAGTAGGGCATCATTTGGCTTCAGATTTACTTGAAATTTGAATAGTGCAGCTAACACTGGGTGATATGTCCTAATCAGTAATCAGAAACTTGAAAGAAACAAAAGAGGAGGAAAATAATTTCATAGGTACAGCCTTCATTTAAGAGGAACTGAGGGGTTTCATTGCCATTTGATGTCAAGAAGCCAGAAGAATACTGAGGGGGGAGGGGGGGGGAAGGATCAGGAGACAAAACCATCCCAGCACTGAAATTAAATGATTTTGAGAATCTATGGAAAAGTGAACTCTGGATGGCCAGGTCATGGATCTCACATGCCTCCTCAAAGATGCCAGGCCAGAACATTAATCACTTATCCACCAGGCTCAGTTAAGGCACCTACTCTGCATCTGAAAAACAATAAAAGCTGCAGGCCCAGGCAATATCCTGACAAAACAATCAGTTTGGTTTACAAACAGTGGAGTGATTGGTAAAGATTATAAACATGGGTACATAGACTCTATGGCTGAAAGCACAAGTGGTGGCATTACTGAAACCTAGCAAGGAATCAAAGCAAGCATTAGACTGCTGATACCATCTTTTGCTCAAATTCTGAACCTCACCCAACTTACTGAGAATGGTTATGAGAAGAACCTGGTTATTGCAGCAGCTTATATACACATATCTTTAGTGTATGAAACAATGAATTATCAGAAATTGTACATTAAACTGTATAAAGTAACCGAGGTCTTCCACACAACAAACACAATAAAGGGTGCAAAACTAAACAGAAGGATTTACTTGATATTATACTGGAGGAAAATTTGGAGAAGGGAGCAAAATATTGGACAGTCAGATGATAGTATGCTGTCTAACATTACAAAACACTTTTAAAAAAGTTCAGAGGAAGTGGAAAATAAATTAACAGATACCATAGAAAAAATTGTCAACCACAAAGTAAAAAACAATGTAAACTTGTATTTCCTTGCAGGAACATGCCTCAGTACTGCATAGAGAGAGTAAAACTTACACACTATGACAAGCCAGCTAGACCATACCTTGTATTTTCAAGAGGTATCATCATCTGAATACTGACCAGTTCTACATGGGGAGCACAACTGAAAATACTGTATTCCATAGTATTAGAACTTAAATTTCAGTGGGGTAATCTGAGATCAGCATGGAAAATGTGCATTTATGCCAAACTTGTAGACATTACCATAAATAAAACTGTCCTAAAAAAACTGGTTGTTTAAGGCCAACATTGATTTATCACATCAACTTCTAGCTGGTATAGTATTCCCAAAGACATGGAAAAGAAGAAAGCAGATGAATGAGTAAAGCACTTACACTGCAATTACTCAGTAAACACCACTTAACTATGAGGACTAGACCTCTGGAAACCCAGACTGAAGTCCACATAAGATCACAACTTTCAACCTCAAGAGACATTAAACGACTTGTAGACCCATCAACCACAAAATTAATTTCATAAAGAAAGATCTAATTACTGTCTCCAAGAATGCAATGAAAGTTGGAAAATTTTAAAAGAATTTTGCTGCCATATAAGGAAGAATAAGACTATATTAAAAAAAAAAAAAAAAAAAAAAAAAAGCTGCAATATGACCATCCTACATGCCAAACACATAAGATCCAATCTTATTTTATTTGATCAAGAAACATGATTCACACTATTCAATTAATTTTTGTTACTGCAGCCTTTCTGACTACAATTTTAATCAACCAATTGCTTTACTGTCTTCATTCAAATTTATACAGAATATTGGTGCATTTTTACAAAATAACCTTCATGAAACTCCCTAAAATCTGAGCACATACAATATTTGAATCTAGATGTAATAACTGGGAAACTAACCACAAAATTTCATCGAACATTGATAGTTATAGAATCACTATACTTAAAAAAAAAAAGGGTAACATTCAAAAGAATGAGAAAAACTGACGCTCACCAAATGTCCACTGAACATCTTGGCTAACAGAAACATTTGTAACATAAAAGTCTAATGTTTGTGGTGCATCCAAGTTTTCATCCCAAAGTCAAAGTCAGAGATCAATCATTTTTGTCCCCTTATTTTGTTTATTCCCCTCCAAATATAATGCTTAACCAAGTTAAAAAATACCATTAGTATGGAAAGGAAAGACAGAGTAGGCCAATCAATTAAGATTGGAGGAAGTGGGAACCTGCAACGGTAACACTGTGATTGTGGCCTCTCCAAGGACGCAGCTATGTTCATAGCTGACAGTGTCAGCTAATGATGTACACTATTGCATTTGTTATTTATGTAGGTTCGACAACTTCGATGAAACGATGGACAGAATTCAACTTTACATCAAAACAGTACTTTTATTTTGTTTCAGACATCACAACAGAAACTGTCTTCTTCCACCACTCAGTGCCTTCAACCTAAACAAAAACATCTCCCTCACACTGCAGCTGTGCATCCACTCCGCATTCAAATGTTCACCCTTCACCTGTCAGCAGGCAAACATACCAGGGTCACTTACAAACCAGACACAAAACACTACACAAACAATATATTTCAGGCTTTTCCCTTGTTCATGAATATAGACATTGAAGCACATGGCTTGGTTCAAGTGTGTGCCCAAGATCGGTTGACTGACATAAATCTTTTCTTTTTCTGTTAGGTACAGAATGGTGGTGGTGGCGATTGTGGGAGGAGGAGATGATATTCACTGTGATGGAGACATGCCCCAGTGGCAATCTCCCTACATACCTAATTATGATTCTTACACATTTTTATCTTAAAATCCTTCACAGTATACGATTTATTGTTCATTACCTACTTGGGTAATTTGTTCTAGTCCACACAAATGAAAACTTCGTTATGTCTGAAATTAACTGATAAATTTATTGGAATCTTCCTCTCTTCCCTTCTACATGCCGTTTCTAAATCATTCGCGAATATTTACCTACGCCTCTTCACAAGCACTGTAGATGCCCACAATTCTCTTCACTTGCCTTCTATACTGCAATGACTCCTAACTCTAATCTCTTGTCATTTCAGTTACTGAATGCTTTCTTTGGTACTTTCCACGGACAAATCTGATTGTCCTCCTCTACAACTCCAGTATTTGATACCCATAATATGAGTCCGAAACCATCCCACAATACTCTAGCAAGGGTATGATTTAAGTTTTGTAACCCTTGTTTTCCTGATACCCTCTTCAACAGATGCAATACTATGTACCCTTTCCCTACAGCCTTCCCAATGTGCCCTGCCTAGAATAGCTTATTGCCAACTGATATTCAAGTATTTACATTTTGTTCCTACAAGAAGCCAGTCCCCCTCCCCTCCCCAATTGAAAAAACATACAAAGCCATTATTTTCCTATCAGTATATGTGATAAGTTGACTCTTCTTGACATTTATCTTAATTCCACAACTATCCAAGCAACTAGATATGCTGTCTAGACCCCGTTACATTTTCTCTCAATCCTATATCCATTTTATACTACTATACACCATTATTAAGTCATCTGCAGACACCGTAACCTCTATTTCTTCTTAATTACCATACTAAAGTGGCTTCCCCAGATCAGAAAACTGTTCACAGTGTACTCACATCATAACATTTTATAGAATTATCAATTTACATGGGCGCCGGGAGGGGGGTGCACTTGCACCCCCGACATCCCGGGTCGCCAGGAAATTTGGGCCGATAGGGGGTGGGGAGCACCAATTACAGCCCTGGTGCACCTCCCTACATCCCGGGTCGCCGTGTGGGCAGCAATAGAGCTAAAAAAAAAAGGTCGCCCAGCCCGGAAATTTTTGGGCCGATGGGGGGGGGGGGCACCAATGCAGCCCTGGTGCACCCCCCTAGAAGCAATCCTGCCGGCGCCCATGTCAATTTATCAGATGAAAATTTAAACTATCCAAAAAATTTATTTTCTTTCCAGTTCTGATTGAACTCTATATCTGTGCATGAGTAAGGTTTTATACTGAAATATTGTAAATGGGATCCATCTTTATGTGCTGGACACTTCGCACTTGCCTTCATTTGTTGTAAATGATGGATGTACTTTCCCTGGCCTTTGGTGTGTTTATATGAAGTGAGTGTGTGTGTAAACTACCAACACCATTATTCACCATTCTGACTTTGTATTTTTTACTTCAGTTCTTTGCTTCTGTACATATAAAGAGATTCTCAGGCCAGCAGATCACCTTTTCGTTCACTCCAAACGGTATTCACTAAATCTTACATCATTTTGTGGTTCAGTTTATCAAATGCATTTTCAATATGCAGTAATTCTGCAAACGATAAGTGCTTCTATCTGCATTTTAAAGTTATTATTTCAGTTTGTTTTTGGAAATCTTTGTAGGATGTAGACCTCATGAACGTCAACTTTCAATCTATTAATGAAAGTTTCACATACATTAACAAATTGTTATTAGTAATGGTTCTTTCCTGTCAAATCCACCTAATTTTAGGTACAAAGAAGAATTTTTTGGCAGAAAGATAAATCACATAGTGACCTATTTCATTTGCAATCAACAAATTAAGTAATTATTAAACAAGAGATGAAGTGCATCTAAATAGTTGTTTGACAAGTTATATTTATTAGTCAAATGATGATTAATATGGTACTATAACAAGACAGAATAATTTGGGAATGATTGGTGAATGTTAGTACGGCAGCCCAGAAACATTCTCAAAGGTTCTATCTAGATATTGCGTAGGTATAGAAAATTCTTAAAAATCATGGAATACTGAGGAAAAGTGACTGATGATCATTCTAAAATGAATTGGTCAGGAATTCTATAATGTTCAATTATGAAACATTACGGAATATTTTAGATATTATTACATAGTACTTGCCGAACCCCCGCCAACTACCACTTGTAACGAGAGTGTTGATTAGTAAATGAAAGGAGTGGACAGCCTGCACTGAGGGATGGTCTTTGGTGTAAGAAGTGCAACAAGAAAACACATGATTGATCAGCAGGATCATTGGCGACAAAAAGAACTGTGATTGGCTGTAAGGTCGAGCCATCTAGCAGACCGCCATGATAAAAAAAGGGTATGAAGCCGGCAACCATTGGAGATGGTCGCGCAATGTGTTGCTCGCTAGGAATGTGTATTTCAACATGTGTCGCGCATTGCAGTGCTTTAAAGTAGCGTATTAGCCGAGATTGGACAGTAGGTGAATTATAACCATGTGTATTGATGAGTTTACGTTCTAACTGCTAACCTGTAATCTTCGTTGAAGTTGGACGATGCCTGATTTATTGTTTTGTAATGTGAGACTGGTACTGGACTGGCTTTGTGTATTTAAAATAAACAGTTTGAAGTTTAGCGCTTACGCATAAATAAACCATCTTTAGAAATAGAAAGCCAGGGATAAGGGTTGTATCGACAATCCTGGTTATCTTCCCGGGTACCGGGCGGCGACTGACTGTTAGTAACGAACCTGTAAAAGTCCATATAATAAATCGTTACATATAACGAATCGCGTTACACACTATCTGGAGACAATATAAACAGAGGTCTCAGAGTGCAAGAACTCAGTTCAAAGTAAGATCAGGAGAAGACATCAAGCGAAAAAGAAGTCAGTGCTATCTGTGACAGCAAACATTGATTCTTGTTGAGTGTTCAAAAGTTGTCTTTGAGTTATTGTTTAAGGTAAATGCTCATATAACAACAATCCACTTAATCTCTACATATAAAAACTGTTCCAGCATCAAGCAAAAGCCTCCGAGCCGATTTGAAAGGGGGAGTTTCAGTGGTTATGGTCTAGTTTAAAACCTGTGGCATGTCTTACGATTACATGGTCAGACACTGGAGCAATGAAAGAAAAATCAGTTATTAACTTCAATACTTTTAGTGCTGTATTTCAACTACTTCTGCAAATTCGCAAGAAGAGTTCTTCAGTACAAACATGGGAATGGCAAGTCTATATCATCTTGGGTGTGTCTTGCTAATGATATGTCATGGTGAAGTCGTTTACGAGAAATCAAAGCTTAAAAATTGCATATTGCATTTCAGTAGAAAAGCTATTAAATTAAAGTCTGACAGTTTCAAGCTACTGTAAATTCCCCAAAACTTAATTTACAATAAACCTGCAGCAATCATTAGTTAAGATTCTAATATACATCCTGAATTGTATGCAAACACTTCTTGCCCTTCCACCATCTCCATCTGTTGGTGACGACCTGATTGTGTGGGTACTGGACAAAGACAGACGCAACCACTTCGTACAAAATGGTGTGAAGCAAAATATGGATGCCGGCTTATCTCCTTAAAAGTGCCAGTAAGCAGCCACAACCAGGTACCTATATTTTTCACCTTTCAGCCAGAGCTTGTCTAGTGATGAAAAACTACCTTAGCTTCGATTATTATTTCAAAAGAACAAGGGAACCCTGTAAAGGGTCCCTTTGTAGGATTTATAACCCTTTCATATAACTATGACGTTGGTGGTTCGGCTGCCAATTTATTTCTCATTGTAGTGTCCCCACAATAATGATAAAATATAGTCTCGTATATTTTGATGAACTTAAAAATTTAATATTGTCCTTTTTTTGTTCCTTCACTGAACTACACCTGAGAAGTATAGTATCTGAAGAATGCAAGGTCCCAATTTGCTAGTAACAACCCATACAATAGGGTTATTAGTGGCTCGTAAAAACCCATAAATAGCGTTATTAATGACTCCTTGAGTCACCATCACAACTAAACTTTTCTCGAAGTGAAATTCATGACTATGAATACACGATAGAGTGTCGATAATCCGAACGTCAACTACCCGAAACATCAATTATCCGAACAACTTTTGAATATTTTTTTAAAACGAATTATGCACTATTTTACAGAAGCGTTAACTTTGTTTCTATTTACAGATTTAGATCATAGCGCCCCTTTGCACTTGTTCTGTTCAAAAATTTCACTAACAAAGGACTAGGTACAATGATTTTTACACTTTGCATTTGATATTGTATAGTCACCGTTTTCATCCTGCGCCTTTTGTTATTGATTTGCTGCATCGGTGATTTCTGCTGACTTTAGTATCTTGTACCAACATTACATGCATCCAATGTGATTGAGTTCATCTTCTAAAAAGAAGCATAAGTGTCTCCAAAAAGAATCAGAAGAAAATAAGTGACTTCTTTTGCTTGGAGTATATAAAATTATAAGACAGCACATGAAACATTATTAGCGAATAAAACTGCTGGCAGACATGTTGTAAAGTCTCATTCTACAAACAAAATAAGATATAAAATACCAATGTAAGCTGTTGCAACATCAATATCTGGGTCACAGATTGTTGTTTGAAATGCAGAGGGGAGACGTGGAACAAGAAATAATGGTAACCGTCTTGACTGTACAACTTTTACCAAGATTGGTGATCTTCTGGATATACATACAAAAAATGCCACAAAAGACAAAGAACACATCACATCATGCACAGAAATTATCAACATCATGCCGGAAACAAGCCATAAGAATGGCTGTGATAGAGATAAATCATGCCAAATATTTTTCTACCTCTGTTGACTCTACTCTTATCAACTGAAATTTGGGTCATGTTCATAGTATGTGTGTCTGCATAGGAATGTCTTGTTGAGAAATTTAAAGGACTGATATAAGAAGAGCATATCTAGAAAACACTGTTCTGAAAATCATGACTCAGACATCACCAGCTGTTGCACACAGTCCGACGACTATATAGGTAATGTATACACTCCATTCTTCAAGAAAAATTAACAAATGAATCCATTCAAGAGGTAGAGAGTGTGAAATTTCTAGGTTTTTATATTGATCATAATTTAAATCGGAAAGTACACATTTCTGACTAACTAAAGCGATTGGGAGCAGCCACGTTTGAAATTCGTACAATTTCAGCTTTAGGTGATCTCCGTATGAGGCAGTTAGTTTATTTTGCTTATTTTCACTCCTTATATATGGAATAATATTCTGGGGCAATTCTACCCATAGAGACAAAGTGTTCAGAGCCCAAAAGCATGTAATAAGAATTATGTGTGGGGTTAGCAACAGAACTTCATGTAGAGAGCTGTTCAAGAAGTTAGGGATTTTAACATTAGTATCTGAGTGTATATACACATTAATGTCCTTTGTAGTCACAAATTATACTTTGAAACAAATAGTAAAATACACAATTATGGCACTAGAAGTAAAAATGATCTTCACAAGAATTACAAGTCATTGTCATTTGTTCAAAAAGGGTTCCGATATTCAGGGATACGTATCTTCAATATGGTCCCAATACATATTAAATGTATAGTAGATGATAAGAATAAATTCAGGAAAAAATTGAAAGAATTTTTAACTGACAACTCCTTCTACT
Source organism: Vandiemenella viatica (assembly GCA_031002005.1). Taxonomy (NCBI): domain Eukaryota; kingdom Metazoa; phylum Arthropoda; class Insecta; order Orthoptera; family Morabidae; genus Vandiemenella; species Vandiemenella viatica. The sequence continues at coordinate 235,224,167 of CM061920.1, read as the reverse complement.
CTGTTGAAGAATTTATTTCTAAGGTATCTAAAAAAAAACTGCCAGTATCTTGTGTAAATATAGTTCACATAATTAATTTACCATGTATGCTATGACTGTACATCTCCTGGTGTATGTATTTTGTTTTTTACGTAATTGTTTACGGTACCATATCTGTTATGACTGTACATCTTGTGGTGTATGTATTATTTTGTTATGGAATTTTTTTTAATGTACCATGTATGCTATGACTGTACATCTTCTGGTGTATGTATTATTTTGTAATGGAAGTGTTTAATGTACCATGTATACTATGACTGTACATCTAGTGGTGTACTAATTATTTTGTTATGCAACTGTTTATCTGTAAATTGACAACTTTCCACATCCCATAGAGCCAGTCTCTTATATTGGGATCAATGGAAAATGAATGTATTGTATTGAAACAATTGATATTAAGATTGAGGTGGAAACAAATTGCCTAACTAGTAAGAGGAAGAAATAAATCAATTTCACTAACAACAAGCTTAAAAAAATAAGGAAAACTTTCAATTAGTGGAATTTTTTAATTGCTACAATATTTTACTCACTTTGTAGATGTCTCTGGCATTAGTGAATGAAAGCTGTTGTCTCTTTTGTGTCCTTGTAAAATTGACTCATTTGGAGTTTCATTAAATTTTTTAGGATGCTTTTAGACATCATAATCACACCCTCATTCAGCTGCTCCTTACCTTGACAATCAGTGGATGTTTCAAACTTTGCCAGAAGATGGAATCAGAGAAACATGACATCAAACTGATGTGCTTCATGGTTGGAGACCCAAGAATTTTTTATATTTGATATACCGGGTATGCCATCATTCATTCAAGAGGAATATGCAATCACAGGATAGAATATTTGCTGCATGTGAGTATCAACATGTATTGCAAAAGTGTAAACCAGTTTATGGTTTATCAAGTACAGAATGACTTCAAGCACAGTTTTATCAAGAAAATACCGAGGTAGTGAATAGTGACAATAATTTACAACTGATTGCAAAGGATAAGTGAGTATATTGGTGATCTTATTAAAGATTATTTAAGAATACAGAAAGTTAATGGCAACATAATGATCTCAACAGCCAAAGCATACACATTTTGGATTTTATCAAACCTGCAATATTTTCAGTCATTTCAATAAAAACATTTAAATCAAACTGATCATGTTTCTGCTTGTGATCTCACATATTTTTTGGATATGATAATTAGGCCTATAATTTTTCTTTTTTAGCATTCTTTTATTTACTGGGAATAAAGTTCATGGATGTTTTAATGTTTAAAAATTATATATAGGAAATTTTAATACAAACAATTGTGCCTCAAACAAAAATTGACACCATTTAAAGTAGTACTGGAAAAAATAAACTTTTGGAGGGGTTTACAGACGAAGCCTTGAGAAGAAAAATATCGTGTGAATAAAAATTAATGTCCGCATTATAGGATGTACAGTAGAATGTCAATAGTCCAAACTAATTCGGGCCTGAGGATGATTCAAATACAAAGTATATTACAGTACAATTTTGAGTTTGAAACAATATTCTGTTAAAATTATATTGTTTTTAATATTACATCAGCTACTTAATAGTTTGACATACCCCTGGCAAACAATGGCTCTTATTTTTTGTTGACATTTTGTTTGCTGCTAAATCCCACATTCTCTTAAGCAAAAGAAGTTAGGTCAGACTGCACATGGGTTACAGTTAGTGAAGTGAAGGCTGCAACATCCTTTGGTCCACTGTTGTTGTCTTCCTTTTCCAGCATCTTTACTGGCGTCATTTTGAGGAGTACGAGTCTCTCTAATAGAATTCACAATTGTAATGTTATTCAAGATTGGAAATCCTAAAGTATTACTGCCACTTTCTAGTGGTTCTTGTATCATCTTAATCAGCCTACAAATCAATGGATTGTCATAAATAACCCAATAATCTTGTTTAATGTTTGGTTTTTATCTCCTTCAACAGACTACAGTTGATTCTGCAGGTTCAATAAATATTGTTTTGTAACTGAATTCCTTGACATTCAACTTCTTGGTAAAAGCAATGACCCTTTCTTGGTAGAGTAAATGACGCAATAATTACTTTTCTTGTATATTAACTTAATTATTTTTATCACTCCCGGGGCTTGTTGATGCAGCATTGCTGTCAAATTTGGTGGAAGGAAGACCACTTAGCAGTTGTTGTCTATCATGTTTAGTTTTTCAACAGAAGCAAGTGATGGAGTGTTATCCAGAATAAGTAACACCTTGCCTTTCTCTTTACAATTCTTTCTTTTCTTTTGACATGAAATGAAATTATTGGTAAACCAACTGGTAAAATTTTCACCATCCTATTTTGAAGACTAAGGAAATGCCATAATAGGTGTATAATGTTGGTATAAGATACTAAAGTCAACAGAACACTAAAAAACATTCACACCACAAAACTTAACTGAATTACACCTGTCACCGCTGCAGGTGGATGATTGCTTCGGCCTTCTGAAGTAGTCAACATTCAATGTTTTGTTTTAAAAACATTCATGTTGAAAACTTTCAAATCAATAAAAAAAAAGGTGTAGGGCAAGCTCATCAGGTTTCAGATTTCAAAGAAACTCTAAACTACCTAGTTCTTTGTTGATGGAATTACAAAGCATAGCAGGCGAAAGGCTGTACTGTATTGTATTTAGAAACAAAGTTGATGTTGCTATAAAATAGTGAATATTTTGTAAAAAAAATTAAAAATGTATTCGCATAATTGACGTCCTACTACAAGTACAAATTGTATGATGCCTTCATTAGAAGGAGCTTTTAAACAAATTTGTGGTGCAGAGAAAGTAGTTCATACTGAAAATTGTACACCGAAGGTTTAGCTAGGAAGAAAGAAACTAAACATGACAGAAGGTAGCCAATAAAATACAAATATGAAGATAAAAGATACAAATTTATAAACCAAATTCATATTTTGCAATTTCATTTGCGTGTTCACACAGGATTTATATCCCCCAAATAACTAAAATTATTTTGTTCTATTTTTATGACAATTCTCCTAAGCCAAAGACATTATTTTAATCCCAAATATTAGCACACCTCCAGTGAAAGATACTACGAATATGTTGTTATTGAGTTCATCTGAACCTATCTATCCTAAGCTCTACATGGCAGTGGCGTATAATTTAATTTTTACTTAGAATATTTTTTCTGGATATATTAAACACAAGAGAATAACATCTCACACCTTCTGAAACTTATAACTAATCAAAGAGCCTTAGTTTAGTTTCGTCCTTTCCAAATTCTCATTCTTATACCTGTGTTTGCATCTTTCTGTTTTAATTATATGGTAGCCATTTCTTTTCACTAGTGACATTGCGAAGTCCCTACTGGCCATCTAGTGCAATTTTTCCCCCCATATGACATACATTTGTGAGTGATGCACTATAACCCACACAAAATAACTTAAAAAAATAAATAATAATTTGGTTTGTTCTAAATGGCAGAGAACATTAAAAGAGGAAACTTTTATACAGCACACAGCTGAAACTCCAGAGACCAGTTTTAACAGTATATGCAAATATTTCTGAAACTCGACAAAGTGCAAAATTATCAATGTTTAGTATATGTCACTTTACATTTTTCGTCCTTAATTCTTGATAATCACAATCATTTATTTTTTAAACAAACCTACTTTTTAATATCATTTTGGTAATTTTAAATAGAACTGCTTTCCTCAATATTTGAAGTGATTTCAGATGTAATGGTACAAAAAGCTGGCGGTGATTCATGTCCTACAGATAATTTACTGACAGGCTGAACTAAAACAGCAGAGCCAAGTTGAGAGATAAAAGGTTTCTTGGAAATCAAGTTTTAATTTTCTCGTAGCTGGATTAAATTGCAGAAATGGCTGGAGCTGAAATTTGGATAATTTTCTTGAACAGTCACTGCTTAGAATGCTAAAAAATGTTTATAGTACATACCAGGAAGAGAGGTGAAGATTATCACTTGATGAGTCTGTAAACCAGTAAATGAGCTACAAGAAACATATTTCTTAGAGAGTGATGAAAATGTTTGTGCATGGTCATGAGAAACTGTTTTTCTGTGCTTTATGGCTCATTGATATTGTGGCCATAATAGCCAGGAGAGGATAGGGAAAAGGAACAAGAAGCAATTAAGTCATGGGCTTTTGGAGAGAACATTCCGACATTTGTCTCGTGTGATTTTGCAAAAGCATGGTGTTACCACCCGCCCACCAGGTACAGTATGAAAATAACTGGCAAATAACTTGCTTTTGTAATTTTGTTCATGATTTGGTACGATATATTACACAAAAAAAATTGAGTCCGAGTGTTAGCAAATTATAATTGCACAAAACCAACCTATAAATGTTCCCACTGATTTTTTTAAATACCTTTTCTGTATTCAATTTCAGTGTATATAATAAACAATCATTTTTTGCATTGGAGGGCTCATTTATTTTTGGGAGGTAGTAAAAACTTTGAGTTTCCTACAGTGCCAACATACATACATATCACCTGTTGCTCTCAACATCAGTCATGTAGATAATTAATGCATAGATCAAGGCAATCAGGTCACTGTTGACATATCACCAACAAGGGGGGAGCAGGGGGGGGGGGGAGAGAAAAAAAAAGGAAGAAGAAAAGCATAACTTCATTCTTCTGAATAAGATGCAGTTTCTACAATAACTGTGGTGCTGCAATTAGATGTGCAACTCGACAAGAGAAATCAAAAGTGATTTTTTCCGATATTTCACTTTCTTCTCAAGATATTGAATGTCAAATTTTTTTATGAATAGAAATATTAAGGTGCGCTATCAATTTCAAATAGACATTCAAATTATCAATCAAATTAATAATTAAAATATGGGTATTGTGTAATATCGATCGCCACATCAACACTGTTGTCAATATCATATATCTTGCAGGTATTTCTTTTGAACATGATTATCTCATCATCCTACAGAATATCAAATAAGCATTTTTCATTACATCTTCTGGTCCAGGCAGTATTCAATTTCCTTGTGGCTTTGGTGAAGTTTCTTCTGGTCCTGAGCACATTTCAATCTAACCACCCAAATTTCGAGATAGAATATCTTGAGAACCAAGTGATATGGCATAAAAATTAATTCTTCACTTTCAATTTGTCTTGTCAATTTACGTAAATAGAATAAAAACAAAATGAGCTGTACTTGTATCAATGAACAGATCTCCCAAAAAGCGAATACACAGCTATTGTAGTTTCTTAGTTCTAATATTTTTTGTTCCTATGCATGAGGAGTTACAGCTTTTTGGAAAAGAACAGTGTCAGAAAGTCATTTTGGGTTAAAAAATAATTTCAATTGCTTAATCATATATGACATAAAAACATTTAAAAGAATGTAAATGTTTTGTTTATATGAGAATATTTGTTTTTACATTACATAATTATGGTATGATGTTATATATTGCACAAAATATCGGAGATCACTTGCACATTTTTTACTCAGATAGAAACCTCTTCAATCAAACTGTCTGTTAAGTGTATTCTAAATGTGACATTATTTGACCAGAGGATTTTAAACCAAAAGAAACACATCCCAAGTTATAACAGAAAAGAAACAAAAGTGCTGCCAATAAAATTAATTCCATTAATAACAATGGAATCATTATCCTTACACAACTGAGTTTAGGTTAACTCAAAGAAAACTTAAGACACCAGCAAGGTGTGAGTAGGTTACGGTGCAAAGTAAGGCCAGTAGAAAAAATTGATTTCGGGTTGCAATTATGGCTAACTGCTTCCATGGCATTAACTCTTGAAGGAATAGTATACACGAAAGCCATAAAATAGGTAACAAAGGTGAATTCCGTGCCAAAATGTACAGTTGTGCATATTACTGACTTAACAGCAATAGATGCCTCACACCACTTTTGATGTCATTGTATTCAGATTTCAGCATGGCAGCCAGCTTCCTACTCAAAATCCACAAAATTGAATATTAGTTGTTACCCAAACTAAATTTCAACCTAACCACAATCCTTCTCTATTACAGCTCATTGAAAATTAATATGGGTACCGCATGCAGAAGCAACACATTCACGATAATGATGGCTGTTACATACTGGCCAGTACCACATGTAACAGACAATTTGCATGGTATTACTTCACTCACCTGTTTTATTGGCTTTGTGTACACTTTTTCTTGAAACGTAATGCCTAATGAATGTGTTAATCACATTTTTATCCTTAAGTAACAGTTTTTTCTACTATCTGTACTTTGCACAGCAGCATACAAATACCTAAATCAGTTACTGCATACAGCTTAAACTAATTTTCAAGAAAATTTCAATTCATATTATAAAATCGACCATTTGTGCAATTATAATATACGCATCTAATAGTAATAGAAGCTCCTCTTTTTACTTGTGAATCTGCAACAGCCTACCATCACTGTCAGTTGTGTAATAATTCCCCTTTTTGGATACTTAAATTTTCTAATTCTTGTTTCCTGATATACAATCTTTAAGTTTAAAATTCACTGATGAACACCATTACCATTACCCGACACCTTTACCAGATCTGACATATCACACTTCATAAACAAGAAAATGTTGGCACTTCTCCAAAAATCACAATCAAAAGTTTAATCCCATTGACTTTTTAACTTCAAAATGTCACACTGACTTTTTAACTTCAAAATGTCACATTATCAGAAAGTAAAACTCTATAGATGCAATAGTAAATCTTTCAAATTTAATATGAAGAACTTTTGCTTCACTGAATTAAGAATAATTACAATTCCTTTCACCAATCGATTTATCCTCAAACACAGCACATAATACACAGTAGAATAAGATGTACATCACACGCAATAGCTTTGAAGTTAAAGACACACCATTTTCACTTCCAAAGTGGCTATAATTCAATCACTACACTGTTTGAAACATCACACCAAAAATGCGCAGAACCACAAATGCAATGGAATAGAAGTTATTCGCACTTCAGTAGAGCACAACTTCAGCAATTACTTTTTTTTTCTACCATTCCAGTGGCACAGGATGGATTAATATTGTGGATAACATCCAAATCCTAAAATCTGTTGGTTTTGGCCAACAAATCATCAACGGGCAGCAGAACTTGAAGATGATGAACAACAGCCATATCACCATTGCCTAAATTCCAGAGAACTAATGTATTTCCAACTATAAAAACATTAACATTGAAATGTACTCATTTAATCAGTCAACACTAGTTTTCGAATTAACCAATGGCTTGTACTCTGCATTTAAACTGTCAGAGCTAACACTTTTCAATACTGATTGCTAATGTCCTTAATCTGATAGTATTTTAAGCCTACATATTTATAATTCAGTAAAGAAGGACTTCACAATTTTTAAAAGGAAATACTGTAAGAACTCACCCCAATCTCACTCCACCTGGAAAATCAGCTTGAACTCGGGCTCCGAGAGGTATTATTCTGACCTCGCTGATGAATACTGGTTTAGGGAACTGCACCAGATCCAAATTTATTTCCTAAAAAAGTAAATAATACATCAAAATATAGTCAAAAGTTATAACAAAGTAAATGAAACAGCAAAAAGAAATAAAATCGTTTCTAAATTAACAAAGAATTCTATAGAAGATACTTATTGAAACAACGAGTTTCTTTAATCATAGTTATATTATACCGGGTAATTACTGTGTTAAGTAGGCAAACATATAAAACTTAGTTTGCAATCGCCACAATGTATGCATGTGTAAGCGCATTTCTTGGGGTCATCACCTATCATACAAACCAGATCACTACTAGAAACAAAAAGCGGGATCGGCTAAAACAAATTTTTAAGGAAATACAAGATCCTAATGTTAAAATAGTGTTGCACCGAATCAATTTTTCACACTTGCCTCTGAGCTTTCATGAGAAAACGTGTCGAAAAATAATAATTCACTGCTGTCTGCCATGACAGTATTCCACTTCGCGTTTGACGGCATACAAGCTACCAACAAACTACATGATTAAAAGCATCGCTAATATTTACGTTGTGATATTATGTTTTATGTCAATGAAAATGTAAATAAAAACATAATAAACGTCTCATAAAGTGGAATGCATTTAAAAAATAAGGATTCATTTAATCCCACAGTTCCACTAAAAACATCAATGTATCTCATATCGCTTTCTTCACAAGGTTCCAGAGATGTTTAAAGAAAGGTGAACGGAACAATAAACGATCGATAAGCAAGGAAGTCTTTGCTTATTTCCCGCACATGATTGGCTAAGCGAGCAATTATTTTACTTTGCGGGAAGAAATCAATAAAACTGTTGTCAGCTCCCGTACATGTTTATTGTCTCTGAGTACTTGATAGTTGGTTATAATTGAAATGGCAATAGAATCGATAATGGTTGTAGCTTGTGTTCACTGAAGCTTTTTAATGCCTCCAAAAGAATTATTTGATTTTCTTTTAGTCACAACCACTACGTTATCGTATATTCAAGTAAGGCTGATAAATTAATTCCGCGATACGTTTGTAAAACGCACTAGCACTTTTCACTGCGCACCATAAAACAGAATATCATTTCCTTCACTAACCGAATGACACACTGTTGCACATAGAAAGGAATAATGCAGTTGGCTGTAATTTGATAGTTATGTCATCTTTGTTTTGTAAGAATTTCATGGCTATGAAATTAGATCGATACGCAAACTTTAAGTTAACATTAGGTCAACAGAGTAAACAATTTTTTAAAAAATATGAGTTTCATTTAGAAGCAGTAGTACAGAAGTCGGGACCGAACGTAGAGACCCATGGCGGTCATGCAGTTATCAGATTTGGGGCCGTTTTAATTAACAAATTTCACGAAAAAAGGAGAGCATTTAAATTTTGTTTTTGAAAATCACCTCGAAACACAATAACTGATATGATAAAGCAGCAGGGTTGGAATTCACTGGAAGACAGGAGGAAAGTGAAGAGAGTGCTGGGAATGTTCAAGGCATATGTTAGTGGAAGAATTAGGAGTAATGCTTGGAAGGGAAAAGATGACCATGGCCAAAAGCTGGCAGCCGATCACTAGCATAAGGATGTGGGAAAAATTTTCTCTTGCAGGGGAAGCGGGCATTAGAATAATAAGTGCTGAACAATTTAATAGAAATACTGAAAGATTTTAAAATTCTGAAGGAGCAAAACTAGAGTAACGAGGAGGGGAGAAGCATTAAATTAAATAATCTTATAAAATTTTTAGGCCTCTACGTACATTAGAAAATAATATTATACCTACATTAGAAAATATTGTATAGTGAAGATACATGCTATCTGAAGCAAAAAAAAAAAAAAAATCACAAACACCAATCGTATTGTCAAAAATTATTATTATTATTATTATTATTATTTTTTTTTAATACTTAATTAGCTCTCTCCATTCTTAGCAATGTAAACAATTTCCTTACCTGGCAGGAGTCCCCTCCAAGGTTGGAGCCTAGTTTTTCTGGGCAGAAGTTACTTTCTGGGAATGATAATAATAATAATTCATTTTTACTAATCGTTTTGTAGGTACTGTAAAGTTACTTAAAATTGCGAGGAATATTTAAAAAATCAAAAATTTTAAGAATTTACTGTAAGTTTTATTTGTCTTGTTTGTTTATTATAATCAGTACTGATTAGATTATGGCCTAGTAGCATTTTCTTTATACACCCATGTATTCTGCTTGCTTATTTTATTGTTAGAGTCGTTCTCTGCTTGATAAGTATTATTCACCACCACCCTTGATTTCTTGGTCCTCTGACTCTCATACATAGAAATGAAAAATTTCATCTCCCTTGTGCCTAAAATCAAGCACTAATTAATAGTCACCTTTTTTTTTTTTTTTTTTTTTTTTTTTTTTGCAGATACAAATTCCAGAAATGATAGAACAAATGGGATTTTATTCAAGTTGTTAGGACCTGTTAACAACATGTGACTAGCTACGTTAATCCTATTTCTCTGCTGTTTTTGAAATAAAATCAAATTGTATTGGGGTACCAAAGGTATATGTGAAATCGATGCTGCTATTATATTGGAACGTCACCCATTATGTTCGATGTGCTGTAGGAAATTTTGACTCTTTCCCCATCAGAGATCAAGTACATGGAGTGTGGAGTTTCAAGTGATGGGTCTGTTAATATAGATGGCAATGAACTCTGTAAGTCATCTTGAGTTCAAATAACTGGGAACACTAATCTGTTCGGATGGTCAGACTCTCCCAGATGTCTGAAACAGAGCCAACACAACCTGGATGAAGTGGTGTCAGGTCACAGGAGTCCTTTTTGAACAGAAGGTGCTACTGTACCTTAAATCAAAGATTTATAGAACCATTGTTCAACCAGTTGCAGTGTACGGAACCGAATGTTGGCTAGTCGCGAAAAGAATAGCTGCATGTCATGGAACTGAAGGTGGTTTGCTGGCCATACTAGATTGAACTGCATCAGTAATGAGAATGTTGGTGTTGCTCCAATCCCTGAGGAAAGGGGGCAGAGTTCTCTGCGATGGTTCAGCCATGTACTGCACAGCAACAACATTTGAGAGAACAGCACTTGATATAAAACCTGAGAGCCAAAAACCATTAGGGAGACCCAAGAAGCGCTGGCTGGGTATCTTGTGGAAGGACATGCACCTTAAGATGCACAAGTTAGGCATAAATGGAAGAAAAAAGCAAACACTATTATACAGGATAAATACTAAGAAGAAGAAGATACTTGTACAAACACTAGGAAATGATAACACTATTAAATCGTTCACAGATTTTACACCAAAACAGTTATGAGATTGCATGTATGAAACATTATTGCAGTAAAAGTGATAGCTAACAAAAACTGTTAAGATCATTTATTCCATTGTACACACTACTTCCACCAATGTTTCACAGGCCTGATTGTAAATGTATACTCTTCTTAATACATGTCGGTCTCTTTGCCTGTTACCTGTATTTTAGTGCATTGAAACCTAGCTCCTACAATACGTCTGTCCTATTGTAATTTCAACAGACCAATCTAGTTACCCCCTTTTGCATCCTGACAAATTCCCGCATTGAGTATCCATACAATGAGGCCCAGCCTGTACTTTGCTATCATAACCTATGAAACACAAAACAGGGTTATTTTTCCTATTTTCATTGCCTAATGGTACTTTCATTGTCACCATTATCTAATGGTATGAGGGCTGTCTGAAAAGTTCTCGACCTCAACCATAGATGGCAGCACTACCCACGTGATTTTTTCCGTGCAAGTTGGTGCATGTGCCAGACATGCCTGCAAGAAATTGTAAGTCATTCTATGTTATAGTTTGGTCTGTACAGTTGCTTGAAGCAGGCACGGAATGGTACCAGAGATAGAAAAATCGAGTATCGTGCAGTTATAAAATTCTTTGTAAAAGAAGGTTTAACGCCATCCTAGATCCACTGAAGATTTTTAAAAGTATATGGGGACTCTTCTCCTTCATATTCAACAGTTAAGAAATGGGCTGCTGAGTTCAAACGTGGCTGTAGCAGTGTCGAAGATGATGAACGTGAAGGATGTCCGAAAAGTTCAACAACTCCAGAAATCATCCAGAAAGTGCATGATATGGCTTTGGATGATTGACGAATAAAAGTGCGTGAGATTTCTGAGACCATAGGGATATCAAAAGAATGTGTGGGATACATTTTACATGAAGTATTGCATATGAAGAAGCTTTGTTCAAGATGGGTGCTGCATTTGCTCACTGTTGATCTAAAGTGCATCCGCATGAGATTTTCTGAACAGTGTTTGGAACATTTCAACAAAAATAAAACTGATTTTGTGCATCGATTCATAACTATGGATGAGACATGGGTTCACCACTACTCGGCAGAATCAAAACTACAGTCAAAGCAGTGGACAGAATCTGGTTGTTCAGGTCCAAAGAAGGCCAAATAGGTTCCATCGGCAGGGAAGATGATGGCATCAGTCTTTTGGGATGCTAAAGGTGTTTTGTTCATTGATTACCTTGAAAGGGGTAAAACAATAACTGGACAATTTTATTCTGATCTTTTAGACACCCTGGATGAAAAAATTCGTGAGAAAAGGCCCAGTTTGAGGAAGAAGAAAATCATATTTCATCAGGACAATGCAGCCGCCCACAAGAGTCTTTTGGCAATGGGAAAATTAAGATATCTGCACTACGACGTGTTGGAGCATCCACCTTATTCCCCAGATTTGGCGCCCTCTGACTTCAATCTATTCCCAAAACTCAAAAACTTTCTTGCTGGTCAAATGAAGAGGTGAATGCAGATGTAGATGTATATTTTGCAGGCCTCCCAGAAAGCCACTTCAGGGATGGTGTAATGAACTTGGAACATCATTGGACTATGTGTATCTGTGTTCAGGGAGACTGTATTGAGAAATAAAAATATTTTGGTAAATATCAAATTGGTTTTATATTTTCAGGCTTAGAATTTTCCAGACCGCCCTCTTATATAGTTAGCCAGTTACAGAAAATGCCACTTCCTAGTTATGGATCATAAATCCTGTAAATGCTTTATACATGCTACATTCTTTTCACCAACTTCTTATCTTCCAGCGACTCTTAAACCAGTTATCATATCAGTTAGCCTACCAGTTGTGTCATATGGTGATTTCTGCTAGAAAATGTACCTACCCTTCTTTGGATACCATGCAGCTTCTCTATTTGATACCGATAATGTGAAAATAACATCATTTATGCCGAAATGTTGTGGAAAGAAGAAATTATCCAGCAGAATACCCATGAATAATTCTTGTCAGCTTTACGCCGGAAAAAAAACTTAGTTCTCACAACATCATTTATGTCTTTAACCCAACATCAGTATTATTCATTTGAAAAATGAACAGCTGAGTGATACAACTACCCTGTATAACTACTGTTCTCTCTCTTCCACCTCTTCTTATTTACATTTCATAGTCTGGCACCTTGCTTTCTACTCTTTAAGAATTTGTGCACACAGAATGTCACATCCTGATTTTCATCAATTGCTTTAAGCTTATTCAGCTTCATTCCATTGCTTGTTCTGTTTATAGACTCAGTGCAGATGAAAAAATTTTGCTTGATATACTATCACTTCCATCCATCGTCAACTCAGCTGTTATTAAAAATAAGTAAATAGTGTGGCATTAATGACTATGGTTAACGTTTGGGCCTAGTACTGGGGAGGATTTGGCTGCAGTCCCTAGTGAGCAAATCCAGATTTTTGACAGTTTTCCATGTTTTCCCAAACACACTGCAGAAAAATGCTGACATTGTTCATTCAAAAACCCATAGCGTATCTCCTTCTCCTCAATTCTTTCACAGCTCTAATGACCTCATTGTTGACAACTCTAATAGCCAAAAATGAAAACTCATAATATTCTTAGAATATGTTTCCCATCTCCTATTTTACTAATTTCTACTTATTTGAAATCTTAGTACCATGTGGCACAGTACCTAATAACTGATTAATATTTCTATTTCTTTCCTATCTTTTGTAACATCTTCATCTATCTGTAATCATATGAATGCCTTGCCTTCTCATTTTCATAATTAAACTTTTTTACTTGCATCATTATGTGTATTCTCTCTCCAATTATAGCATTAATCATGAAAATCTCCTTACATTCACTCATTTCAGATATTATTTCCTGGTTTAAGAGTTTACTGTGTTCTCTATCACCTTGCTTTTTGATTACCTTGTTATGTAATATTTCTGCAGTTTCATTACTTTTTCTTGAAATAAACATTTCTTATCTTGTTCTTATTAACTATTTGAATTGCTCACATTAGCACTCCAGTCCACTGCACTGGTAACCTTCTTCTACATACTAAACCTTCCCAAGATATGTTTCTTCAGTTCCAAAACCCATGCTGCTTTATCCTCCCTCTTTCTTGATCACTGGTCTGCTGTATTCATCACAGCTGCTACTACCGGTGAAAGTATATCATCACAACTGCCTCATGATAACCAGGGTTTGGATCTTTATCACCAAAAGAGTACAGAAATATGCAAACAAATATGACCTAAAAATGGAAAAATATCACCAAACATTTAAATTTACTATACATCAAAACATGCTCAGTTCTTCTTCTTAAGTCCCGTTCTCCTACTGGAGGTTGGTGGTCTAGCTCTGGGCGTGAAACTGCAGAATGGAAAGCTTCTTCTGATGTACAATTGTTGTGTTGCTTTCACATAGACAGCATAATTTACTTCTGTGCACTTGTTACACCAATGTAAAATTAAATGATTAGAGAGTGACAAGAATGTATAACTTTAATTCTTGACGGGTGAATTCTGACCACAGTGAAAATTAGAATTTTTCCCCCACACCTTTATAGCAGAAGTACAGTTCTGTGAATAATTATCTAATTTCTTATAATCTAGTGAATTCCCAGTGCTATTAAAAAACTACAAGATTTTTCCTTAAAATGTGACCATATGACCATAAATATTATCGAAATATGACCAAAACTAGGAAAATGATCTGAATATGCATTTATATGCTATATAAAATATATTTAAATACAATCAGAAACATTGAATCAGTGTTTAATTCAAAATTTAAGCTCTTAAAAAAGTCAGCAAAAAATATGACTTGTCCTAAAGATCCGAACCCTAATCATAAAGTATATGCTTTGTCACCTGAGACCCAATTGCTTTATCCGGAATACATCCAATATGTTCAGGGCAGACTGCAGTACGGGGAATACTTGGAACCAAATTTAATTCATTCATCACCACTCCATCTGGGTGTCTTACTTTTAATTTCCACCAGTTTATATCATTCACTTTCCAGGTACTTGTGATCTTAGTCAGTGATTTTTAGGCATGTGTTGTACAACTGCTGCTATAGAAGTTTTCATATTGTCCTTTCTTTGGAGGTGAAAGTTGCTTTTATAAAAATTTGTTGCTAAGTTTCCAATCTCAATATAATCCATATATGTAATTATTCTTCTTATTGTAGGATATCTATATCCCTCATCTAGTTTCTCTTTTTGTTCTTTCATTTATCTCCTCTTTCTTCTAATATTATTCCCCAACGGAGCATCCAGATTTGGGTTTTACACGGTTTCCCCAAATCACTCCAGGCGAATCCAGGATGCTTCCTTCAAAAGGCCATGACTGAATTCCTTCCAATTCCTTGTCCCCCCAATCCCATCCCACCTCTAATTACCTCGACGTCGACGAGGCGTAAAGCCATAATTAAAAAAAAACTTATTTTTGGTCCAATAATTACAGAAAAAACTACACTCTGCAACCTTTAATTCTACACAAAGGATTTTGGTAATTACAAGAACATCATGGGTACCATAATGAGTACATTCTGGTACAAACAAACAAGAAAACACATGAATATAACTAGTTCAAGATAAAGGTGTGGCAGACAGTAATTGCATCAACATTATTGTTCTCAGTCAACTATATGCCACAGCTTGCTAACACGAACTGCCGGTGAGAATGTGAGATCTCTCACTCTATGGCACTATAGGGAACAGAGTATTGCAAAGGCCGTCTACAATTTGCCTATGTTAATAGTCACAGGGCGCTTTATGGGTAGGGCACATGAATCACAGTGGTTGCGACATTACCAAGTGTACATTACCAGCTTAAGGGTGGCAGTTGACTCTGGCGTCATTGATCGACCGGATTTGGAAAGTGCGGTGGGCATTCAGAATAGCGCTTCAATACAACCAGCTGGATAGGTGGTGTAAAACTATCACTGCACGAACATGCAAATTGGAGGTGGAGTTGTTCTGTTACCGAGCGTGGTGGTGTAACGGATAGCGTTCTGGCCTCGCATTCGGGAGGACGGCGGTTCGAATCCCCGTCCGGGCATCCAGATTTGGGTTTTCCATGGTTTCCCCAAATCACTCCAGGCGAATGCCGGGATGCTTCCTTCAAAAGGCCATGGCCGAATTCCTTCCCATTCCTTGCCCCCATCCTTTCCCGTCTCTAAAGACCACGTTGTTAAAAAGGGACGTTAAACTGTTACAAAAAAAAAAAAAGGTTGTTCTGTTCCTGGCGAGGTCAGCTGGTGTGCGACTTGCGAAGCACCTAGTGGTGGCAGCAACTGGTGGGCCCACATTGTCATCCAGCGACAGTTGGCTGGCAAGTGATGTCTTGTGTCCTGGCCGCGAGGTCCCGGTAGAGGACCACTTTTCCTTCAAGTGGACCCCGGCATGGAACATCCGACTTACGTGTGTTAGTGGCGTGGGTCTTGAGACTATCATCCATTGGCCTCATATTCAAACAAACAAACATGCAAAGCCTTCAGCAATCCTAATAGGTGGGAGGATATGTTGTAGCTGGAAGTCTGCTTACGCCTGGAATCTTCTTTGCTGTTGCATCTTTTGATCGTGCAGCCATGGCCCATATGTCTGATGGCTACTCAGTTCACTATTTTGCTTTATTATTATAACAATCATCATTTTATACAGCCACACTCACATTACATTTCATTGTGTCGTATTGTTATATATTCTAGCTCGCTTGCTACAGCATATACAAATTCTGTTTCATCTGATGCTATTTCGTTTTCCCACTTCTAATCTTTATGATGTGTGTTAATTGCTTAAACACTTTAATTGTAATATATGCTTCATAGTTTGATCCTGCATATTATTGATATCCTACTGGCATTTGAATTTCCGAACAAAATTTAATTTCTGCAAATGTAACTATATGATTTTTTTAAAAAAACTAGCATACTTCCATTTGCACAAAACATTGCTTTATAGCACATATGATGTCAAATTCTCTTACAAAATAGTTACCAGACATTTACATTTAAGGTTTGGAAACTGGCAGAAGTCTTGGGGGTCAGATTGGGTAAACAATTGGCGAGGGGGAGAGGGAGAGGTGAATTCAGTGATGGATCTATGAATTTTCCAAACCAGAAGACAAAAACTTGCATTTACTGCTCCTCTAAAGTTGCCACTGGGGCAAGTGCTCTGTTTTGCTCCTCCCATCCCTCATCCCGATTGGCATTGCGTGGACCTAGATACCAGCTGAAACCCATTCTAAAGAATTTTAACCATGGAAAAAAAGATACTTGTGGCTGAATGCACTGTCCAGTGCTGCCAGCCTCTTGGCTTTGAATATCCGTAGATGGCCGCTAAAATTTCCTAGATTGGGTACAAAAATCTGGAGACTCATTAACTGAAACAATAATCATTGAAGAGAGAGTCAAAATTAAGAATACTTCTTATTTCCGGGTATCTAAAATTCTAAATACAAAATAATATTCTACATTGAAAATAAGAAATATCTCTGAACATGTTTTATACAGCATCACTTTCATCGCTGCTGCTGTGCTTACTCTTTTTTTGGGGAGAGGGGGAGAGAGGGAGGACTATACAATATCTATTTTCTTTATTGACATTAAATTTAGTACAGGGTGCGGCAAAATGATCTGACGGTTTTCGCCGCCCTATTGTCGAGTGAGTAGATGGTGGGGGGTGTTGGGGATAGGCGCAATCCAGAGCCCACACGTGGACATTTGTAGTAGCCATGGAACAATGGTCGGGTGAGCACCGTGCGTTTGTTGTCGAGGCGTTTTTTAAAAGTGGCGATTCCTGCGTTGCTGTTCAGCGGCAGTTCCGTAGACGATTTAACGTGGGTCCAAAAGGAAGAGTCCCAACTCGGAACACCATTATGCTATGGGTGAGCACCTTCAGAGCTACCGGTTCAGCATTAAAAAAGAAGTCAACAGGTCGACCACGGTCATCTAGGACGCCAGAGAATATCGATCGAGTAAGAGAAGCTGTGGAAGCCAGTCCTCGGCGGTCGGCCCGCAAACAAGCTGCTGCTTTGCACATGTCTGACTGCTCGGTAAGACGAATTTTGCGTTTCGATCTGCTCTTCCACCCGTACAAAATGGCTATTGTCCAGCAGTTAAAGTCTAATGACTATGCAAAGCGTAAAGCATTTGCAGAAGAAATGATTGCAATGATGACTGATGAATAAATTTTAATGATGAGCGACGAGGCACATTTCCATCTTGGTGGTTATGTGAACAAACAGAACTTTCGTTATTGGTCGGCTACAAATCCGGAACAACTGCATTAACGTCCTCTGCATAGTCCTAAGGTTACCGTGTGGTGTGGTGTAACGAAAAGGTGTGTCATTGGGCCATACTTCTTCGAATAGGGTGGTCGAAACCGTTACGGTCAATTCGCAACGTTATTTGTTGATGCTAAAAAACTTCATGATCCCTGAACTTAAGAGAAATCGTTTAGTGCGCAGTAGGATATGATTCCAGCAGGATGGGGCAACTGCCCATACAGCCAGTGAGGTTATGGACGTTTTGAGAAGCATGTTTCGTGGTCGAGTGATCTCGCGTTTTGGGGACATTGAATGGCTAGCTCGCTCTCCAGACCTTAGCGTTTGTGATTTTTTCTTGTGGGGGCTCCTTCAAGCAAGAGTTAACACAAACAAACCCCGCACACTGGACGAACTGAAAGAATCCATATGCCAAGAAATCGCCAGCCTGCCTTGTGCAATGTTAGACCAGGTGTTCAACAGCTTCAGTGCAAGGCTGGAAGAATGCTTGTTCAAAGACGGACGTCATTTAAAGGACGTCATCTTCAAATCTTAAACGGATGAAATTGGTTGTTCTGATGTTATTGTCATTAATTTGCATGAATACCCTTCTGTAATAAGCAATAAAATATTTTGTATCACTTTTATTTTTCATGTTGTTTTTACTTTAAAACCGTCAGATCTTTTGCCGCACCCTGTATATCTTCGGTAACAGGAAATGTTAAATACTGCGAACACATATTGGTTAACCTTCTCGGAAGGCTTTGCTTTGTAAGACGTGCCAATGAGCGTGTCACCGTGCATAAAGAGAGAGTGCGTGGATAGTTTTGTATTACAGTCTTTTAAGATCTATAAAATCTATAATCAAACAAAATATGAGCTTTATTTCAATCGTTGGTTCACATGAGTGGTTGCAAGCAACCGATTAACAATTCTGATAATGCATTAGCACTATACGCTCAAAGTTTAACAGAACACCAATATAAGGAAAAATAAACAAATAATAAAAAATAACAAAAATCCGTAGATGTTTTACAAAATCCGAAAATCCTAACTTTTTATAAAAATCCGTAGATCTACGGATAAATCCATAGAAATGGCAACACTGGCACTGTCTTATATATATATATATATATATATATATAAAACATTTTTCACCACTTACCACTTTTCTTTACCTTGATAGCTGTAAGCATTTAGTTAACAAGGTTAGCATAATTTTACCCATCACGGTTTCATATTTTTCAGGAAATCTACATACAGTAAATCTTCAGAAACCAAAGAAAATGACACCATCACTCTTCTTGAAAAAAGAACCTTTTTTTGGCCTTGGTCTGGTCGTGGCCCCTTTTGATGTTGATCAGAGCCACGATTCTTGTCAGGATTGTGTTGCCAAAAGGATGTGGAATACTTGTGGCTGTATCTGGTGGTCCACTTTCCTGCAGATGGGGGCAGTTTTCTGGTCTGGACCAACGTTTCTCTTCTATGGCTGCTTGCTTAGAATACTTTTATCTCTGAAGCGAGCAAACAGGCGTGGGGTACTTCGTCTACTAAATTATGAATAAAATTCATAGACAGTCTACTCCAGGTTTATTGCCTGCTGAAGTTTGCCACACATGGCATATGACTGCTGGAAGCCACAGTCCAAACAGTTTGCAGATTTACAGGAAGAAGCACTTAGTGAGATGGGCTGCGAGTGAGTGGCTGATTAGGTCAGCAAGGCTATTCATTGAGGCTCATGTGATCAGCTTTGGTATTCAAGTGATCGATCCATACTTCATCACCTAAATTGAAAGCTCGGACCGAACGTGGTGGGTGAGCGGTTAACGTTCTAGCCTCTCATTCGAATTTGTTATTAAGTTTCCATTCTCATATATAATACATATATTTAATTATTCTTCTGAATGTTATTGTAGCATATCTATATCACTTATCTAGTTTTTCTTTTTATTCTTTCATTTATCTCCTCTTTCTTCTAATTTTAATCCCGGTCTGGGCATCCAGATTTGGGTTTTCCATGGTTCTCCAAATCACTCCAGGTGAATGCGGGGATACTTCCTTCAAAATGCCATGGCCATGTCCCCAGTCTCATCCCATCTCTAATGATCTCAACGTTGATGAGGTGTAAAGCTACAATCTTCGCCAATATAGCCAGTAGAAAATCAAAGCTTCATTCACACGTGAATTCATACATTCCCTGTATCACATGTCAATGTTATCATGCATCGTGATATAAACTTGTTCCAAGATCTTCTTTCTTATTACCTGTGATGAAGATTGATGTTTTATTGCCTGAGACAGCTTACATCCAGCTGAAATAATGACCCCAGTGAAAACGAAGGATGCTAAAAATAAATCTTAACAACTTACGTTATGTCTCGTAATATTAGTTTTAATTGTGGTTTTGGTCACATAGATCATGAACAATTTGGAACTTCTTTTATTCAAACCAAGTAATTAGTTCACTAAAAAAAGCAGCTTATAATTAATATGCCATTCTAGCATTACGTTTCTTAGCAATTACTTAAATAAATAGAATTATTATAAAATAAAGCTCAATGTAATTCCTAGTGCTTTGCCCTATAACAAAAGGTTTTCATTGCTATCCTGGTCCGGGTTACATTTCAACCTAATCACGTACTAAACATGCTGCCAGAGAAACAAAATTAGACACATATTAATATATGTACTATATTGCATTTTAGTGGTAATGACGCATCGTGATATAAACTAAATCAAAAATCTTCCATTATTCCATATTCCTTTTTTATATTCACGATTCAGATATATTTACATGTTTCTTATTGTCTATGATGAAGATCTCAATGTATTCACACCTGACACAGCTTACATCCAGCTGAAATAATGACCCCACTGAAAACAAAGGATGCTAAAAATAAATCTTAACAACTTATGTTATGCCACGTAATATTAGTTTTAATAGTGGTTTAGGTTGCATAAATTGTGATCACTTTGGAACTTCTTTCATTCAAACCAAGTAATGATTTCAGTAAAAAAAAGCAACTGATAATTGATATGCCATTCTAGCATTACATTTCTTACTAATTACTTAAATAAATAGAATTGTTATAAAATAAAGCTCAATGCAATTCCTAGTACTTTGCCCTGTAAGAAAAGGTTTTCATTGCTATCCTGGCCCAGGTTGCATTTCAACCTAATCACATACTAAACTTGCTGCCTGAGAAACAATACTTCAATCACACACATGTTAATACATGCACTATATTGCATTTTAGTGGTAATATTTCATCGCAATATAAACTAAATTAAAAATCTTTACGGGTTATTCCATCTTCCTTTTTTATATTCATGATTCAGATAGATACTAACACCTTTGAATGCCTGACACAGTTACATGCGACTGAAATATGGCATCAGTAAAAGCAAGGGAAATAATTAAAAATAAATCTTAATAACTTATGTCATTCCATGTAATATTAGTTTTAGTTGTAGTCTATGTTGTTTAGATCACGAACAGTGTGGAACTACTTTCGTTATAACAAAGTAATGATGTAAGTAACAAAACACTCAAGAAAACAAATTAATTTATTTAAAAAAATATACTTATGCCCTCTGCTGTCAAGTGCCAGTTCTAATAACAATCTATCAAAATTGCCTCTAACATTGAGAAAATTAAAGCTTTTATTGTACATATCTGTGGCCAAAGATTTTAATGAATACTTTTACATAAAACAAATCTATTATTAAATAAATCTAAGCAGCTAATACTTATTATGTCAATTTAAACACAATACATACTTTTATTTCAGTGTTATGTCAGTTAATTTATTCGCAGATGCTTAGGTATGTTATTAAATAAA
This sequence comes from Vandiemenella viatica, assembly GCA_031002005.1. Taxonomy (NCBI): domain Eukaryota; kingdom Metazoa; phylum Arthropoda; class Insecta; order Orthoptera; family Morabidae; genus Vandiemenella; species Vandiemenella viatica. The sequence goes on along the minus strand of CM061920.1, from coordinate 235,202,308 downwards.
GTTCATAACCAAGAAAAATGGCGTAAAGCATGACGTAATAGTGTGACGTCATAGATTGACATCATGCTGTTGCAGGTGATGTCATACATGACATTTGCTTATTATATTAAATAGATTATTCACATTTCCTTTGGTAATTTATTGCAGTCCCTGACACTTACCTACAAAAGAAAATTTTCCGATTCCCTTGTGTCTGAAACGGAGAGCCAGCTTTTTCCTTCCATGCACCTCTACTAATAATTTCACCAATATCTTTCGATGCTTCATCACCAATATACTCCTTGTATACTCCCACTATTCTCTTCACCCGCCTCGTCTCTTCCAATGAATTCTATTTCAGCTCCATTATCTTATCAGTTTCTGACTGTGTTCTGCAGTAATTTCCAGAGATAAGTCTAGAAACCCTTCTTTGCAACCACTCCAACCCCTGTACTTGATACCCAAAATGTGTGTCTGATGCTACACAACCATATTCAAGCAAGGATCTGACCAAAGTTTTGTAACCCAGTTGCCTGACTCCTCTGGTATATTCCCTCATCATGCACTTCAATAAATGAAGGATTTTGAAACATTTTCCTACATCTCTCCAATGTTTCCTTCTCAGTTGAGTTTACTATCAAATGTTATGCCAAGTTACTTACATTTCAAGTCTTCAAAAAGCAGTTCCTTCCCTGCACTATAATCATAGTCAATGATTAGTTTTTTATCTGTGTAACTTATAAGCTGACTCTTCTTTGCATATATCATCCCATGTTGACCTACCAAGTTAGCTATTCTGTACTGACCACCATTTAGCTGTTCAAAGACTTTTATTATTTTTATCCTGTTACATAACCTTATGTCATCTGCATAGAAATGTGCATTATTTGAAATAAATGTATTTGAAATGCAAATACAAAATGCAAAACATCTATTTTCATTCTGTATTTTAAATACTTTTATGCTAAAAGCATTTTGTATTTTATTTAAAGTACTTTTTCAAATATATTTTGTATTTGAAAAATGTAAAATAATTTACTTGGTTACTCATACTTTTTTTTACTTCAAATTGACGATATATATATCATGAATAGGAATGGTGTGGTATCTCAATGGTTAAGGCTTTTGCTTTCAAAAGCTTGTGGTCTGGTCCCAGTTTCAGATCCCAGTGAGCCCGAAATATTTAAGAGTTGTGTTTGATCATATGAGCCATGGAAGGTTATTCCTTGGTTCAGATTCCACATTAAACTGCAGCCCTAGAAGAAAGGAACTACTTCTGACAATGGCTTTAGCATGCCTCCTTCGGGAAGATCCATCCAACGTTTGGGTTGTGTTTTTATCATGAATACTGATTTACTAACTCATTCAAACAAATGGTGACATTACCAAACAAAAGTCAAATGAAAACTTGGAATGTTACACAAATAACCAAGAATTTGACAGTATTGATAAATCTAACAATGCCACTGCCGACTTGAATATTGTGATTTTTTTGTTTAGTCATTTTTATGTCAGTTTTATAACAATATAATATTTAATTAAATTGCAATAGAGCACACAGTGGCAATTTCATTTAATACCCATCTTCCCCCTTTCCTGCACCCACCCATCTATACATTTTAACTTTAAATTCTTTAAAAGTTTTTGGTCAATTTTTCATCATTTCTCTTGGTAACTTATTCCTATCCCTGCCACCCTTACCTAAAAAAGAGACTGTACCTACAACCTTGTGCCTCAAATCGAGTGCCAGCTTGTGGTCATGGCCATCTTTTTCCTACCATGCTCCATTTTTAATTCTTACACCAATATTTTTCCATGCCTCACCATCAGTATATGCCTTGTGCACTCTATGAGCCTCTACACCCTACCATTTTCAAGCACTGATCCGACCAAAGCTTTGTAACCCAATTACTCTACTTCTCTCGTACATCCCTTCATCACTCTCTCCAACAAGTGCAGAATTTTGAACCTTTTCCTACTACCTGTCCCATGTGTCCTGCCCAGTTAAGCTAGTTACCAAACTTAATGCCAAGATATTTGCATTTCAAGTCATCAACAAGAAATTCTTTCCTCACCTCACTTACTACTTCATTTGTGTATCCAACAAGCTGACTCTTCTTTGCATTTATCTTCATCCCATGTGTACTAACCCAACTAGATATCCTGTTCAGATCACCCTGCTACTGTTTACAGTCCTCTACCATTTTGATCCTTTTATATAACATAATGTCATCAGCAACCAATCTAATTTCTGAAAGTAAAATATCAACACAATTACTCATTAGAAAAAATGAATATGCTGTGACACTCCCATTTTTACTTCCACTTCTTTTGATGTTGCATTACCTACCCTAACTTCTGTTTTATACCTATTAAAAATTCTTGTAACCACCAAATCACTTTCTCATCCACTCCAATAGTTTTTATGTTGTTTACTACCATTTTATGGCTCACTCTGTCAAAAGCCTTTGAAAGATCTAGTGCTGGATTATTAATTTGACCTCCCTTGTCCAATTCATCCGAAATATCTTGCATACATCTCACCAACTGAGATTCACATGAATGTCCTTGCCTAAAGCCATGTTGGCTACTTGAAAACCACTTAACGCTCCTCACATTTCTGATGTGGTTACATATCTATCTCTTCATTAATTTACCAACACTGATGTCAAACCGGTTGGCCTCTAATTTTCGATTCTAAATCTCATCCCTCCTTGATGTACCGGCACTACTATCATACTTTTCCAGTCCTGTGGTAAGCAGCAAGTATCAATTTAAATAGTAATTGAAGATAAGGTACAATGTCACATCATGGTATCTTTAAGACATCTGTAATAATATTATCTACACCAGCCCCTTTATGTTTTTTCAGCTTTCTTAGTTCCTTCATGATATCCTCAGAATTTTAAATTTTTTGGTCTACTCATTTCTAATTGTGTTGTTAAGTTCGGTCTCCAATTTAGACCCTCCCATTTCTGATTCATTGTCTGTTATGCTCTCACTAAACCAGTTACTTAAATTTTCTGCCTTTTTCAAATCCTCAGTAACTTCTTTACTATCCTTATCTATAAGTCTCTCAGCACCCTCCCTTCCTTCAGTTTTCTATCATAGCCACAGAAATTTCTAGATGCATCAGTCAGTGGTCCCCCTGCATTGACAATATTCTTCATAAACCCATCTTTAGCCTTCTTTTAGATATTATTAAATCCTTGTTTAATTGTTTTAAATATTCCCTACCTGCTGTCTATTAACTCTGTTCTCTTCTTACCAACCTCCTCACCTCCCTATTAGAGTACACAGGTTTTCTATTTCTCTTTATTTTCTTTTTTGGAATAAAGTTTTCTTTCCCCTTTCTTATTATCTCCTTGAACTCTTCCCACCTTGACTACTGTACTTGTGCCTTCCTACCATTTGCTTAAACATTTTGTGAAATATATCTTCAAATTTGATATCTGTGCCTTTTTATAATTGTACCTATTTCCCCCTTCAATTTTGGCTGCTGATTCACTGAATCCTCTAATATCCATCAGAACTGCTTCATGATCACTTATTCCTTCAGTTTCTTGACATCCCACAAGATTATCCTTAGGCTTTGTTAGGAATATATCCAAAATATTTTGTCCCCTAGTGTTCTGCTCTACCACTGTATAAATCCTCCTTCGTTACTAAGGTATTTGCACTGTTCCCTTGTGATATTCATTTTGTTTCCTACCCAGTTTACACCTGGTAAATTTAAATCCCCACCAATAATGACCATTCTATTCTTACCTCTGAAATCTGAGTATGAATCTAATTTCTCCCCAAGACCCTCATCATCATCTGTCATTCTTTCACTGCGGTAAGTGTTTTGTTTGCTTAATAGTCGCAAATAATTAAAATGCAAGTAAAACATCAAAACTAAGTTTTTATGTACTGCTGCACAATATGCAAAACACATCTCACTTGTTCATAATTTAAAATTAAACTGCTACTATATTTGACTTTGTTGTACAAAGTTAGGCTAATTCTTGCCAATTCGTCAATTTGTAAAATGTTTATTAAAAGTTTTAACTGCGAAAAAAGTTTTTTTTTTGTCAGGGGTGATGGCAAAAACATTCTGTTTATATTGAAGCATCGTTTAAAGATATCAAAAATTTCTGTTTACAAGATATGTTTGAAACTCTTAAAGGAAATCTTAGTGCTACTACAAACTTTTTGAACCACCTAATAGTAATTCAGTTTATTTGTTATTCTTGTCTTGTAGTACATGCACCTAAAGTTATTTTGCCTGAGAGTACCTATTTAAAAATATTTTTATTTGTTTATCCTTAATACAGTTGTGCTGATAGTAAGACAAGTGCTGCAACTTGTCAAGTAATCAAATATACAAATCCGGATTCAAGTTCTGGCATGTGAATCCAAGTGTGAACGTAGCTTAAGAAAGTACATATTATATATTTATTTTTGGAGAAAAGACCATACTGAAATTTTAGAGGAGTTTTAGAAAATCAAACTTCAAAATACAAAGAAGAGGAACTGTGTTTTTGATGAAAAATATCATTCTTCAACCATCTTACCAAATTCAATTAGTTTTGACAAGTTAGTTGTGACTTTTGTAGTTGTCACTGGCACCAATATGGAATGCGGAAAATGGTTCATTTAAAGCTCTTGTTGCAAATGTTATTAAGTAAATATCAAATCCATCAAAACTTACATGCTGCCACACTTGCAGTAAAAAAAGAAAGTTGTTGATGAATTTATGGAATACAAGGAAAAGACAAAATTAGCTTTAAAAGCGATATATTTTGTATGCACCATGGCAGATATTTGTTCTTCATCTAAGTTATCTGAATATGGCGGGTTATTGGTTTGGTTGTAACATATTTGAAAGAAAAAGTACTACACTTTCTTGCTGGAGATTTAGAGGGATTTTTTAAAGTAGCTGAATTGTTTGTTGACTTACATTATTAGCTTGATTTCAGATTATCAAAAAATGTGAAGACATTTACTGATGATGAATCAAATATGTTCATAGCCTTTCAAAAGTATGGGAAACCAGCTTTGAGAACACACACAGTATGTGATAAAGATTCAGCTAACATTGAAAATATAGATGCTGTTGGTGTATTGTTACTACTAAATTTTCCAAACCATTTAAAGGTTTTGGGGGTATCAACAGCTGAATCATGAAAGATATACTACTCATACGTTGCATTTGATTGCTTCACGAGTAAGACATGACGTCAAAACAACTCGTACAAGATACTTCATGATGCGGCAATTGTAAAATGTCAAGCACTTTGAAATCTGAGTTCAGGGTGTCCAAAAGCATGTGACACAAACTTAAGAGTCTACTGGAAAATCCCCCACTTCTCTATGTCCAACATGATGTCCGATGCGTGCACTCAATTGCAATTAAATTAAATACACGTAATTCATATTATATTACTATTAAGGATTTTTGTGCAATAAAAGAGACAAACGTTAAGAAAACTAGATTTGTGAGCTTTTAGCAAAATTGAAATTCATTTTATTAATAATACATAATTGGTAAAAAAAAAAACTTATTGTTGAAGACATATGAAGTTTCTAGGAAGACAAAGGCACCTTCTGTGGATGTTTAATGCCAGAATGAGTAGGAATGCAATGGATGCTAAGCAGCTTACAAACTGATAATCCTAGACACTTTGATGTGTTGATAGATATAATAAAAGAAGCCTTAAGAGGCATTTTGTGGGATTCTACCAATTCGAAGAAACCAAGGCAAAGTATAGCATAATAGCATCTGTACTTGTTTTTAACATTCAAATGGTTGCCAGAGGTAAGCGGAGAATACATAAAAGAATAATTTGTTGCTGAGGTATTAACTATAAAACAAGATTATGTTCAAAGTATATATAGTCCAACTGGGAAAAAAGTAAAAAACAAACTTGTTATAAGCTTGTAAAGGGCTCAGATTCGTCTGTAACCAGTGTCAATGCAAATTCTGCCACAGACCAAGATACTAGTTTAGACTGCTTGAATACACATCCAACAGTAAAAAAAGTTTTTCTAAAAAAAAAAAAAATTGTTTTTCTAGTTAAGCTCCAGTAGAACTTTATGATAAGGAGGACTCATAGACTAATCATGAAGGATGACTTGTTTGAACAAGTAGTAGTATTAAAATTCATTAAGTGAAATAATTAACATATATAATAAGCAAACAAGAAAGGATTTTATTTTAATAAAAGTAGTTAAGAAATACCTATTTTGTATTTAAATACCAATATTTAAAACCATTTTGTATTTGAAATAGAAAAACTAGAAAGTATTTGCATTTTGTATTTAAATACTTTTTAAAAACTATTTTGTACATCTCTGCATCTGCAAACAACCTACCTTTTGACAGTAAACCACAGATATATATGAAATAATTTTCAAAAAGCATTTAAATACAAATTTTTTCATGTTTTTCTATTTCAAATAAAAAATACAAAATGGTTAAAAATGTTAGCATTTAAATCCAAAATGCAAAATGTGTATTTTTAAAATACTTTTATTAAAATAAAATACTTTTTTGTTCATCTAATATGTGTGTTATACATTTCACTTAATTCAGGGATTAACACTACTATTTGCTCAAACAAGTCATCCTTCACATTCAGTCTCTGAGGCCTCAATATTATCCCGTGGTCTACTGGGGCAGAAAATGTCAAACAACTATTATTTTTCTAGTAATACATTTTTTACTGTTGGATGTTTATTTAGGCAATCTAAACTAGTATCATTATCCTTTAAATATTGCATAGGTCTATGGCAATGTTTGCATCAACATTGGCTACAGAAGAATATATGACAACATATAATAAGATTAAGTATTTTACTGTTTTCCCAATTGGATTGTGTGTACTTTGATCATTATCTTGTTTTTATATTTATTACTCAGAAGCAAATTATCCTTTTATGTATTCACTGTTCTTCTTAGGCAACAGTTTGAGATTAAGAAAAGGCTAAGATGTTAATATGTTATTCTTTACATTGGGTTATTCTAATTTAATTTAATTGAGATGTAGCACATGCTCTGGTGACAATTTCCCTGCAACCATTTTACCCTTTCCTGTATCCAGCTCATTTTGCCCTCCTTCAAATTACAACTTTAATTTCATTCAACATTTTTGGTAAATTATTAATCATTCTCTTGGTAACTGTTTCCAGTCCTTAACCTCCTTACCTATGAAAGAAAATCTTCCAACACCCTTTTGATAGCATCTCTCAAAACATCTTCCAAAGCTTCCTTTAGTTATATCTATTAACAAACCATAGTATGCAGGATTATTCATTTGTAAACTGCTTAGCATTCATTGCATTATCATTAATTCTGGCAGTAAACATCCATAAAAGGTATCTTGCCCCCCCCCCCCCCCCCCCCCCCGCGGATGGCGGCCTACAACTTGGCCAAATATGGTCATGCTTGATAAGGAAAACGTGGGACGCAGGCCCCCATCGGACTGGCCACGCTGGCGGTGGTAGTTTGAGTGACTTCACTCCAAATGGTTAGCACGTTCTTCGGGAGCTATATATAGGCGGCAGCAGTTCCAGCCGTGACAGTACTCTGAAGAAGGCCACAAAATGATGGCCGAAATTTTAGGTTTCGACAAATTGACGCGGTTCAACCTGGACAACCAAGATTACATCGACAACGACTGCGGAAGTCTGTGCACCCACAAGATGACAATAGTTCGAATATGTTAATAATTCAATATCCACGAGAGATGGTTGTAAGGAACTAATCTGTTGTGGGGATTTGTATTAAACAGTTAGTACCTCATCTTTAACCCTGTTGTGCGTCTTGGATAATTAGATCGTTATACAGTATTCGGTTGCCACCATATTGAATAACCTCAATAATGGAAATGTAGGTTCATCAATAAAGGTCACTGCTTCTAATTTAAAGTTCAAAACATCACTATATTCTTGAAAATAATTTTACAAGTTCGAACAATCTTTTAGGTATCAGAAATCATCACCAAATAAATTTACTGCAGGTAGTGATAAGTAATTCAAACCAGACCAACCCTCATGAATCCCTTAACTGAATTATAGTCACATGAGGATAAGTGAAAAGTTCCACCGCTCAACAAAATTTCAAAGATGGCACATCGAATTTCACTTCACCATGAGGTCACATGTCTAGCCGACCTGCCTACCTGTGCTACTATGACTGATGTGCGTTTGGCTCAAGTGATTTCCAATGTCTCCTGCTGCTAGTCCGCACTCCTCCTATAAGTAAGCTGCCCATGGGAACATGTATTCTTGCGCAGTCTCAGGCAATGTGACTTCCTGAAGTATGACAAACATGTATCTTTGTGCATCTTATTGCGACATCCTCAAGTCTTTATTCACTCAAAAATTTCCTATCAATCTGAAAATTTCAAACCTAATAAAAAATTTCTTAGCTATCACATTTTAGCCCTAAAAATTATCTTCTGTGCAATTCTAAAAATGCTTCTAACTCTCAAAGTTTTAAAGCTACGAAGCTGAAATGACTTTTAACTTGCTTCTAATTTTCCACTCTTTCAATTGATACTAAGATCCACTTGTTTACTATTCTCTAACAGGCTGAGTTCAAATTATTACACAAATTTTTATTTTGAAACATGATATCTTATCAAATGTTTATCTTACAGCTCTGAAACCTACTTTAAATGATTCCATGTCCCATTTTCTCTAGCTGTAAAAACAGCTCTTAAATGTCTTTTCTTAAAATTTTCCTTTACATTCAAATTCTTATGTTACAGTTAACAGAGGAAGCCATATTAACTAGTTTTTCCATACTTTTCTTTCTCTGATATCAGCCAAAATATTGCATCAATTTAAAAACCAATTGAAGTGTCATTCCTAGAAAACGTCCCTCTTTAATTTAACCATGGTTCCTCCTTTGAATTAATTTTGACCATTTTTCCTTTTTAACATAATTTTCATACTGGTTCCAAATTCCAAAGTTTCATATCTTTTCAGGAAATCCTCCTACCTGTAAGGTTACTAAACCTAATACTGCTAGTTATAGTCTGAAATAGCTAAAAAAAAAAAGGTAACGTCTTCTTTTATGAAATAGTCTGAATCTAATATATTAGATACGCTAATACTATGTTCTGATTGTCTAACCTGATCTGCAATGCTATTCAAATGAATTCGCTGCTCTATGAACAAATTTGGTTCCGAAGTAACAAAATTTTAGGTAGCTGACAAGGTGTCAAAATGAAAATAAGTATGAAAGACTAATAAAAGTATTTTGCATTTTTCAAATAGAAAATACTTTGAAAAATTATTTCAAATAAAATACATTTTTTTTATAGCAGGTTATTTTAAATACAAACTGTAAATAGGTATTTTGCACTTTGTATTTGTACACTCCTGGAAATTGAAATAAGAACACCGTGAATTCATTGTCCCAGGAATGGGAAACTTTATATACACATTCCTGGGGTAAGATACAACACATGATCACACAGACAGAACCATAGGCACATAGACACAGGCAACAGAGCATGCACAATGTCGGCACTATACCATGTATATCCTCCTTTCGCAGCAATGCAGGCTGCAATTCTCCCATGGAGATGATCGTAGAGGTGCTGGATGTAGTCCTGTGGAACGGCATGCCAAGCCATTTCCACCTGGCGCTTCAGTTGGACCAGCGTTCGTGCTGGATGTGCAGACCGCGTGAGACAACGTTTCATCCAGTCCCAAACATGCTCAATGGGGGACAGATCCGGAGATCTTGCTGGCCAGGGTAGTTGACTTACACCTTCTAGAGCACGTTGGGTGGCACGGGATACATGTGGACGTGCATTGTCCTGTTGGAACAGCATGTTCCCTTGCCGGTCTAGGAATGGTAGAACGATGGGTTCGATGACGGTTTGAGTACCGTGCACTGTTCAGTGTCCCCTCGACGATCACCAGAGGTGTACGGCCAGTGTAGGAGATCGCTCCCCACACCATGATGCCGGGTGTTGGCCCTGTGTGCCTCAGTCGTATGCAGTCCTGATTGTGGCGCTCACCTGCACGGCGCCAAACACGCATACGACCATCATTGGCACCAAGGCAGAAGCGACTCTCATCACTGAAGACGACACGTCTCCATTCGTCCCTCCATACAAGCCTGTCGCGACACCACTAGAGGCGGGCTGCACAATGTTGGGGCGTGAGCGGAAGACGACCTAACGGTGCGCGGGACCGTAGCCCAGCTTCATGGAGACGGTTGCAAATGGTCCTCTCTGATACTCCAGGAGCAACAGTGCCCCTAATTTGCCGGGAAATGGCAGTGCGGTCCCCTACGGCACTGCGTAGGATGCGACGGTCTTGGCGTGCGTCCGTGCGTCGCTGCTGTCCGGACCCAGGTCGACGGGCACGTGCACCTTCCGCCGACCACTGGCGACAACATCGATGTACTGTTGAGACCTCGCGCCCCACATGTTGAGCAATTTGGCGGTACGTCCACCCGGCCTCCCGCATGCCCACTATACGCCCTCGCTCAAAGTCCGTCAACTGCACATACGGTTCACGTACACGCTGTCACGGCATGCTACCAGTGTTAAAGACTGAGATGGAGCTCCGTATGCCACGGCAAACTGGCTGACACTGACTGCGGCGGTGCCCAACCGCTGCGCAGCTAGCGCCCTTCGATGGCCAACACTGCTGTTCCTGGTGTGTCCGCTGTGCCGTGTGTTTGACCATTGCTTGTACAGCCCTCTCGTAGTGTCCGGAGCAAGTATGGTGGGTCTTACACACCGGCGTCAATGTGTTCTTATTTCAATTTCCAGGAGTGTATTTTAAGAACATGTATTTCAAATAACGCACATCTCTGGTAAACCATCAACACAATCATTCATTAGTATAATAAATAGCAATGGTCACAATACACTACCCTGTAGCACACCCATTTTCACTTTCACTTCTTTTGATATTCCTTTTGCTACCCAAGTTTTTTGTTTTTACCTATTAAGAATCTTCTAGCCAGCAAATCAATTTTTAACCCACTCCAATTGTTTTTACCTTATTTACCACCATTTTATGGCTAACTCTATCAAATGCCTTAGAAATATCTCATGATACGTTATCAATTTGTCCTACCTCATCCATTTCATCTTAAATATCTTGCATATAGTCCACTAACAGAGATTTCTTTAAGTTAGGTGTAGGTTTATTTCGTCATGACTCCCTGTCAACTATCTGCTTAATTAAAACAACTGCATGCTTACTAACCGAATATTGGTTCTTGAAGAGCTTTTATGTTCTTCAGTTATATGAGAAAAACACTTTATTGCTATTGAAGTAAATCAAATTTGATAACTTCCTTTCTAATACTCAATAAAGAAGACTTAGAAACTGTGGATAGATAGTTCAAGTTTTTAATATGTCTGTAATGTTTTTGGCTTCAGATAATGTCATAAAATTTATTCACATGTCAGTTACAAATTGAGATCTTTCTTAATTTTTCAGATTTTACATAACTAAAGACATTTCATGAAACCACTGATTTGTGTAGACTAATGATATTTCCTGAATCTGATGAAAATATTTGTCATTGTAGACTTTGCTGGATTAAATGTAAACTACACTATTCAGTATTCTCTATTTATTACATATTGTATATTACTGTTTATATGTGCTGCTTATTTTGCAGGTAACTGGAAGTTTCGTGGCTTGCTGTTCGTACATAAAGATATGCAACTAAAACATTTACGCACTATTTTGCAAGCTGAGGTAAATAATTATGGCTTATAACTTCATTATTATTATTTTAATTTTTTATGGAACTATTGCCTCTTCAAACCTGATTTTGTATTACACAAATTTTTTACTTCTATTTTTCATTGTTTGAGCTAAATTGTTGAGAACACACCTTTATAATTTACTAAAGATCTTGAACCTTTAACTACAAATGACAACAACCACACTCCCCTATTAAATTTGATTCTATTACCATGGTCAGCTCTCAAATTCTAAATACTGCTGCTAAGATTTAACATATTATACAACCATTCCTCATCTCCAGTGTAAGCATTATATACACTCAGTATTCGCTTAACCAACCTCCTTTCTCTCAATAAATGGCTTACTCAGATCCTTTATCATATCAGTTATTGATTTTCTTTTGTTGTAATTTCCACTAACAAAACTAGCTTCCTTTCTTTGCACCCACCTCAAGAACTGTATTTGATACCAATAGTGCAGATCTGTTACTATCCTATATTTGACAAGGTCCAGACAAGGTTTAATAATTCCTTAGTACCTCCCATAACCCTCTCTAGTAGTGTGATGTTGTGTAGCCTTTCGCTGCCAACTTTCTGATTTTAGCTGCCTAACTATATTTACTATTAAAACAATATATTCCGTTTCGATTTTATGATTTTAACAAGCAGTTTCCTCCACTGTAAAATCATATAAAGCATTTATTTTTCTACCTATGCTTCTAACAAGTTGATTCAGTATACATTCCATATTGACCTGCCAATCAAATATCCCATCCTGATCCCTGATGTCTGGTTACTGACCTCTCATTACACATTATTAAATCATTGACTAACAACCTAACTTCTGACAGTAAATTAACAACAAAATCATTCATTATAATAATCTCAATACACTACCTGATGGCTCTCCTCTTGTCTCTTTCATCTACCTTGGTAATGCATTTCTCACCATGACTCTTTGACTGTTACCTCTTAAAAATTACTCCATGCATTAGGATATAGCCCAATTTGCTCCAAAGGTGTAACCTTTCACAGCACCATTCTAAGCCTGACTGTATGGTGAGTTCACTCACAGCGTCCTCAGTATCAGTTTCTAATATTCTACACTGCTTATTTGAACTCATAGGGAGAAGCTCCTGTTCAAATATTCCCACCTCTTATGTATGCCTGACAGTCCCTAATATTCTCATAAAACCATTGGCTTTATTTTTATTCTGACTTTATATCCATGGTAACTTCTTTCCCATTCTTATGTGTAATTGCCTGCAAGCACTAATGCCCTCGTTGTCGACACACCATAGAGCTGGAATAACAACTGTGATTGTCTGCATACATTACCCACCCCAAAATTTCTTTAGATAGGTATATAAAGTTTTTCATATATCACTCAGCATTATCCCTTCAGCTAGTTATTTATGCATGCATCTTTAGTACGTCCTTTTGCTGCTAATATTTCCTCATTTGGTCACTTAATGTATTCCTTGCTGCATTGCTGCTTTCTTTCTTTTATGCTATCTTCTTATAAGTTACTGATTGAAACATTATTAAAATAAATAAATTTGGGCATTGCAACAAACTATATTTCTATTTCAAAAGGACTTTGCCTCAAAGATTTCTGCTATTGCGTGGGCTCCCAATAATATGAAACTAGCTGTTTGTACATCAGATCGAGTTATTCATTTGTTTGATGAAGCTGGAGAGAAACGAGATAAATTCTCTACAAAGCCAATAGATCCCAAGGTATGGTAATATCTAATGTTATTTTTATTTCATTTAATTTATAATATTTTAGTTGTTGTTTTATTGTATCTATAAACTTCTTTTTTTTCAGTATGGGAAGAAAAGTTATGTTGTCAAAGGTTTGGCTTTTTCTCCAGATTCTACAAAAATTGCAATTGGTCAGACTGATAATATAATTTTTGTTTACAAGATTGGAAAAGACTGGTAAGAATGTAAATTTCCATTCCTTGCATATATTCAAATTAAATAAAGAATTTACATCAATGCAATATTGTTGTAGTCCATTTTTTCTGCAATTGCTTAGTTAATTATTAATTGAAAAGATAATGCCAATGCAACTATAAACAAATGAAACAGTTTCATTGGTATTATCATTTCAATTATATTATTTTGTATGTAACCAAGGACTTCAGTGATGACACAAATTTTATTTGTGTCTGGAGTTAGTATATATAATTAAATATTACAAATAAGATAGGAAAGGGAAAGATGGCCCATCACTTCCCACAGATAAAGGCAGGAGAGTTAGATGAACACGTTACAAACACAAAAACAAACAAATTGCACAATATTTCGGTGTGAAACCTTACTCATGTGAGAGGCAAGACATATGGCGGGGAGAAAGATGTGATCACAACCTGACCCGCCACATGAATGAAACAAGGTGGAAACACGGGGTGGGGGTGGATGTACCGGGTTGAGGGGATAAGGTTGAACAGTGTTTAGAAATTATTATTGAAAACATTATTTAAAATTTTTAAATTTTTTTTACAATATTATTTTGATTTGGATCAGTTATAGGGGTAAATAAATGAAGGAAGAGATATATAAAATTAAAATATGTATATATTAACAAAGTTAGAAAGTACAGGTTTAACATAGGTTTAGGCCAGGGGTGTGTCTGGTGTCAAGGATATGTTGGTGGGCTGGTTCCCATCTACGGAGGTTTGAAGGGTTGGTGGTGTTTGGAAAAACTCTAACTGCTCTAACTGTAAAACAGGTGTTGAAGTTGTCCGAATCATGTGTGTTGGCATGAATTGCCACTGGATAGTCAGGGTTGGCAGTATAAACTTTTTGCTTGTGGCCATTCATCCTGTAGGATGGTTGTTGAGTGGTGAGGCTGATGTAGGAAGCATTGCAATGGAGACAGGTGAGTTGGTAAATAAGGTGATTGGTATAACTTGTAGCATGTCCAATTATGGGAAAGGATTCTCCTGTGACAGGATTAGAGTAAGTGGTGGTGGTGGTAGGATTTTCTTCCCAAAAAACTACTTCCTTTTTAGCTACTGCCTCTATGTTTCTCTTTATTATGTATCTTTTGTATTGAATAAAATAAGGTATAAATTTTTACTGTGGCTTTAAAATTACATCTTTTATTATAAAAATAAAAACTGTTTTCTGTGAAGTTTCAGGCATGTGAAAATTTTATCTTTTCACGCATCATAGCTCGTTCCCTAAATTTTCTAGGCCATAAGTGTTCTATCTTGTTTCGCTCATAATTTAGCTCTGCAGCTCTGAAAATGAATGTAAAAAAACTCTTACAAACTAAGATATTCCCTTTATAACATTTTTTGTGACCTTCAAATTTAATTAATCCTTTCCTCACAACATCCTTTCTTACTCTTAAACTACTGAAAAAAATTCTAAAATGATTTGCTGTTAAATCTATCTGTGTTCTGGCCCTTTAACTGTTTTTGAAGTCATATCTGAAAAAATAAAGTTATACGACATATTCTCTTTGGTACATGCTTAACGTATGGAGGTAATCTTATGATGATGTGTCAAGCCTGATGTGTAATTACTATCTTAATGACTTCAGTGGAATAGGTGCACTTGCTTGTTGCAGATGTAGACCTTCATCTTCTGTTCTAAGCAAAATGATCCTGTATCAGCCCAACTTCTGATGTTGGAGAACAGGGCATATCCCTCATATGGACTGGTGAAAACCACTCAAAATGCACTAACTTTCTTAACATTGTTCCCCATACAGCAACACACTCAGTCACAGTAAACTGGTCAATCTGGTGGGTGGTTGTAAATCTGCCTTCTGCTGGCACATTGTGCTCTAATACAGCTTCTTGATGGTTTGTTTGTTTGTCACAGTGTCGCTGTTGTGTCTGCAGGGGCCTGCTATCCAACATACACATATATATAATTTTATTTGGTATGTCCTCACAAGGGTGCATGGTATATGCCATCCTTAACTGCTGTTTCTACCTTTTGAGGTCATCTCCAACTTTACACCTCAAGAGGCTATTCATTATCAACCACTCCCCTTCCCTCATTCAAGTAGCTTCTGCCCATAGGCAACTGTGTGTCGCATGCCTTACCTTTCATCATTTCACACTGTTAGAGGGCCAATTACATTCGACCATGAAATTATTATTACAGATGCTACAAATTAAGTCCATTACTTCACAATATTGAAATATGCTATGCTTGCTGTAAAACTTATATTCATTAATTCCCCCCCCCCCAGTTCTTACATCTCTCCTTCCTTGATCTTTCATACTTTTTCTAGTTTCTCTGGTCTTAACCAAACTTAATAATATTGTAAATGAAAAAGAATTTTTTAACTAATGAAGATCAGGGTAAATAGACGTTGTGATAAGTATGTCTTGGCATGGCTTGCAGATATTTGGTTATATGTTATGCAGATTGCTAAGGCTTGCAGGTTTTATATTATGTCCAGAAATAAATATGCAGTCGCTCTATAGTTTCTCCTGGTTTAATTGACATAACATGTACATTGGCCACCACCTTCACTTAATGAAATAAGTTTATTAACCGTGGATAAGGCTATCACGAAACTTCTTCTCTTCATATTACAGGCTTTGACTATGATAAAGGCTAGACTGCTGTGTACACACATGTACTGATAATTTGACCGAATCAAATGTTCTTCACGACATTTTAAGTTCATATTAAGGGGACTGCAATAACTTGTTTTTTTGTCCTACTCATACTAAACAATGTGAAACTTGTTACATCCTACTAACATAAAAATGCTGTGCTCCAAAATCAGCTGCAAGCATTTGCAGCTACCAGCTTGTTATTAAAACTAAAGGGACAGCATTTTCTTGCACTCTTATCCTCTTTATGTATAAGAAATTGAAGCCCGGTTCGCACTACCAATACTATATTTCACACTCCTACTTTATGTCATGTCCGACGACCCCCTTTCAACTAACTCAACAATCACTTTTCTACCCAGCATGCCACTGCACTCAATAATGTATCATGAAGCATCTGAGCCTTTACAAATAATTACTTCGCAAAATGCTTCTTCGAGCCATAATACAGGGTGTCCACAAATGAATATCGGGGTTTTAATGCTTTATAAGATTTATTACATTATCCTTACAGTTATAAATGATATGTCAAATAAAAGAGCAACTCAAACAGTTTTATATACAAGCTTACAAGTGTTCTATGTGGGCACCATTTGTCACACGGCACACATCAAGTCTGTAGCCGAGTTCTTCCCAAACGTGGAGCAGTGTGTCTTCAGTAACTGTTGCAACAGCTGCTTCAATCCTCTGTCGTAATTCAAGGAGGTCGGCTGGTAACGGAGGCACATACACACGATCCTTGATGAAACCCCAAAGGTAGAAATCGCATGGCATTAGGTCAGGTGAACGTGGAGGCCACGCATAGCAAGCTCTGTTATTGGGCCCCTTGCGGCCAATCCAGCGGTCGGGTACAGTTATGTTCAACCAACCGCGTACTTCGTTATGCCAGTGAGGTGGCGCACCATCTTGCTGGAAAATGAAGTTCTCTGGTTCATATTGTTCCAACTGAGGGAAGAGCCATTGCTCTAGTGTATCAAGGTAAGAAGTACCAGTTACAGTCGGTTCATCAAAAAAGAAAGGTCCGTAAACTTTCTGCCGGGATACGGCACAAAAAACATTGTTTTTAGGGGAGTCTCGTTGCACTTGTACGATCTCTTGAGGATTTTCTGAGCCCCAGATCCGCACATTATGAGTGTTAACATGTCCACTGAGGTGAAAGGTCATTTCATCAATGAAGACAACATGATGTAGAAAATCTTCATCGTCATGTAACAACATTTCGTTAGCGAATTTGGCACGTAAACCGTGGTCTGCAGGCTTTAGAGCCTGTAACAACTGTAAATGGTAAGGATGTAGTTTCAAGCATTTCCTTAAAACTTTCCAAACAGTCGACTTAGAAATTTCTAATTCGCGACTAGCCTTCCGAACAGATTTCTTTGGGCTACGAGTGAACGACTCTCTCACTCGCTCAACAGTCTCTTCGCTAACTCTTGGTCGTCCCGCGCTCTTCCCTTTACAAAGGCAGCCTGTATCTTCAAACTGATGATACCATCTACGGATGTTATTGTCACTTGGAGGATCATGCCCGAACTTAATGCGGAACGCACGCTGCACAGTAACTACAGATTCAGTCTTTGCAAACTGTAAAACACAAAACGCTTTCTCTTCACTAGTGGCTATTTTTGCTACTACCGCATTCTAGTGGATCACAGCGGAAACATTTCACGCACATGCGCACTAGTGCCAACGAACAAAACTGTTTGAGTTGCTCTTTCATTTGACATATCATTTATAACTGTAAGGATAATGTAATAAATCTTATAAAGCATTAAAACCCCGATATTCATTTGTGGACACCCTGTACTATCAAGATACATTGCATACAATAATTCATGACAGCTTGTCCACTCTCTTTCTCTATATCAAATTCAAATGCTATCTCATCTCATAGACCTATCATTTGCCATAGATGTGGGCAGAGAGCACTTACAAAATTAAAAGGATGTACACTTAATACAATATTTGGTAGTATTTTCGTATTGAATTTTAACATGTAAAGAAATGAAACATATGGCAAGGGGAGTCTCATTGTGTACACATTTGATCCTCTTGTAGTGTTTCTTATTTCTACAGGAATACCTGGACAGGAATAACTTTTACTTTTATTATCGAAATATTGTAATACATATTCATCTCATTGTATTTGTCACTACCCTCTGGCCTCTATCTTTCATAAGTAATGGGTTTGGCTATCTTATCCTTTGTTATTGTAACTGACTAAAAGTATTTTCATTATTATTGTAAAGATTTGTTTAAAGTTTAATTTACCTTCTGCCAGTGAGAGGCAATGCAATACAGATTATTTTTTGTTGTTGCCAAATTTGAGGTTCTGGGTCATTTCCACAGCTTTTTGAATTTTTTTCTATACATTAGCTGAGGGAATTTAGGCAACAATGATGAGTCATTTCTGTTCCTAAATGAATGTTGTCCAAACCACCTTGCAGTGAACTTAAATTATTTTTTGTTTGATTTAAAAGCACTGGTAAGTGACAATGAATCAAAAGAGGATAACATTTTTGTTTGTTCACTTTTACCAGATAGTACATAGAAATTTCTAGTTACATTTATCAGCAATATTAAATCAACAGTGTTCTGCATCTGCAATTTTAAGAGTGTTTTCTGTGGTAGAGTACTTACCATTGTTATGTACTGTCCTCCTGACAATGTATCTGTCAAAGTCTCTAAGTTATTTTACAGAACTATGTTGCTTCATATTTTTCCTTGGAGAAACAAACGTAGGTGTTTTTCACTCATGACATGCATTCTGGACAGTTCTCAAACCAACTTTACAAGCTGCAGTGCAAATTCCCTAAAGTTTTTTATTTCATCAGTATCAAATATGTCCATCTTTTTTTAAGTCTTTCCTCACCAGCATATGTGTTGATAATAAACCATCATTGTCAACAAGATGTTTGAAATATTTATATATATTGTGAACAATACATGTACTCTGCTGGCGAAACTCTGTTGTCTTCTTCAGCCAATGAATTGCTGTCAATGATGTGCATCATGTTGGAGCTGTTACTTCCGAAAAACACCTGGAGTGCGGAAATAGGTCTCTCTCCTCCTCGGTGTCCATTTTTACTAGCACATTGCTCTTCCTAAATTACACTAACTATAAATTACTGCTCTTAATTATACTTGTTAAAATTATTACACTAAATTACTACAGTTAAAAAAATAAGTAAAATTAATTAATGTCACATGTAAAAATCCCCAACCACTAAAATCAAAACACTCTCTGAAGCATGCTTACCCTCATTGATGCAGTTCCCTCAGAATATTAATGCTAAGGCAGTTTAATTCAATAAAACATGTAATTTTTAATCAGCTAAGATTTCTAAATATTCTAAACAGCACTTTCAATTAGATTTCGAGCTTAAACAACACACGTATCTAAACTTCAATCCTTTCAGAATAATTTGGTTTACTTTTTAGGCAGTTCCAAGCAATAGTTTAAGTGGGAGAACAAATTTAAAATATCACTGTATTCAAAATCATATGTTAAAATGATAAATAAGTTTTTTATAACCAAACCAGGCCTCCTACAGGCCTGGGAATACTTTGAAAGGGTGTTTTTTAAGGGAAAGGGATGCCATACTAACTTTTATTTCAAGGTAGGAAAGTTACTTTAGACACAGTGGAGTGAAACATCCTATATTAAATTCGAATTATGAACAGTTAAGATGGAGTCAACTTCGGGCAAGGTAATTCCCAGGAAAACATTCAGTTCTGGTAGTGACGGCAGGTCAAAAGCATGGCAAATTAAAAATAGTCATTACAGCTAATCCATTGATTTTTAGAGAAGACACCAAGAGGCAATAAATACTCAGAACAAATAACTTTAAATCAGCCTCTAGGAAGAATAATTTTTAGCATTTTTGTGCACTATTGTGGTGACGTCAGGGATGCAGATGGATTTTAAGCCCCATATAGGATCCGAATTCCCCCAGAAATCAACAGTTCGTTATCGACTCTGGTGGAGGCAAGATCTGCACTCCTCCGGGTCGTGATTATGGAATTGTTCCGTTGTATACTGTAGGGAATAGTGCAGAACTGGTGCCATGCTAACTTTTCATGATAACATTCCAAATTATACCATGTGATAATAACTTTAAATTTTATTTGGGGTTTTCTCTGTCTGTTTTACCGTCCATAATCTGCTTTCTGAGGGAGAAGAAATTTCGATCGCCTTTTTAATCAACTGTACATGATTTGTGATTTTTGTGACTTTTTTGGAATACACCTACATAGTGAAAATTCATCAACTTTTTCATTTCATAGTTTGAACTTTTCCTTTTCCCTCTAAAGGTTTGATAAAAGGGGGTGGCGGCCAATATTAACTACAGTTGATTATTTTTATGGCTTTACACAGGTCTATAACAATTTGTGAACTTTAACTAAAATTTTCCAAAGTGATGCAACAAGAAGAGAAGCAGTAAGTTAAGGAGCTTAGCTGGTATTATAACCCCAGTACCAGTTTGGATATGAGGAACAATATAAACATCTACAAGTATACTCTGCAATTCACAAAATTGTTGGTAGTGGTAATCTCTACTTTGTGCATTCCAACTTTGAATAGCTCAAGATAAGAAAGAATTCATACAGGCATCAGTGCAGCATCTGATTTATCTAATCTTATCAGTCCTGTCATTGCAGCACAAATAGGTTGGTGAATGAAGAATTTCATCACACTCGTAAATGAAAGTGGGTTTACGCATGTTTACCAATAAATCCAAGTGAAATCTAAGTCATCTCAATTTTTTATAAAGGTGTTATTCACCTTTATAAAAAATTGATTAACTTGCAATTGAGGATATGGCCCACAATATCCAGTCACTAAGTCATCTGTTTACCAGAATATCCCAGCCCATTCTATGAATGGATTCTGCGATTGTTTCATAACGATTGTGACATGAATTGAACGGCTCTTCTCTGTACACTCTCTACATTCTCAATCAGCCCCCTCGAAATGGATCCCAAATGGCACAACAGTAGTCCAAATGTGAAAGCACAAGAGTTTTGTGTACTATGTTCTTTGATTATGAGTTATAATTTTTCAAAATTCAAACTATGAATCACAGCCTAGAATTAACTCTACCTTCTACCGAATTAATGTACAAGTCCCATTTCATCTTTATTTGTACTGTTATGCCCAAATAATTCATGGAATTGACATAACAAAATCTGAACTGTTTACTGTATTTTTCTCCACAAACAATTTTTGGTTTTGTTTTGTTTGTTGGTTATGCACAAAGCCTGGAAGTATTTGTAATTTAGTGTACATTGCCATTTGTTGCATCATGTTGAAATAACATCCAGATTGCATTGAATTTCTAAGCAATTGGCCGAATTCCATATTTGCCTATAGGTGATTGCATAATCTGCAAACAGTCACAAACTGCTATTCAAATTGTTTCCTAGGTTGTTTATAAAATTAAGTGGTCCTATTACACTTCCTTGTAGGATGCCAAACCTAACAGTTTGATTAGAAGAGGCTTCTCCATCAACGACGACATACTATCTCCGACCAATTAGAAAATCCTTTAACCATTCATTCTTGCAGGGGTCTGGTATGCAAGTGGCAAGTATGGGTTTGGCGAACCCGCGGTACCCGAGCTGGAAACTTGTGAGCGCTGCAAGTTTCCCAAGCCATAAACTCTGTCCATGCTTCAATGACCACCGTAGGGTGTGACGGTGGAACGTTGTGTAACAAGGAGAACAGATCTTGGCTTCATCGGCTGGATCGTGAGGAAGGTACAAACCTTTATAACAAAACCCCTCAACCTCAAGGTGAGTAATGTGCCAAGGAGGTGGATGGTTGGTGAGGCAAACCACCCTCTACCTCAGGGGCATCTGCTGAACACCTGTTGTATTGGGCTTGGTGGCATGATACTGGGGTTCCACGTCACTCAAATTTTAGTTCCTCCATACTCGTGACACAAAATAAAAAAAATAAAAAATCCTAAATCTTCTCCCTCTACCTGCGGCTTGGGCATACTGTAGGGAAAATCTAATGCGCAAAGAAGTGGTAAGCAGGTGAGGGTTTACAGGTCTCCTCCTGACAATGGAAATTGTAACAGGAAGGATTACTTGATAGATAATGCCTTCGTTGTAATGACAGCGGTGGAGGGATCAATCGAAAAGGTCTCTCCATTTTATATTCAGAAAGGGTTAGAGGGTATCGCGGGAACCCTAAAATCAGTAAAAAAAGGCTGAGGAATGGGACATTACTGCTTGAAACATCTACCAACAAGCAGGCTGTCCTACTCCTTAAGTGTGAGAAGTTCGGGGAGTTCGAAGTAAAATGCGAACTCTACAAAACTCTATATTCAAGCAAAAGTATTATCACCTGCCATGATCTAATTGATTTAGAGACTGAGGGACTCCTTAAGGAGTGGGCATCAGAGAATGTGGTTGAGGTTCATCAAATCATGCAAAGGTTTAACAGCAGTCATGAAAAGACTGCCACCTTTGTCCTGATGCTCAACATTCCAACATTGCCAAAATATATCAAAGAAAGTATTTAAACCTTAATGTGCTCCCATATGTACGGGATCACATGTGCTGCTTCAAGTGCCAGCGGTTCGGTCATATGACAGCTACCTGCAAAGGCAACCCCGCCTGTGGGAAATGTGAAAAGGCTGCACATGAGCTAGGTAGCAGTTTTACTCTCCCACAGGTGTGTGTCACCTGCTCCAGGTCTTATCCAGCCTGTAGCAGGGAGTGTCAAATGTATCTTGGAGAAAAAAAGATACAGGAGTTGAAAACGAAAGAGCGAATATATACAGTGAATCCAAGAAATGATATAAAGCTCTGGCTCCACCTGTCTTCACTACCAGCTTCGCGAAGATTTTATCAACTCCCGTCAGAAAAGAAAGTGTTACCAGCATATATTACACAGAAAATGTCTGATTTCTGCCACAAATTCTGAAAATACTCTTTCTGAGATTCCATCAGATCCCAGTGCCTTCCACCACTTGCTAATGGCTCACAAAGTACCCCCTTTCACCATTTCATTTAGGTATAAGCCATTCCTAGTGAAACCATACCTAACAATGGTATCCACAGGCACAACCACCAAGACAGACTAACGGTTTCCCAAACAATACCTTGGTCTCCACTTTTATCTGCCTCACAGCATTGTTCAAGTGCAACCTATCATGATGACACAGGACCTGTATGACCTCCACCCTAGTACATTGAGCCTCCTTACCACGTTCCTCAGGTCACTCTGCAAGCTGTAACTCTCATTTCTGTCAATGCTACTTCTTGTTTCTCCCACTATTACTTCTCTATCCTCCTTAGTGAAACCCTTACAAAGTTATCCTATACCCTCTATTTCCTGCCTAATATGGCAGTAGGCTTGAAAAAACTTTTACCTGGTAGCCTTTGCCAAATAGGTCCTGCAGAAGAGACCCTACACCTCTTCTATGTTTATTACCTAGTAGCAGAACCTTTTCATTCCTTCTTTTTCCTTCTCCACACCATTCCTACAGGTCTGCTGCACCGTATTTACTCCTGCTCCTACATGAGTCACTTCTCGGGGTAACAGGTCAGACCTGTTTCTTCCCACAGTTTCTAAGGTACAAGCCTCCTTAATCTGGATTAACACATTTCTCATATGACATTTTGATAGCTCCCAAACCTCCTTTTCACTCTCACTGTGATCTTTCCTTTCACTTCTAATAGCTGAGCCTGATAAAATTTCTCAAACTTATTAGTGTTTTTGTTTTTTTCAGGGGTGACAAAAAGGTTATTTGCAACAAGTTTGTCCAACAGGCAGCTGTGACTTGCTTAATCTGGTTGACAGAAGGTCATATTGTTTTTGGCCAATCTGATGGTAAGGTACGAGCTGCACATCAGAAAACAAACAAGTCCCAGACATTCTACACTACTGATTCTTATGTAATTTCACTAGCTGCAAAGTATGTTTCTTTATTGTAGTTTTAAATAAACTAGCAATGTAACACGATAGGCATGTATTAATTTTTATCTTTGTATTTTAATAGTGCCCGTGGAACAGGTTTCTTGTCAGGACATGCAGATGGTACAATAGTGAGATACTATGTGGCAGAAGATGTTGTTATGGAAAAGTTGGTGAGTCATTTAATTTCCTTTACTACCTTTCCTTGATTCATAAAAAAAGTAGTTCATTTGATGTTAAGACAATGATAATGGAACTGGGCACCCATCAGTATGGCTCACTTGATCTGGGAGGTACGAGTCACTGCATACCAGCAATCCTGATCTCAAATTTTAGATGGTTTCTCGCAATCATCTATGCCAGTGGTAGTCTACCTGCTACCTAGTGCTCACTAGTGGGAGTTCCAGCTTTCATGAAGGGTGGTAGATGGTTTGTCAAATACTGAAGCACTTTTAATTTAACTAACTTTTCTTTTAAAAAATTCATAGCCTTATTTAAAAACATTTTTATTGGGTTTCCGTGAAGTTCCCCATGATAGTTTAAATTTGTGAAAATATACTCATATTTGTATTGCACATGCATAAGTTTATTTCATGTTATGTAAGTAAAACTAAATGGTGCAACCACAAACAAAATATCTTTGTTCCCTTCACCACCCATTTGCAACAGAAAAGCAGAGCTGGAAGCAATCCCCCCTGTCTCCCCTCCCCCCCTCCCCTCTCACCCCAAAAGTCAATCCGCCATACACGAGAGGCATGTGCATTTGTGCAGACTACAATACATAGCATAGGCTCTTTGTTTGTGGTCCCACTGATCAGTATGCAGCCATTGTCTCTGGTATGCAGTTTGATTTGTGAGAGTGAGCACATGCCTACAGCTTCAAACCAAATATTCTCAAAATTAATGTGCTCCTGGCTACTTGCCAGAGTATCTGAAGATAGGTTTCAGAGAATCAGTAGTAAATAAACAAAATCCAGTATGTTTATTGTCTTAGGAAGCTTTATCCAATGAGACAGTGAAGTCAGGTCAATTGCAAGAATATCTTTCTATAAACCATCCAAATGGTAAGAGCAAGCCCACTGAATATTTTGCATCATTTATGGAACAACATGCAGTAAATGTAGATGAATTAACTGCCGCTTATGACATTTCATAATTATTGCAAAAAGTGGCAATAGCTATAATATTGGAGAAGATATAAAAATACCCTATATAAAAGAATTTATCTCAACAGTAATGAACTATAATAATTCGAACCGTAACAAAATCAAATCTAATGCAAAAAAGTTAGAATGTTTTGACAGATTTGCCACGACAATGATAAACATTTTATTACATTGCTTTTACACAAACAAATTTGATGGCTGTCAAATGGTACATCTTTGGCTCATTTTGTAGCATTATATGATATTGTCATACAATTGTTGGAAAGTAACAATGAGACCAATATTTGTCAACAGTAAAAAATGATGCCTTTTGTTTGGCAAATATTTTAAAGAGATTTAATGATGTCAATTTACAGTTTCAAAGCGCTAATAAAACTCTCATAAGTTGCCAAAATGTTGTGTCATTATTTGTTTACTGGTTTGAACTACTACATTATAATTTACTGAAGAGAGAGACAATTTCTTCAGTTTCCTGAATTATCATCTAACTAAGATGATGTAACTCCAGGGGATATTGACAGATTTAGTACCGCGTGTCTTGGGTGAGCAGTTAATGCTATGGCATAACATTCAGGAGGATGCGGGTTCGAATACCCATCTCGGCATCCAGATTTGGGTTTTCCATGGTTTCGCCAAATCACTCCAGGTGAATGCAGGGATGCTTCCTTCAAAAGGCTATGGCCGAATTCCTCCCCATTCCTTGTCCCCAGTCCTTTCCCACCTCTGATGACCTCGATGTTGATGAGGCGTAAAGCCATAAGCAAAAAAAAATAAAAATAAAAAAATAAAAAAATAAAAAAATAAATAAAAAAAAAAAAAAATAAATAATAAATAAATAAATAAAATATTTAAAGATATTTTGAAATTGAAGGTATATGACTGAAATCCTTTTACCACAAATATTTAAAAAGGTGATACAACTTGCAAACGAATCATTAGAAATTGGATACGATGCACATAGTAAACATTAATTTGATAATGGTGGATATGAAAACCTGTGGCATAATAAAAAAAATGCCTGTCTTACATCAAAATATGAGAAAATTATATTCAATTTATTGATAGCTTTCCCCATCTCATATCTTGTGGAATCAGGGTTTTAGTGCTGTTAAACACATGACCAATTAGAGGAGATCTTTGTTTGTTCCTCACAAAACTTGAGCCACATATCCAGTATTTTGTTTTGCAGCATTAGGCTCAGTGATCTCATTTATAATTTAATTAATCAAGTCTAATTTTATCAGACTTCACATGTCTTTGTATGCAAAGTATAAATAAAAAGATTGATTTAACTATAATAAGTTGTTTTATTATATATATTTAAATAGGAATTCTTGTATATAGAGTCAAATCTGGGTAAGCGAGAGTTCAAGGGACCGCAATTTTTTTTTCGCTTATGGAGGTTTTTTGCTAACCCAGGTTTTTCGCTTATATGGGTATAGGAGTGGCTTTCTCACTTATAGAGGTTTAAAAAATAAAGCAAATATGTAGTGATAAATATGTATAGGCCTATATTCTGTAGGTATTATTCATTAGAATTTTACATATATGGTTACAAAAAGAAAACACAAAATCTTACACTTATAAAAGAAATCCATTAATTGTTAATTTCTTCTGCGTTTCTGTTTCTGCATTTTGTACATGTTTTTCTAGTTCATAAATCTTATGAAATATTGTTTTCACAACAACCGCCGAGTATTCAAAAAAAATGTTGGAGCATCTCCAGTGCATTCAAAGCTTCTTGGGTATGTTATTTACTTCTGTATCCAAAATCTGTGATCGGTCAGCTTCATCTTCACTGTCATTTCCATCAGTACACGTGCTCAAACAATTCTTAACGATATCGTCGTCGATGTGTTCTCTGGCGGTAGCCATGTCATCATCAATCCAAATGAAGTCCTCGAAGGTTGGCGTTAACATACTGGTTTCGTGAAACACAAGCTTGGTCCATTCCTCATTGGTAGTTCCAACTTCAACCTCATTTTCCTCTGGCACTAAGTCATGTTTATCTGTATTGACCCAAAACCCAGCTTTTTTAAATCCATTTTTGACAGTAACGTCACTTACAGTGTACCATGCTTTCCTTACAAATTTCATGGCTAAAAGTACATTAATCTCAGGGTTATTGTTTTTTTCCAGGCACATAAGAGTATGTTTAACAACTTCTCTGTGATAAAAGCTTTTGAATGAGTGTATGATATCTTGATGTAATGGTTGAAGTTAACTGGTGTTATTGGCAGGCAAACACATGACTCTTACGTTTGAAAGTGTTGATAAGTCCGTGTGAGCAGCACAGTTGTCAATGAAAAGCACAATTTTTTGTTTTATCTTCATTTCCTTGTCAACTTTTTTCAACCAATTTCTAAATAATATCTTTGTCAACCAAGCCTTTGTATTACTGGCCTAGTAACAGGTAGAGTCTTGAAACCTTTAAAATATATAGTTCGCTTTCATTTCCCGATGATGAAAAGGGGGAGTTTGTCTCCACCAGTCATGTTCACACATCGGATAATAGTAAGGCGTTCCTTGCTTTATTTTCCTCCATGGCATTTTTCACCTTTAAATGTAAATGTTTTATCTGAAAGGCACATGAAGAACAAAGCAGTTTCATCTGCGTTGTAAATATCATTTGGATCATACCCTTCTAAAAGACTTGGCAGATCTTCATTCCATTGATTACACATGCCTTGGTCCACAGATTTACTTTCCCTGGTTGCTTTTTTGAAAGCGATATCATGGCGCTTTTTGAAACCCTCTAGCCAGCCATTACTAGCTGAAAAGTTCTGAATTCCCAGTTTTGTAACAAACTCTTCAGATTTTTCTTTCAACAAAAGGTCCATCAATGGGAACGTTCTTATCGAGGGTTTGTTTTATCCATTCTAACAGTAACTTTTCAATGTTGGGAAATTCAGAAAGTCGACTTCTCTTAATATTTCCATGTCCCTCAGAGCACTGAGACTTCTCTTAATATTTCCATGTCCCTCAGAGCACTGAGACTTATAGAATCTTTTGATTTTATAATTTTATAAAAGGTCAATTCTGGTACACCAAACTCACTCTGTATTTCACTTCGCAATTTCCTGCTCTCGAGCGCAGTCACTATTTTAATTTTATCACTTAACGATAACACTTTGATTTTTCGTTTTGACATTTTGAGTATGTGTCGAACCTTGCTTCGCAATCGATAGTTATCAGCTGAAGTTAGTTCCACGAAATTTAAGAACGGGTCATAAATAACTATTGTTAAATACGCTCGACTGTTGTTTATAGAGGTAAATGCAATTAACAGTCTCATTTATACAGGTCTACGAGGGAAAAATGATTTTCTCTTATAGAGGTTTCTGTGTCTCACTTATAGAGGTTTTTAGAGGTTAAAACAACGGGACCTGACAATCATTCTCACGTGTAGAGTTTTCTCGCTTATCTGGTTTACACTCAGCCAGGTTTGACTGTATATATATATGTATATTTGGGATCCCAGAAATGAATCTAACAATTTCGATGAAATTTCATATTTAAGTAATGAATTTCATGCAGTATTGTGGTCAGACCAGTAGCGTACCTAGGTTAACAAGGGCCCCGGTGCAAAAATTTATTTTTGGCCCTCAGGCTATATGGGCGACCTTTTTTTTTTTTTTTCTCCCAAGTCTAGTCCCCTCTGAAGACTTGGTAGAGATAAAAAAGATTGGGGACACCTATTTCACCCATTTCCCTGAAGGCCTATGGGCTCTCTGAGGTGCAGTCGGGGGCCCTTGAGCATGGGGGCCCCGGTGGTATCACCTAGCCCTATGGTAGCTACGCCCCTGGGTCTGTCACTGAATGGTAATATAATAATATGATCATAAGTAAATTCAAGTATATTTATTAATGAAAAGTGTTTTATTTTGAAGAGTAGTAACAAATATTACTTTTATAGTAAAAAGTCATTATTATTAAATACTATACGCTCAATTGTAAAACCTTTTTAGGGGTTAGATATTTAATAAACAGATATTGTTTTTTCAGATGTGATTTTTTCTGACTTTTTTACATTAAAAACTTCTTTAAAACAATATTAACAGTTATAATGTGATTATTATTTACTATTTGAATATATGTGTCTTTAACATAAACATAAATAAGAAAAGAAAGGGAAATTAACCCACCACATACCAAAGTGGACGGATGCGATGAGAGAACACTAATGCTGACAAACAACCACACAATATTTCGGCATATGCCTTGCTCACAAATAGAAAAAACGGGCCATTAGGCTCGAAACGTGTGTGCACACCGAACGTTACCTGTTTGTCAGAATTAGTGTTCTCTCATTGCATCCGTCCACTTTGGTATGTGGTGGGTTAATTTCCCTTTCTTTTCTTATTTATATCGCCTAGAAGCCGCTTCCATTTTCCTTAGTTGTAACATAAACATAATTATTACTGAATCTATGAATTCATGAAAAAAAACACTTACAGCTGTCCATATGAAGAAACAGGTTCTGGTAAATACAATCCTGCACTTGCATGTGACCTTGTGCATTATTAATGGTTACAATGAAAGTTAATTTTATTGAGACACATTTGAATCAGAGGGTGTGAAATTAATGTGTGGTATGAGCATTGTCTTATAATAGTGAATGAATTAAGCACATATGATGTACTCGTTTAATTGAATTACCACTAATCTCACATCATTAATTAATCCCTGATTATCATTAAGATTTCTATTTAACATACAAATAGGATTTTTCTTTAAAATCAATTTATCATATGGTAAACCAATTGATCTCGAAAACAGCTCTAGTGATTTGGATGAAATTTCATATGTATATAATGCCTTGCTTTTAAAGTTTGTAATACACTTTTACAAAAAACGAGCAATTCTTGTATTTGTTATCTCGGAAACGACTCTAACGCCATCTTGTGGACTAAGTTAGGTTTTTTTAATATATCTTATAAATTCAACGTTATACTATTATATGAGCAACTCTTGTATACAGGTAAAATTAATTTCTCACAAATATCTCGAAAGATTTTGATGAAATGTTACATACTGAACAGAAATCAAAAGATGCCAAGCAAAGGTCGCTAATCCAGGTAATATTTATTAATTCTGCCAAACTTAGCGAAAATCTGACATAAAGTATTTGGTTAGTTATTATTGTTAGATGCTTTAACTACTTCCATACTTTATAAATTACCATTAATATGGAACTGGTGGGTGGTTAGAAAATTTTACTGCTAACACAAATACAAGAATGGGTGGTAGGTATAAAAAGGTTGACTACCTCTGATCTAGGCTAACGCTGGGGTGGTCCTCAATCTCCACCTTATAACCTACACATTTAAAAAACAAAAATACACTTATCATACAGAACACAATAAATTACGCAATCTGTAACATATACTTTGCCCTTTGTGTTAAATAGCTGGGTCTAACAAACCTGGTTTGATTTTGGACTGGATGGAAGACCTTCTCCTCCTCCATGATTTACACTGGCAACATGTGTACAACTGGGGCACAGACTTATGTGGTCCTGGTTGGCTGGATCAAGGGGGGAATAGGACCAGGCAGATACTATAATCATTATTAAATAGGTGTAAACATCTGACCGTATTTTGGCTATGGTCACAGCTCTAGACTAGTTTCTGTTTTTAAGGTCAACGATCAAAACAGCTTTACCTGATCAGGCTGAAATACATACATGCCCTCTATTTCACCCTATCGCTCTGCAAAATTTGAAGACAATATGTTGAGACTGAAGGGATTTGAAAGTCAGATATTTTGCACTGACAGAGACTCTCAGATTTTGCAGTAAATGGTTAAAGGATATAACTGCTTCAGCTGAGCTCTCCGAAATTTGTTGCATTTGACCCTTATGTACCGGTATCTGAAGAATTTATTATGAGTTTAAAGGAACTTAGAGATAGTAAAAATAGAAATTCTGTTATGCTGTATAAAGCAAAGGGTGAAAGGTCATGAGCAGTTGACCAAATTGGCTGAAATATGAATTTGATCCTGAAGATTCTATCTATAAATTTGAGATATTTCTTATGAAATATAAAGTAATAAAGACAGAGGTTTGAAGCAGTATAGTCAGATATTTTGCATTAACATAAAGTCATGGCCAGTGAAATTTTTAAGTTGTTATGTGTCTAGTCGTAACGATCCACTCTGTAACATTTCAAATATGTCTATTTAGTTTGAAGGGTCACAGAAGTAATAAAGACAGAGATTTCACATCTATAGAGACTATACACTATAATAGTATGAATGCAAACTTCACCTGTGTTTGACACTTTGTGTTCACTCTGCAAAATTTGAATTATTTATATTGAGTTTAAATGGTGTTAGAAGTATTAAACATGGAATTGATTATCTTGCTACTGCCTAAATACAGTAAGAGATGAAAGGTGGGGGCTAAAGGTAAAATTGATACATTGTGGCTAAAGGCAACAACACCTTCTGAAAAACAGAGAGGTAATACGGACTAAAGGCAGCAGTCTTCTTGTGACTTGCCCATCTAAGGACTGGTAACCCTTGTTGGGGAAATCTTGTACTTATAACTGTCACACAGGGAATACAAGCCAGGCAGATCTTCTTATAAGGAAAAAACATGAAAAAGAACCAAAAATTTTATAACTGGGCTGGAGATAAAGATACCAGTATGGAACACTAGAGGCTTGAGTAATAAAGAAACAGAATTACTGGAAGAATTAAATGAAATGAAAATAGATATGCCTGTAATAGCAGAAACTAAAAATTGAAAGGTAGCACAACACTAGTGTACTTCATGTTCATGTGTTTTATAGAAGCAAAGGTCAGAAAAAATGAGTGTGAAGTTAGGTAATCAAACTTGGGACCTTCATGTTTGAGATCAGCTGCTTTGTTATTTAATTACTGCTCCGCTTGCTGCTAAAATTATGACAATTGAACTATTTGCTCAAGCATCAATGATTTATTTCAGAATTGAGTAAAAGAATTTTTAAGAAAATAATGGTACAGTAAGATCAATATTTACACTTTTTTTACACTCTCCTTGACTTATGTAATTTTGTTAAAAGTACTGCTGCTATTCAAGAACACAACTTAGGAATAAGCAATTATTATTAGGAAATACTGTGTGTAGGTAAAAAATTTGTTACGAGGCATTATATGAATTTTGTTGCACCTTTTTTCTTCATTTTAGGGATAAGGGAAAGTGAAAATTTTCATTTGTAGCTAAGCAGTCATAAACTGGAATAAATTATAGAAGAATGTTCAGAGGAAGATATGTCAAACATTTAAAGAATTTAAGTTGAAAATTTGTGTTATATAAAAGTAGTTTTGTATTAAAATTATTAACAGTTTGCATGCTCAATCCAAATTAATTAATACTAAAACTATTACAACTTATCTAGTGCTATATTTGCCCTCATGTCAGCTAGTAGTCATGTGACTGTATTGGACCAAATAGCATGACAACTTAAATTATAAAAATCTTACAATTTGTGAAATTTGAATTAATGTACCTCATCAGAACTATATTTTAATTCCCCAAAAGTTTTTTTTTTACTAACAAGGTAGTAAAATCACTTTGATGCATTAAATTTTGAAATTCAAATTAATGTATCTTATAAGAATTTTAACAGCATTCAATCAGCTTTAATACTCTAGCATTTTTCTACATCAGTGGTTACAAAATAGTGGTGTGCAAACCCACAGGGGTGCGTGAAGTTGCTAGAAGGGGTACACGAGGTAATCTCTTGGATTAAGTTATCACTGAGATAACTGAAAAGAAAGAATCCACAAACACTTCTTTTGTCAAAATATATTTTAAGACAGTCAAACTATATGTCTTTGAGAATTATGTTTCTGCGATGCTATGGTTGTGTGAAGTACTCAACTGGGATTAACCCAGTGGCACAACCACAGGGGTACACAATGTAAGGGAACTAACTGCTCACGGGGTTATATAAACAATTAATCACCTTAACTACAACCGTGTTACTCATGTGCCTTTGGATTTTTGATTGTTCTAAGTTCTTTCAGCCGCCACCTAACTTGATTAAGTTCCAAATTAGGAAAGGGAAGGTTCACATTGTAATAAAAGTCACTGCAGCTAAGTTCAAATTCAAATTTTCACTATATTCTCAATTAACAATCGATAGGCTATCGAAAAATCTTCACCATGTTTGTAGAAGTTATGAAAAGCAATCAGACCAGGCCAAACCCTGTTGTATAAATTTAAAAGTCGCATTGAAATGGTTTCAACTGTTCTGGTGTACTACAAGAGCGTAAGATGGCTGCCCTTGCAGATGCATTGTTGTACCACTCTCAAGTGCTAAGTGCTACATGAAACCAACAACCTCTCTGTTCCAGTGATCACCAGCAAAAGATGGAAAATTGCACCCATTTATCTCACTGTTTTCTAGACAAATCACTCCATGTCCAAAGGTCAACTGGTGTGAAAACTGTGTATTCTTATGCCACTCTTACAAAGTAGTTCTTAATTTTTGGCTCACACTACTCATCATTCTGAAATTTTACCAGTAGTTAGAATTTCAGGTAAATGTAAATTTTGATCATGATGAGAATTTCTGTATCTTCAACTGTTTAGCTGTAAAAAATCATTTTCTGTGATTCTAAAATTTGTTAATAACTTCTAAAGTTTTACAGCTACGAGGCTCAAACAATGTTTATTCAACTTCTAATCTAATTCTCTTTCATCTGATACTAAAAATAAGATAGGATAGGGAAAAATAAACAGGTACCCATCACTTACCACAGACGAAAGCAGGAGGGCGAGACGAACACGTAAAAACACAAAAACATAAACAAATTGCACAATATTTCGACATAAGTCTTAGTCATGTGGGAGGTGAGACATATGGCAGGGGGAAAGATGTGATCACATTCCAACCAGCCACTTATGTCAAAATATTGTGCAATTTGTTTATGTTTTTGTGATTTTACGTGTTCGTCTCGCCCTCCTGCCTTCATCTGAGGTAAGTGACGGGTATCTGTTTATTTTTCCCTATCCTATCTTATTTTCATTGCCTCACGGCAGTTTCATTGTTTTCATTATCCAATTATCTGACACTAAAGAAGCCATGTTTATTATTCTAAATAAAAATATGAATAATAATGCAATAGCTGATTTTCGACCACGCTAATAACTTTCCGATGACTTTGACACCTGTTTTTAAATGATTCTACGTGCTCTCAAATGTCTATTGTGCTGTTTTGAAGTCGCTAGCTGTTTTCTCCGATTTATTATTAATTTTTTAAGAAACTGCTACTTCCAGGTGTTACAACAACAATGCCAACTTGTTCAGACATGAGCTAAAAATCTCTACTTTGTCCCGTCCTGATCAAAATACTGTGTATCTCTCAACTAGACTTACTGGAATTTGATTCTAATAAATCATAGTGTATTCTGAATATATTTTTCCCCCTTGAATTTATGTGTATTACTCAAATGATTAATTTTTCTTTGTGCCATGTCTCTGGTGTTACTATACAATATTTTAGAAACAACCTATAAACAGTAATGTGCTTTCCCAAACTTTAGTGTGTTATGTTAGCAAAAATTATGTTACTTTCTGACTACAATTTGACTTCCTATACTTTTACAAAATATGACTTCTTGAATTTTACTTACTTCCTCTTCATAGATAGGCCAAAAGCCTGTTCTGACCTCATTCAATTTGAATTTTAAAATGTGTAATTACATGTTAATTTTCTCATACTGACTTTTAGCTTTTAAAGTACTCAAACTTTTTAGTATGCTTTCCTTGCTACAAGGTTTATTATCTTTTGACTGTTTATTATCCTGAAAATCTCAAAAAGTGAAGAAAATATTAACTTTAGTGAAATTATATCAAACCCAAATGTTGCATATGCAGATGTTATGTTGTGTCCTTCTATAGCTGTTTAGATAGATTTAGAATGTAAGACCCAAGGCTGATACTGGGGCTGAAGTATGGCCTTAGTGCCTCAACTAACAGTTTGTGGTTGGCTCAAAGTTCTATGGAAGATTTACGAAAATAATTTTTGGTTTGACCATGTAGCCGGCTAACTCAACTTAAATGCTTGAGGTCGCCACAATATTTGTTACACCACAAATAGAGAAAAGGTTGCTAGATAACTATGAAATGATAAAAATTCACTTTCCGAAAATTCCATGTTTATTTAAGAAAATCACAAGTTCAAAATTTCAAATATGCACTTAATAGTTGAGTTGGCAAATCGAACACACTTTTCCAAAAGTTTGCAAGTTGTGGAGAGATATTTGAACCGACCGAACCCCTTTATTGAATTTATAAGTTCATGTTACTAGTTAACTCGGCAACATCCAACATGGCGAGTTACAACCGAGACGAAAGACAGACCGGAACAGACGACATACTGGAACAGACGACAGGCAGGAACAGACAGACTACATTTTGACGAAGTTCCTATTTTAATTAAACATCACTGCTAAAGTCATGCGCGGAGTTGCTCGATCACTTCCCGGCATAAGAATGAGACAACGTGTGCTCACCGCACAAACTATTAGAGCCCTGCGCGCGCCTATGACCTTGACAAATCTTTCTTTAATTAATATCTTCAAAAGTATATGATAGTTTAATTTGGGATTTTTACAGGGACTTTCTATCATCCTGTTCTATCTATTTTAATTTAATTTATCATCCCAAAAGGTTTCTATCGTCTTAACACTAAATTCATCACGTGACCATCTTGGCAGACTTTGTGGACTTTCCCGAAACTCTACCCGACAATCAGCAATAATCTATTTTCAAAAACTTGATTACCAGACAAATGCTAAAACTTTTTATGGAAACTAATATATGTACGAAATAGTCTTAATTAGGGCTATCTACTGGTGTAATTTTTAAATTAATATCTCTTTTAGATAAAAAGCTTATTTTTTTCTTAATGAAAATTGCTAATTAAATTTTACCAAATTACTTAATTTTATTACCAAAATATCGGGGATAGTGCTGACTACAGCTGGTGATAAAAGTTCGGTTGTTGCTTTACTCGATTTAAAGATATTACAAATCTTAGAATTTCTACTTTTCAGATCGCGTGTTTTAAAACTTGAACAAACGGGAATATCTCTTAAACCAAACATTTCCCGATATGATAAATACACTTTAAAATGATTTTTATGACGAATTGTAACTGTGAGCAAGATTACAGGGAAATTCCTTTTAGTTTAAAACTATACTTATCGAAATTTCTAAGTCCCGCCTAAGCAAAACTAGAATTTGCCAAAATTCTAAGGTGCTTACAAGAAATTGAATTTACTGTTTAAACTTGGTTTATTTCCTTAATTGGCTGTTTAGTTTGATTTATTAGTTGAATTAATTGTGTAAATGACTCTCAAGCTATGGTGTCATTTGGTTCACCTGACCCCGTTATACTGTAAACAAATTTTGTTATATAAATTTACGAAATTGTAGGCTAGCTTACAACAAAATTGAATTTTTCTGAAGTGGTACTCAGTAAAAACTATTTGGGAACCAGTCTCCAGCAACAAAAATGTAGTGGAATTAGGTTTATTTTTTAATTGAAGGAGATGGTGTCAATTGTAATTAGAATTTATGGTTATTTGTGTTAAAATCTGTTAATTTAACTCTTGAGCAAAATTTGATAAATCGTGTTATATGAATCGCAAAACACAATCTAGTCAACAGTAATAGGTTATGGATTTCTCTTGCTACTGTTACAAGAATAGTGATAAGACATGAGAATAAAAAGATGTTGACTGGAAGTCCAGAGTTTAAAAGATAAAACTTCAAGTTCAGTGACCAGATTCTCTTTTGGTCATAATGTTTGTTGGTGTGTCTCTGGGACTGGATGTTTCTTTCTGTCTTATGTGTTTAACAAATGTAAAAAGAAATTTTCGTATATCACAGACAGGACTGTGCAGATTCACAAAAACATATATACACTAAGAAAAGTGAAAATTTTCCTTCTTATCCCCTACCAACACAAGAACAATATCATATGTGTATTGGATAATTGGATAGAAATCAGAGAGACATTCATGTAGGATTTATGCCAGAAAACACTATCATTCTTTGTTGTTCTATGTTGTTTTCTTTTTTTATGCTGCCATCACATTCGATTAGCAAAGGAATGCTTTTTCAGTGTGTATGGTTTGGAGGAACAGAATATTTAATTTTATTTGTTTCACAACGCTACATTTACCTTAGTTTATCAAAAGTATTCTCTTCCATACTATGGAAGAGAGTTCGTATTTCATTAAAATAATTTAAACTGATATCAGGCAGCAATGTTTGACGTTTATAAGTTTGATAGCCATTAGCTGTATGTAATTTATGGTTTATTTTAACTTTAGGATATCAATTTCAGCTTTATTGAGATTATGACTGATTACTGAATTGTTTCTTCCAGGGAAGAGTTGTTACACATGCAGTACCACCGTATGCCTTGGCGTGGCCTAATAACCATATATTGGCAGCTGGATCGGACAAAAAAATAACTATCTACAATAAAGATGGCCAATCATCAGTGCAATTTGATTATGTACGGGATGATACTGAGAAGGAGTTCACTGTTGCATGTTGTAGCCCAAGTGGACAGTCTGTTGCAGTTGGCAGTTTTGACAGGTGAAGTAAAATTATTTGTGTGCTTGTGGAACATTAGTTAACTCAAAGGTTTATTGATTGATTTTTTTATTGATGATCTTTATTTAATTGTTCTCTTATTTCTCACTGTGTGTTATCATAGTTCAATTTTCAATTGGTCACCAGATGT
Organism: Vandiemenella viatica; assembly: GCA_031002005.1. Classification (NCBI taxonomy): domain Eukaryota; kingdom Metazoa; phylum Arthropoda; class Insecta; order Orthoptera; family Morabidae; genus Vandiemenella; species Vandiemenella viatica. The sequence goes on along the minus strand of CM061920.1, from coordinate 235,164,177 downwards.
ATGTTTCACTAAAAGCCTCCTTGTATTTCTTAACTCTTGAAACTGTTGTAATTAAGAGTGACAGGTTCACTAAACTGTGAAATGATCATATGATAATTTAATAACTTTCCATTTATTAGCTTCTTGGCCTTTCTTTATCCAACATTTTTCTCCAGAATGTTTAACAAAGCACAAATTGATTAAAGACTTCCTAAATTAGATAGGTAGCAGAAAGATGCAATAATTGCAGTAGTAATTATGTGATGAAGTGTACTAACTGGCCATGGCAAATCATAATCTCAGCACTAACTTCTTGTATACAAAATGGGCCATATCTGAAAGCATTCAAATATTGAGGTCATGACTCTTCTTTACACTAAAACTTTACATTATTCAATCTGATAAAACAAAGACTTGATAATACTGTGTGAAACTAACATAAAATAATTAACAAACATTTTGAAGACTTCAGAAAGAATTTTAGAGGCAATAAACACAATATAGTTCGAAATATAGTGAAATGTGACCTCATGAGAATTGCATACTGGAGATACTCTCAAATTACTTGTAATATGATTTAAATAGTCCAAGAGGATTGTTCCTTGACAATCCCATAATGCTTGAGCAGATATCTTAAAATCAAGGATATCTTAGTCAGCTAGTACTGATCACTTAACCTTGCTTTACCTTCGAACAGCTCTTTTCACTACAACAGATCCTGATGTACAAGCTCACAATATGATCCTACTTGCTAACAAGCTACTTCATACTCACCCTTGGTGAAGACTTCACAATCATTGCCTGTGACACTTCCACCACAATCCACCTTATGTACCTACTTCACTAGCAGCATTGCCTCAAGTTATAAATTGCTCACACTACCAATCAACTTTCCATAATTATAAATGGTTACAAGAAGATGGTTTACATCCAAAACTTAGAACATTCCATATATTCAATAACCTCGATAACTGCTTCACAATTAGAAACATCACATCCCTCTCTGAGGCTGCCACACTGTTTGAACTCTGTTGATGGAATCTGGCCTGCCAGTATATCCTAAGCACTAAACATGTCCCTTGACTTAATCACTGATAATACCCTTCCTTCTTACTACAATTTTATTTCTTCCTTTATAAATTTTTGGATAATGGAAACAAAGATACTGCCGTGAAACACTGAAAATAAGATAGGATAGGGAAAAAATCAGATAACCACCACAGATGAAGGCAGGAGGGCGAGACGAACACGTAAAAACACAAAAACAAACAAATTGCACAATATTTCGACATGAGTCTTAATCATGTGAGAGGCAAGACATATGGCAGCGGGAAAGATGTGGTCACATCCCAATCCGCCAGTAAGGGCAAAACCTACTAGGGGTGAGTATAGGGCTAGTACCTTAACTAAATATTTAATCGAAGTGAAATGTTCTCTAAATCTGTATTTATACTTTCAAATTGACCATGTGCCTGCCTGGAATATTTAACTGTAATGCAAATCAGCCACCACTAAGTTTATTTGTCCCAAAAGCTTAGAAAAGGGTTACTGTTCAAGGTTAACACATTTAAAAAGTCCACTTGTTGAAAATTTTTAAAGTTTATTCAAATCACATTTGGAAAAATAGCAATTACAGTCAAATAGGCTATCGAATCAAATGTTTCCACAAAAATTGCAGGTTATGGAGGGAAAGAGAACCAACAAACCCCTTTTCTAGAAAAAGTAATAGTTCAAAGTCATTACTAGTCACTCGTCAGAAAATCTAGCATGGTGTTACGTCAGCCATGCAGTCACTCAAAGTTAATAAATTTCCGGTTATTGCTAGCCCTAACCGACACACACGCACCATACCGAGCACAGAATACTTTCACACAACGCTCCTGGAGTAAAGACCAAAAGAATAAAGACAAAACACATAAAGACCACCCCCTCTCCTAGGCTCCTGCCTATATACCCCCATCCGCATACCACATGTATACAGACACTTATCCAAAATAGTGTGAAAAAATGAAATGGTAGAATGTGTTTCAAAATTAACCATGTGTAGCTTGGTCTGCTAGGTTTATAAAAAGTGTTTTGTGAAAATTCTTAAAATAATTAGCTTTCTTTTAATTAAATTTAGTTTTCAAGCGCATTGATTAAAAGTTTTCACAAGTTAATTTGTGATTCCCCCGATTTCTATCTGAATTTATTCTGTTTTTAGGCAACCATGCTGGATTGCAAATTATCACAATAAAATTAGTGCCATCGTGTTCTATAAAAATTCCTGATTCCAGTGGTGTAAATTTTATTATGATCGGTGGTGAAATGGCAAATTTATGAGTCTAACAAGATCTTTTTTGAAATGTTTCAGAAGTTAACTCGGTTTCTAGTTCATAATTATTCAAGTTTTGCCTATTTCGAGAAAGTGAAGCTATCTAAATTTTCTTTGAATTTAGTTACGTGTTTTAACAGTTGTTTTATTTACGTAAGTGGCTTGATTAATCGCAATTTAATTTTGAAATTACCACGTTGTGATTGATGACGAAATAACATTAAAATGTATATAAAATCTGTTCTACTTTATGAAATGTTCTGAAATTTTGATATGTTATACCAGATTTTTAGTTCTTTCAGGGAATCTACTTTTTAGTTCGAGAAATTATTGAAAACATGTGATAAAAAATGTTAAAAGTGCCAGTGTGTTTAGAGTTTTATTTACCCTAATTACATGGTCTGAAACTACAGAATTTTAATGAATTTAGCTTTATTCTGAATTATTATTATTTTTGAAATTACTTTACTGCATCAAAACGTGTCGAGAATTAGTGAAATGATCACGTAGCAAAAATCTATTGTTTTCAAGTTGGATAATAATGGATTACCCTATTCCAGGTTAGTTTAAAGATTCTTTACTATTAAAAATGTTTATTTAGTGCTTATATTAAGTGACTTTACTGTTTTTAAATCGGTTTATATATTGGATTAGGTAGCAGTATCGGCTTCTGCATGAAACGTTTCTTAATTCATATACTTGCAATGAAAATTATATGTATACTGGAAACCTTACTCTCTCCCTTATGCTTTAAGCTAAGCAAACTAGAATGTACTCAAATTCTAAGGTGCTTACACGCCACATGGATGAAGCACAGGCAGAAAATGCGTGGTGGTGGTAGAATTGCTGGGAGGTGTGGTGGTGGGGGGAGGGGGGGGGGGATAAGCGTTAGCAGCGATAAAAGTGAAACAAAATAATCTTTGTGTAGCATAATTCAAAAAGTTATGATTTTATTTAGATTGGTTATAGACAAAAATAAAGGGAGGCAGAATTATATATATATATAATATATATAATTATATATATTATATATATATTAAATATATATTTATATGTATATTAAATATATTATATTTAATTTAATTTAATTTAATTGCAATGGAGCACAGGCTCCGGTGGCAATTTACCCTACATATCCATCTTCCCCCTATCCTGCACCTACCTACATTTGCCCTCTACAAATTTTATCTTTAAATTCTTTCAAAGTTTTTGGTAAATTATTCATCATTTCTCTTGGTAACTCATTCCAATCCCTGACACCCTTACCTAAAAAAGAGAATCTTCCTACACCCTTGTGCCTGAAATCGAGTGCCAGCTTGTGGTCATGGTCATCTTTTCCCTTCCATGCACTACTTTCATACCTATTGCAATATCTTTCCATGCCTCATCGCCAGTATATGCCCTGTACACTCCCATGACCCTCCTCATTCTCCTTCTGTCTTGCAATGAATCCCATTCCAGCTCCTTTATCATATCCGTCACAGATTGCATTCTGCGATAATTTCCAGAAACAAATCTAGCAGCCCTTTTTTTGCACCCTCTCCAACTCCTGTATTTGATACGTAAAATGAGGGTCCCATACTACGCTACCATATTCGAGCAATGGTCTGACCAAGGTTTTGTAACCCAATTCCTTGACTTCTCTCGTACATCCCCTCATCACTCTCTCTAACAAGTGCAGAACTTTGAAACCTTTTCCTACCACCTGTCCTATGTGTCCTGCCCAGTTAAGTTTGTTATCAAAAGTAATTCCAAGATATTTACATTTCAAGTCTTCAGCAAGCAATTCTTTCCCCACCTTATATTCATAATTAACCTTTTGTTTTTTATTTGTGTATCTAATAAGCTGACTCTTCTTTGCATTTATCTTCATTCCATGTTTACCAACCCAATTAGATATCCTGTCCAGATCACCTTGCAACTGTTTGCAATGTATATATAAAAGTAACTGACTGTAAAATGAAATGAGAGATAGCAAATCACTACTTTCCATGACATTGTTAACCCACGAACTGATATAGAGGTGCATAAAAAAAACCTTAATTTTAATTCTAATGGAGCATGTTCCTAATAGCAATTACCATACATAGCTGCTTTCTCATTTCATGATTATAAAATTCTTTGAGCACAGTAACAGTACCTATCTACTTTTTAAATTTGCAAATTTTATTTTTTATGGTTTTAATGTTTCTGGTAAATTACTCATCATCTCCCTCCCTAATTTATTCCAATGTGACTTCTTACCTACATAGTTTTCCCACTCCCTCCCCTAGAAATCAATTTCCAGCTTGTTATCATCTCCTCGTCCCTTCGAAGTACAATTCCTATTTCTTTACCGATATCCACCCACGTCTTATTGACAACATATGCTGTATACACACCTAACACCATCTTCCCCCAGTGACTCATTACTTACTGTATTTGGCATTAATACTCACAAACAACTCACCACTGCATCCCCTCTAACTCCAATATTTGAAAACAAAAATCTGGGCTCCATACTACACCACCATATTGAAGCAATGGTCTAACAAATATTTCCTAACCCAATTCCCTCACTTCCCTAGTACATCCCCTCTTCATCCTGTAAATATTTTGATACCTCTTGCTACCACCTCCCCAGTGTTTCCTGTTAATTGAATATTACTATTATGTGTGATGCCAAGATATTTATGGTTAAGGCCTTTATTTTAGTTCTTGTTACATATTAATACCTTTCTTCTTATTTTATTGTTATCTTAAATCCATTACATGTAAAATTTTGTTTAACAAGCAATTCGTCCCCCACCTATAATAATAAAAATAATTAATTATATTATCTGTGTGCTTAGTCAGCTATCTTTTCTTGGCATTTACCTTCATTCCATGTTGACCTACCTTGCTAGATATCCCTTTAGCTATTCATAGTCCTCTCCCATTGTAATCGTATTGTATAACCCTATATCACAACCCAACTTCTGACTTTAAACAACCAACACAATCATTCATTAGAACAATGAATTGCTATTGTCACAATACATTACCCCCATTTTGACTTCCATCTTTTTTGATACTGCTTTTCCTACTCTCTTTTCTTCTTACCTTTTAAGAATTCCATTAAGTCCATTTTTCATTCACTTTAATTATTTTTATTTTAATACCCATTATTTTATGTCTTATCTTGTCAAATGCTTTGGAGAAATCCAGTTTTATACTGTCCACTTACCCTTCCCTGTCTGTTTCATCTTAAATGTAGCCTTCTGATGAGATTGACTTGAATATCATTGCCTAAAGCCATTGTAACACTTCAAGGGTATTGTGTGCTAGTCTTTTGTACAAATAACATTTCTGTCACATTAAATTAAAATTAAATTAAATTGCAATGGAGCACCTGCTCTGGAGGCAGTACGTAGTTCAGAGTTATTTTTTGGATAATGGTGACTATAAAAATGCCTTTATACAAAAGATGTTCAGGGAAATATTTTCCTGCCAATAAATTTGTAGTAAATTCGTGGGAAGTGCAGATGTGTGTACAATGATATAATTATAAGTTCAGGTTTAATCTGTTTTTAAAATCTGAAATAAGTAGTTTTGGAATATGTTCATCTGGAGGAATGACAAAGCTATAATAAAAAATTGTTTTAGCAAGTACAGTGTCTAAGATAATGTCAAGACTTAAACTATGGGCAGGGTCAGTGGATCATGTCAGGCCTCCTGAAAATGTTATTTAGTTATCCAAGTGATCACAGCATAATGTGCATATTGTACCATAGACATACATAGTAAGCCATGCATGACTGACATGACTGTAGAAAAGATATCTAAATGGAGATAAAGCCACAGCCTTTCTGTCTGTTTCTAACTGACATTTGGTATTAGAATGCCCTTGACTCCATCTATCTTGATACCATGGGTTATGAGGAGATTATCAGTCTATTGTATTGTAAGTCTAAGCTCAGCTGGTCTGCTCTCTTTCTCTCTTTCTTTCAATCAGTTATTTCACGGATCAGTGCATTGAACATGGCGTTAGTTAGACAGAAGCCTCAGACTGAAACAATCACATAATTTCGAAGTCCTTGTAACAACCACATTTTGCTGCAGTCCAGGTGAGAAATGCTTGCCAGCACTTGTTCAAGTGGATTATAATAATAATATAATTAATAAAATTGTGATGGAGCGTCAGCTCTGGTGGCAATCTCCATACACACACTTCCATTTCTCCTTTCCTACTTTTGCCCTGTGCTGATTTTTACTTTAAATTCCTTCAGAGTTTCCAGTAAACTATTAATTGCTTCTCTTGACAATTTATTCCAGTTCCTCAAACCCTTTCCTATGAAAGAAAATTTTCCAATACCCTTATGCCTGAAATCAAGTTCCAGCTTGTGGTCATGGTCAACCTTACCCTTTCAAGCACCTCTCTTAATTTTCCCACCAATATCTTTCCATGCTTCATCACCAGTATAGGCCTTCTACACTCCCATGGCTCTATTCACCCTCCTTCTATTCTCCAATGAATCCTAGTATAGCTCCTTTATTATGTTAGTTACCGATTGCGATCTGCAGTAATTTCCAAAGACAAATATGGCAGCCCTCCTCTACACTCCCTCCAACTCCTGAATTTGATACCAAAAAGGTAGATCCCAAACTACACCTCCATATTCCAGCAGTGGTCTGATCAAAGTTTTGTACCCCAATTCCCTTACTTCTCTAGTGCATCCCCTCATCACTCTTTCCAACAGGTGAAGGATTTTGAAAACGCTTTCCCTACTACATGTCCAATGTGTCCTGTCCAGTTGAGTTTGCTATCAAATGTTATGCCAAGGTACATAGATTCAGAGTCTTCAATAAGTAGCTCCTTCCCAACTTTATAATCATACTCAACCTTTAGCTTTTTATCTGTGTACTTCATAAGCTGGATTTTCTTTGCATTTATCTTCATCCCACGTTGACTCACCCAGCTAGTTATCCTATCTAGATCACCCTGCAGCTGTTTACAGTCTTCTATTGTTTTGATCCTTTGCAGATGACATTATCTGCAAACAATCTAACTTCTTATAGTAAACCATTAACCCAATCATTCATTAGAATAACAATGGTCCCTTCTATAAGCTCAAAAATCTGCATGCTCTTACCAGATATCTGCTAATACAAAATACATAAGGCAGTACCCAGTAGTTGTTGCGTATGGATCTTCCACAGAACACATATCCTTCTGAGTGGACCGATATCTACAACACATAATGAGTCAGCTCTTCCCTACAACAAGGTTACACAACATTTTCTTCTATATCTCACTACTGCATGTACACATCTTTCCAAATCCATCCTGGTACACTGGCATTCCTAATACCCACAGTATGTTATTAGATCAGTGCCCTCCCAACAGCTTCCTGAGCACATCCTTCCTGACTACTCTGGCTCACATAATACTTAAGAACATCTACTTCTCCTTCAATAACAACATCTACTATGTGGGAATGCCATGGCTCCTTTGTGTGTGAACATCTTCATGGATCATTCATTTTTAGATCAAGTTTGTCTTTAACCTCTCATGTGGCTCAGATTGATGAGGATTTTTATGATGTGAACAAATGAGGAAAACAATCTCCTTATTTTCCCAAATAACATCAGTTCCTAGAATGCCCTGAACTTCGCATGGTCCTTTTTACCAACAGGGGCCACTTTCCTGGGTGTGGATGTGTCTTTCTCCATTGGCTACCTCATCCCCTTGGCTCACATCAAATCTTCTAACCTGTAACAGTATCTCAATTTTGACAGATACCATGGGCATCACTCCAAACTCTCATGCCCATGTAGCCTTGGTATTAATGACAGTTTTGTATGCTCTGACTGGGAGTCTTTCACACAGTATTCCAACATCTACCAAGCACTGATTATCCACCAGATTTAGTTCACAAACAACTACTTCAGGCACATCACAACCATTACAATCCATCAACCATCCTGAATCCTCCAAAACCAACAATAATCTAGTCCTGGTCACACAGTACTTTCCAGGCCTTGAAATGATAAACCAAATTGTATGGCAAAGCTTTATTTTCTTCTTGCTAGCCTTGAAATGTGATCCCGCATCCTTGAAACCTATATTTCCCTCCAAGAACATGCTTCAGTTGGCCCCCCGACATTGCATATACTGCTATCCTCACTAAACTTGAAAGTCCCTTGGTTTCTTCCCATGTAACAGGCCATGTTTAAAAATGTCTAACATACACTATTTTTCCATCACCTTAACCAACTCTGTGACTGGTTAAAGCTTTCTTGTAATGGGTCGTTCCACCTGTATAACTTCATGTGCACTATACCAGTTAACCTGTAACTAATGCCTGGCTTCCGTATAGTTTTGACTACCAGTCAACTTTACATAGGAATGAATTTCTACAGACAAGTGGTATTCACCCAGAATACAGACAGCCCAGTAGCTGCCTATGCCATCTCCCATGACACCAATAATTTTAATTCTTGCATCCCTTTCCATGTAACCATACTGCTCCCAAACAGCAGTAGCCCCTCTGGATTAAGAAGGCAGGCTCTGGCCTACCAGTACAAACTAAGCACTATTCAACCACATGGTCTCAATGTATGATAATGTTGATTGTTTGAACCTTTCCTTCATTCTCTCCTCTTATATCTTCTACTCCTAACTTATTAACTTTAATCAACAGTAATCAAAAGTCAAACTTTGTATATTTCTAATTTATTTATATTTACATATTTAATATTTGTTATTTTATTTTGCTATCTGCTCCTTTTCCCCCAGCCATGGCTAGATTTGATTATATATTTACTAATTTTTCTGAGCTCTGGTATTCTCTTCAACTTCCTGTCCCCTGTTTGACCTTACCTTCATCAGTGCCTTGCACAATGTCATTATTTGAGGAAGTGGCCTACAAACCCCACCCTCTCCCATGTTCTACTGCTAAAGAAGAGCCAAGCTCTGATAGTTGCAATGTTTCTTTTGTTTGTGTCCTGTCCTTGTGTCCGTGCTGTCTATGCCATAATCAAAGGTAATTGGTGGTTTATGTCAATATCATAATTTGTAATTCTAAATAAGTAAAATATGAATAACTCACCAGTGTGACTGCATGCATTAAGATGCTACCACACTGGATTTTGGAGGTTGAATACAACCAGGTTTGAGTCATAGACACCTCACACTGGCCATCCTAATTGCGGTTTTTAGGCAGCTTGCCACAGTCACCTAGGCAAATGATGGTACAGTCCCCTATCTCCACTTCAGAAACTACAAATTTCACAAACAAAAATACACATATCAAACAAAATACAAGTTGCACAAATCGCAGACAGACGACATACACTTAAGGTCCTGCCATTGCTCCAGGAACTGATATTCTCTAATTCTAACTACCTAGTGGAAACATTGAACAATTTCTTAATTAGAAGTCATGATGAAAATCAAGGCCTTTTGTGATCCAATAGGTACCATTCACAAATAATAAATAAATAAAATATGTATATCATAAATAAAAAACTTTAGCAGCCTCAGTAGTTAAAGCATCTGGCTGAAGATCAAAATGTCCCTGGTTCGAATCTCTGTTTCGTTTGTGATTTCCATAAGCCCTTAATGTGACATTTACCTCTGGCACAGCTTGCTGTGTAATGTAAAGTACACCAGAATGCTTACGTTGTAGAGATTCTAGATTAAACTGTAGGTACCTTCTAGGCTGACAACCCTAGTTGTGCACACATCCACATTAAATTTAAACCAAACAAAGACTTTACACGGTCTTAGTTGGCCCAAACGAACATACATACAACTAAAAAAAACTTATAGCTATGCTTGTAGGGTCTTATTGGAAGTTAAGGCCAGAAGGATGCCTGGTGCAAAGCATATGTTGTTAGGCTAATTCCAATCTAAAGAGTTCGAGAGAATAGAGGTATTAGGACAGCTATGCTATCTCTCGTTGAATAAAAGTTGTTAGGGTTGTGGGAATTGGCATGTACTGCCACACAGTCATCCAGTTTAAACTATTGGCAGTGTATATACTGAAATATAGTCTTCGCGGGTTTTCCGCCGTATATTGTTGAAGAGAGACAACAACGAGCTTTCGGCGGCTGGCTCTGCCACCATCTTCAGGTTAGATGTGTGCTGCAGGGAGTACCAGCGCTGCACTGACAGTGTCTGGCCTCCGCGCGCCCTAATAAGGCCTGGCCTCTCCCCTCCCCTCGCTCCGTCCCACGGCTGCCGTCTTGCGCTCGTCGCTGATTGGCTGGTGGGGCGTCGGTCCCAGCCAACCCCCGCGGGCCGTAAACACTTCCCGTCGGCGCCCGCCTACCTCTCTGTTTGCAGGGTGAATGTTTCAGAAGCGACAGAGCCGGCTTCCACGCATCACTGAGCCATAAACCCGTGTCCCTGTTGACTGTGTTGTTGTTCAGCCGTATTTCTATCGCTTCCTTGATGACTGACTCCCAATATAAGGAACACTTGGCCAGCACCTTTACGTTGCCGAAGTCCATCTTGTGGCCGTTTTCAATAACATGCTGGGCGACCGCTGATTTATCTATCTGGAACATGCGGATGTTGCGTTCATGTTCTGCCACCCGAGCCTTGATGGTCCGGATCGTCTGACCAATGTAATTCTTGCCGCACTGGCAAGGTATGCTATAAACCCCTGGAGTCGTCAAACCCAAGTCATCCTTCACAGGCCGGAGGTAGTCCCGAATCTTGGGAGGCGGACGAAATACGCTCTTGATTCCATACCGGGCCAAAATCCTGCCTATTTTTCCCGAGATGTTGCCTGAGTATGGAATAAAAGCCAGGGCTTCGGGCTGAACATCTGGGTCAACAGGGCGTTTGTGTGCCTTTCTTCTAATCGACCGCTCTATTGCACGTTCGGAATAACCATTCCTCCTGAATATAGTGCGAAGATGTTCGAGCTCAGACGGCAAGGATTCCGCGTCGGAAATTTTCCTGGCCCTGTGCACCAACGTCTGCAGCACTGTGGTCTTCTGTGCTGGGTGGTGGAAGCTCGTAGCATGTAAATAGCGGTCTGTGTGTGTAGGTTTGCGGTACACACTATGTGAAAGGCTACCATCTGGCCTCCGTCGAATCAAGATGTCCAAGAAGGGCAGGCTGCCATCCTTCTCTAGCTCCATCGTGAACTGGATGTTTGGGTGGATTCCGTTCAGATGTTCTAGGAATTCGTAAAGACTGTGAATCCCATGTGGCCAGATAACGAAAGTGTCGTCAACATAGCGATAGAAGCAAGTCGGTTTAAGGCTGAAACTTCGATTGCCTTATCTTCGAATTCTTCCATGAATAGATAGAAGGCGTAGCAATGGGGTCACCATTGTCGCCGGTGGTCGCCGATCTATTCATGGAAGATTTCGAAGATAAGGCAATCGAAAGTTTCAGCCTTAAACCGACTTGCTTCTATCGCTATGTTGACGACACTTTCGTTATCTGGCCACATGGGATTCACAGTCTTTACGAATTCCTAGAACATCTGAACGGAATCCACCCAAACATCCAGTTCACGATGGAGCTAGAGAAGGATGGCAGCCTGCCCTTCTTGGACATCTTGATTCGACGGAGGCCAGATGGTAGCCTTTCACATAGTGTGTACCGCAAACCTACACACACAGACCGCTATTTACATGCTACGAGCTTCCACCACCCAGCACAGAAGACCACAGTGCTGCAGACGTTGGTGCACAGGGCCAGGAAAATTTCCGACGCAGAATCCTTGCCGTCTGAGCTCGAACATCTTCGCACTATATTCAGGAGGAATGGTTATTCCGAACGTGCAATAGAGCGGTCGATTAGAAGAAAGGCACACAAACGCCCTGTTGACCCAGATGTTCAGCCCGAAGCCCTGGCTTTTATTCCATACTCAGGCAACATCTCGGGAAAAATAGGCAGGATTTTGGCCCGGTATGGAATCAAGAGCGTATTTCGTCCGCCTCCCAAGATTCGGGACTACCTCCGGCCTGTGAAGGATGACTTGGGTTTGACGACTCCAGGGGTTTATAGCATACCTTGCCAGTGCGGCAAGAATTACATTGGTCAGACGATCCGGACCATCAAGGCTCGGGTGGCAGAACATGAACGCAACATCCGCATGTTCCAGATAGATAAATCAGCGGTCGCCCAGCATGTTATTGAAAACGGCCACAAGATGGACTTCGGCAACGTAAAGGTGCTGGCCAAGTGTTCCTTATATTGGGAGTCAGTCATCAAGAAAGCGATAGAAATACGGCTGAACAACAACACAGTCAACAGGGACACGGGTTTATGGCTCAGTGATGCGTGGAAGCCGGCTCTGTTGCTTCTGAAACATTCACCCTGCAAACAGAGAGGTAGGCGGGCGCCGACGGGAAGTGTTTACGGCCCGCCGGGGTTGGCTGGGACCGACGCCCCACCAGCCAATCAGCGACGAGCGCAAGACGGCAGCCGCGGGATGGAGCGAGGGGAGGGAGAGGCCAGGCCTTATTAGGGCGCGCGGAGGCCAGACACTGTCAGTGCAGCGCTGGTACTCCCTGCAGCACACATCTAACCTGAAGATGGCGGCAGAGCCAGCCGCCGAAAGCTTGTTGTTGTCTCTCTTCAACAATATACGGCGGAAAACCCGCGAAGACTATATTTCATCGATACGCCGTGAAAGCCTTCGTTCTCACAGTGTATATACTATTTGGTTGTGACCATACATCATTATTGTGAGGTCTATATGAGAAACTAGGTGGGTAATGTGGTAAATGATGTGCAGTTGTTCATATGAAATATCCAATAATAGATAAAGATTCCCCTGTGGTAGAGTTGGAATAGCCAGTGGTGGCCACATACATGCTGCAAATTTTGCATCGAAGTATATTGCATGGTAATGTTCCATGTGATAGTTTCAACAGAGAATAATAAGGTGAGTATTTGTAAACCAAACTGTTCTTGAGAATGTGTGATCTGCCAAAGTATGTGAGGGAGTGGGAGGAGAGCGGGACACCCTGGGAATGATTTTCGATAAAGGATGTGCATTTCATGGAAGGTACAGTATATAGGAAGTCATGCCCATGATAAACAATTTGCTGATGGACTGAAGACAAGAAGATAACTGGATGATGAATTTATGGCAACTGTCTGCTTTTTTTGATACAAAATGGGAGCTATCAGAACTGTTGATATTAGCATGACAAATTTGTTTTTGTGAAAGATTAGTTGGTAACAGCAGGAAATAGGGGCTTATGTTTAGATTTTGGAGTAATTGGTAACTTATTACTAACTGAAACACATGCACCTAGCGTGGATTACAAGGCTGTAAGAAAGGGAACATTTGGTGTGGAAGGTATGACCACTGTTGAAGAGTAAGTACTGTTGTAAATTTCTGAGATTTATGTGCACAAAGGTGTAAAGGGCACCATGTCATGGAAAAATGTTCACATTGTAGAATGTAATGTGTTGGTGGGAGTAAGTCTCAACAAGTTTGGGGAGTGGTTGTTGTTAATTGAATTGAGGAAGTTTAGGTGGGGTTTTCATTGAATATGAACAACACAAAGAGCTCTGAGTGGGATTTTGTTCAGAAATTGTTTTTCCAGTTGGCACAGGAAGAGGATGGCAAAGGATGTTGCTGAGATGTTACAAATGGCGTTGATGCATATCACACAATAACCTTGGAAGTTGAAGGGTAGTTTTTAAAGGAGAAGGAGTGAGTCAAAGATGTAAGAAAGGATGTGCTCAGTCGGCAGGTGGAAAGTGCATATCTAGGAAGGATTCAAGGCAACTGAGGTCAATGCACAAAGGAATGTAACAGTGATGTTGGGAGGAAGGGTCTGCACATAATGTTGTAATTATTGATCCACTGAAGCTGAAGTCTGTTCTTTAGGCCATCTGTGAGCTAGGATTGCCAACCTTGAGTGTCTTCGGAAGAAGATATATGTTCGGTGTATGGACATTTCAAAGGGTAAGGAGATAAATGAATTGTGATGAGAGGCCTTGTAAGGGACTGTGGAGGCCAAAAAAGGTAAATGTTACCAGACAAATAGAAACAATGGTATCTGTGGAGTGTGAAAGATAGGTGCTGGTGTTGGAAAGCTGTTTCAGGACTTTGTCTCGTAGTCACTGTAATCCAGGACCATATGGTTGAGACCTGATCAGCTGAGAGGATGATGATATATTTTTTCCTTGGCAGTTCTCAATGTGCTTGGATGTCAACAGAGCTTAGATTGTTGGAGTGAGAAATGGAGAAAAAATTGTAATGACAAAGTAGGTGCAAGGAACTGCGGCGATTGAAAGAGGGTATGGTTTTGTGGAAGGGAGCTTGTTTACTTTACATTGAGGTTTGAACTGTTATATCCTAGACTTCATTATATGTGGTGTCACCCTGCAGTAACGGCTGCTGGTGGGCCACCAGATGTCTGCGTTCTCTCTGCTCTGTGTATTGATGGTCTGACAGAATGATGGATACAAGACAAGGTTTAAATGCCCATACAAGAGGTTTTAAACAAAACCTCCCACTACATTCTTAAAGTGGAGAAACAAATGGCAGCCCAATGATAAGGGCTGTCAATTCGGTCATAGAGCACTTTTTTTCTTATTTTTTAAATTTGATATAATTGTCATGGATTGCATGTTCCGATGGCAATCACCCTACACACCCATCTTCTGGTACTTTGTGATCATTGTTATCTTTACCCTTCTTTGCACCTCTCTTCATTCTCTCACCAATATCTACCATGCCTCATCACCAATAGATGCCTTGTACATTCCCATGACTCTCTTCACCCTCCTTCTATCTCCCAACAAATCCCACTCCACCTCCTTTATCATATTAGTTACCGATTGTGTTCAGCGGTAATTTCCAAAAACAAATCTAGCAGCCCTTCTCTCAATCCCCTCCAACTCCTTTATTTGAAATCCAAAATGTGGTTCCCATTCTGTACCACCATATTATAGCAGTGGTCTAACCAATGTTTTGTCACTCAATTCCCTTACTTCTCTAGCACATCTGTTATGTGAGCGTTGAAACTCCAACCAGTGGCGTAGCTAGGTCAACAAGGGCCCTGGTGCAAAAAATTTATTGTGGGCCCTCAGGCCAGATGGGTGACCTTTTTTTGCTTTGTGTTGCTGGTAGGGGCCCCCTGAGCTGAGCATGGGGGCCCTTGAGTTGCGCTTAGGGGCCCCCTGAGCAGTGAGGGCCCTTAGTGTGGTGCTTCCTGTGTGTCAGGGGCCCCCTTAGGCGACGGTAGAGCTAAAGAAATAAAGGTCTCCAGTTTGCCATGAAGGCTTGTGTGCCCTCTGAACTGCACTTGGGGGCCACTAGAGGTGTGCTTTGGGGCCCCCTGAGGTATGCTTGGGGCCCCCTGAGTGTAGGGGCCCCGGTGCACTGCACCGCCTAGCCACATAGTAGCTACGCCCCTGACTCCAACTAGATAGATGGAAAAGAATAAAATATTTTGGTCTGGGTAAAGGGTCAGGCAGAGAGAAAGCTTAGAAAAAAGAGAGTGCAAGTCAGTGTAGAAAGAAATGTGAAAAGTCATGGAGAAGCTTACAGAGAGAAGAATCTCTGGTGTGTAATTCAAGTGGAAATTCAGGATATGCTTAAAAGAGCATGTGATGGTTAAGGTCGATCATGATTGGCTGAGAGACCGAAATGATTGTCTGCCATGTTTGATTGTTGAGTTTTATTTTGGAGCTTGTCATAGTTAGAAGTACTTGGTTAGTGTGATGAGAATAGCTGGCCATTGGACACAATCCATAACCGCAAATACCCACACGTGAGTGATGAATCAGGGTCGGGAGTCCTCGTTATTGATGAACTATGTTTCAAAAATGAGAGCTGTAACAAATGTGAGTAAGTAAGATGTTGTTACTGATTTGCAAACCTGCAAACTGAATTCGGATCGCACTCCATTACTTCACATGTGTGGTCCTAGCCTTGTGATTTTGAAATATTGAATAAACTATCATCTAATAACTTCAGTGATGACTGGTTTTGTTATTTCTGGACACCACGTTCCTTTTATAAATAAAATATTCAAGTGAGTGAACAATATTTTCCCAAGATCTGGGATGGCGACCAAATTGATTATTTACTGAACCTGTATATTATAATTTTCAATCCACTGGTCTGAACCCACATGACTCAAGACTTTGCACAGTCAGAAGATTATGCCAGTGCATGGATTGAACTGTAAAAGTTATGAAACTATCTAAAATTCATTCAGTGGCTAGGTAAAGATACTCAATTAATAACAACTATTTACCCATACTGTGGTAATCTGTTGTTGTGTTTGAATTTTTTTTATCATTTGCAGTCAATAACAAACAACTTAATCACTACATGTTTAGTTGCAAGGCAGAAAGAACCCACAAAACAGTAATCACTACATGGTGATAATTGTTACACATCCTCTCACAACTCTTTCCAACAGGTGAAGAAATTTGAACCCTTTTCCTACCATCTGTCCAATGTGTCCTGCCCAGTTAAGTTTGTTATCAAATGTTATGCCAAGGTATTTATATTTCGAGTCTTCGGTTGGTAGCTCCTTTCCCACTTTATAATCTTAATCAACCTTCAGCTTTTTATCTGTGTACCTAAAATGCTGGCTCTTCTTTGCATTTATCTTCATTACATATTGATTCACCCAGCTAGATATCCTATGTATATCATTCTGCAGCTGTTTACAGTCTTCTACCATTTTGATTCTATGATATAACATTATGTCATCTACAAAAAATCTAACTTCATATAGTAAACCATTAACACAATCATTTGTTAGAATAATGAATAGTACTGGTCTCAAAACACTACCCTTTGGAATCCCCATGTTCACTGCTGCTTCTTTTGATACAGTATTTACTACCGTAACTTTCTGCTTTCTACATTTTAAGAATTCTTCTACCCAGCAAGTCATCTTTTTTATCAACTTCAATAGTTTTTACCTTATTTAGCACCATTTTATGGCTCACTCTATCAAAAGCCTTTGAAAGACCTAGTGCTAGACTAGAAATTTGACCTCCCATGTCCATGTCATCAGAAATATCTTGCATACAGCCTACTAACTGAGATTCTCATGAATATCCTTTCCCAAAGCCATGTTACTGACTTTAACACATTGCATATTAATCTCTCCATTAATTTTCCTACCACTTATGTCAAGCTGTTTAGCCTGTAGTTTTTGTCCCTATTTGTCACCCCACCTTTATGGACCGGTACTACTATCGCACTTTTCCAGTCATCTGGTAAACAACAAGTATCCAAACTCAATTTAATAATGTTCCAAGATAAGGTACATTGTCACATCCTGCTGTCTATAAGACATCATAATAATATTATGCACACTGGCCCCTTTATACCTTTTTAGATTCTTTAGTTCCTTCATAACACCTTCATATCGAATTTAAATTTTTCCAGTGTTCACTTCCAACTGTGTGGATAGGCTCATTTTCTGATATACTCCCTACCACTGTTGAATCCTAGTCCCTACTGTTCTCACTAAACCAGTTACTTAATAGCTCTACCTTCTTAAAATCCTCAGTTACTTCTTCTCTATTCTTATGCATAATTGTCTCAGCTCCCTCTCTTCTCCTCAGTTTTCTGATATAGCCATAGAAATTTCTTGATGCATCAGTCAGTGGTCCTCTTACACCAATAATATTATTCATAAACTCATCCTTAGGCAGTGTCTTTGACAATTATAATTTCTTGTTTAGTTGTTTCAAGAATTCCCTACTGTTTTACTGCCTCTTAACTCTGATATGTTCTTGTCTCACCAACCGCTTTAACCTCTCTGTTGTAGTACGTAGGCTCTGTACTTTTCCTTATTTTCTGTTTTGGAATAAATATTTCCTCATCCTTTTTCTATTATCTCATTGAACTCTTCCCACTTCATCTCCAGTGAACTTGTGCCATTCTTCCATTTGCCGAAACTATCCCTGAAATATCTTTTCAGTTCTGAAATTTGTGCTTTTCTTTAATTGTACCCATTTCCCCCTTCAATTCTGGCCACCGGTTTACTGAATCCCCTTTATCCATCAGAACTGCATTGTGATCACTTATTCCTTCAGTTACTTGACACCTGATAACATTAGCATCAGGTTTTATTAAGAAGATATCCAACTTGTTTGGTCCCCATGTGTTCTCCTCAACCACTTGTTCGAAGCCTCCATCTCTTACTAAGGTCTTCGAAAATCTCTGTTTTATTAATCTTATTTCCTACCCAGTTGACAACTGGTAAGATTAAATCCCCACCAATAATGACAATCCTATGCTCACTTCTGAACTCTGAATATGAATTTAGTTTTTCCATAAGAACCTCATCTTTATCATTCGTTCTTCCACCATGGTATACAGCCATCACCTGGACTTTTCCTTTTTATTACCAAAGAAGTCTACCCCAAGTAACTCATGGTCATGATCTTTGAACACCAGTGAACTGTAGTAGTCTTTACTAACCAGTATGAATACCCCTCTACCAGTTGCTCCTCTATCTCTGCAGTACATTCTGTAACCACTGGGGAAAACCTCATTGTCTAATACTCCTTTTAACCAAGACTCTACCCCTATAATTACATGAGGTTCATATATATCTGTTATGTTTGCAAACTCCATTTACTTTGTTCATTATGCTTCTACAGTTTACAAGTAATACTCATCACTGGCTTTGTGATATTTTTAACACTATCATTCGCCTTCCCAGAACTCCTCTGCGTTATTATTTCAAAAGCTTCACATATTTCTTTATCATGAGTTATTTTTCTAATTATGGATAATTTATGTCTTTACCAGCAGCCCCTAACCTAAAATAGGTACAGTCCTGAACCCTTTATCACAGAAAATTGGCTCTATTACTACCTTAGCTAACAACTCAGAAAATATTTCCTTGTCCCTCATGTTGTGGTGTAGGCCATGCCTAGTGAAACCCCACCTACCAATGGTCTCCATGGGCAGAATCCCCATGACAGAACTAATGCCATTTTTAAGTAGCACTTCTGTTTCCACATTTACCCGCCTCACAGTGTGGTTCAACTGCAGCTGGTCATGTCAGCTTAGGACTTGCATGAGCTCTAATCTAGTATGCTGTGCCTCCTTCAATACTTTGCTCAGGTCACACTATACTATAATTAGCAATTCTATAAATAGTTTGTAACACTTCCCACTGTTACAACTTTATCCTCCTTATTGAAACCCCTTTGAAGTTAACCTATATCCTCTGTTACCTACCTAAATTTGCACTAGATTTGAAAAAAAAAACTTGTGACTTGGTGGCCTGTGCCCAGCTGATCCTGCATCCTGCAGAAGAGGGCCTACACCTCTTCTATGGCTATTACCTAGCAGCAGAATCCTTTTCTTCCTATTCTATCCTAAGCACACCCCAATTCTTAAAAGCCTGCTGCACCTTACCTACTTCTACATCTACATGAGGCTCCTCCCCCCTCCCTGACTCTGGTAAGAGATCAAACATATTTTTCCCCATAATTTCTGGAGTGTCTGAGTTAACCGTTTTTCCCCTATGACCTATTATTAGCTCCCAACTATCCTATTCACCCTCCTACACCTGCCAAACTTTCTGCCTCATAGGCTGAGCCTTCAAAGTCTGATCCCATACAGGCTGGGCCTTCATAGGCAAATCCTCCACAGGCTAAACCACCACAGGCCAAGCCTCCATAGGCTGAATGAAAAGTAAGAATGAAGAACATCCAACCGTTCAAGGAAAGAAAATAAGCCGAAAAAAGGAAAGTTCAGCAAGGGTCTGCAGAAAACAGCAAGAGCAACACAGTATGAGTCTTATTATTAGGTGTTCTATAAACCTTAAAGGGTGGTGATAAAACAAAACTGTAGTCTTATAGAATTCACAATAATGATATTGCAGAACCATCTTCATTCAGTAAGGCACTCAATTATGCTGATCCACAACAATTTTGGATGCAATGAATGAAGAAATTGAATTGTGGAAGAAGCATCATACCTGGTCATTTGTTGCACCACCGGTTAATGCAACCTCATTAATTAGATATTAAATAAATATTTAGACTAAAGACAACGGGAGAGACTATACGTTTTGAGGCATGTTTAGTTGTAAGAGGATTCCCTCAGAAAAGGGGAGCATATTATGAAGAAGTATATGTGCCTGTAACGGATTTTGCTATCAAATTATGGTGGCTGTTGGCATTGAGAAGAAGTGGTTCATTGACCAGTATGATGTTAATTCTATATATGAAACATCTATAAATGTTTACAAAAAGATGTAAAGAGTTCTGTAAATTGCATAAATCCATATATGGTTCAAAAAACATTAGAAAATCTTGAATTCATTCATAACAAAGTTAATGCTTGTGTATATCAAACTGAGACTGCAGGAGGAAACACTGCATTAGCAATTCACATGGATATACTTCACTGGCAGAGAATGCTTCAACGAGATGTAGAATTATGAGGGTTGGAACTTGAATAGTGGCAACTATTTATTCACAACTGATACAAAAGCATTACATGTTTGCACCTGTTACTGTCCTTCAAAGTAGTCACCAGCATTGTGTAGAACCCATTGCCAGCAATGTGGAAGGCATAGTATACCGTTAGCAGAGTCTGTTCTGTTGCTGGTGCGAATGGAGCGGTCTACTGCCTGTCGAATCTCTGGAACAGTTCTGAAGCAAATGCCACGAAGTGGTTCCTTCATCTTCAGAATCAAATCAAAGTCACAAGGACTTAAGTCCGGGGAGTATGGTGGATGGTACAGTACTTCCCAGTCCCATCGAGCGAACAGAGCAGCCACAGTTTGCGCTGTGTGCAACTCGTGCATTGTCGTGCAAAATGATGGGTGGGTTGCGCAGAAAGTATTGTCGCTTCTTTCGCAAAGCTGGTTGCAGGTGATGCTCCAAAAAGGAACAGTAATACTGTGCATTGAGGGTCTGCAGTGGAGGAACGTAATGCATTAGGATAACACCATCAGAGTCGTATACGAGAATCACCATAACTCTCACCATACTGGGGCTCTGATGCACTTTCGACTTTCGCGGTGACCCATAATGACACCATTCATTGGATTGTCATTTCAGTTTTGGCTCGTACAATGTGGCCCATGTCTCATCCAGTGTTACGATATGTAAGAAAGCTCATAGCACTCCAAATGCATCTGAGCAGCGTCGTAATGCATCCATTTCTGCATTCCATCAATCTTGGACCAACTCCGTTGTTGCCTGTTTCGAAAACATAGTGACACCGTTACGTTAGACTGCTCACTCACAAGTGAATGCGTTTCCCTCGATTGTGCGCACGCCGGAGACGTGAGACGGGCGAGTATATTTGCTCGGAGGTAAGGTAGGTATGTCAACAATGTGTGCTATCAGCAACAATAGTAGATTCCATTGCATAGTGTCTCCCAAGCAGTGTTGCCACAATTTAAGTTCCAACCCTCGTATTTTTGGAGAAATGCCTTGAGATTAAGAATCTAATAATGGTCTCATATTAACTGTCAGTGTTGGTAATGCAGTATCAAATGAGTTAAAAGTTAATATAGCTGTTCTGTAAGGAGATTAACTGTTTGTGGGGTTAGGATAAACACTTATCACTTTAACTATAACCGCGTTTTATGCCTTGGATATTAGACTGTTCTTAAGTTCTCGGTCACAACAATTCTGAAACCCTCAAAATGGAAAGGGAGGTTCATTAAATAAAAATCACTGCTTCTAATTTCAAAGTTCAAAATATCACTGTATTCTCGAGAAAAAATTTGCAAGTTTGAACAATATTTTAGGCATTCGAAAATCTTCACCAAATAATTTGACTGCAGGTAATGTTAAGTAATCAGACAGACCAAACTCCATTGTTGAATGAAAGTCACATGAAAATATTTGAACCAGTTCTGCCACACTCCACAAATCTTAAGACGGCTGCCTACATTGCCTTACATCATGCTTCCACTTCCCACTTTCTAGCGCTAAGCATGCCCGAACCGACACATGTTCTGCTCCAGTAGTTTCCAGTGACAGACAACAACCCCATTTTTCACATAAGTAACCTAGGCCAGTCAGCCAATATCCTTCCACCGCCGCCAACCATGTGACCTCCTGAAATGTGAAAAACATGCATCCCTGCACTTCTGATTACATCATACTTTTAAATTTAGTGACTCAAAATATTCCTATTGATCTGAAATTTGGCAGTAGCTAGGTTGATTAAAAAGTGTGAATTCATCCTTTTAAAAAAAATTTGTAGCTTTAATAGTTTGGCCGTAAAAAATATTTTATGTTCAACTCATAAAATTGCTTCTAACTTCCACAATTTTGCAGCTACAACGCTGAAATAACTTTCAGTTTAGTTCTAATTTCCTGTTCTTTCATTTGGTACTAAGAACGCTGTGTTCACTATTTTCTAACAGGTTGAACTAAGGTTGCTCCAAAGTGTTGTCAATTGTTAATTTCAAAACTGTAAATAAATACCTGACATCTGTTAAACATGTTTTAAATGATTGTACATGTTCTTATTTGCAGGTTGTGTAAATTTGCTACCTGATTTCTTAGATTTATTATGAATTTTGAAAAATCTATTCGTTGTATTCTTGCCGTAAGAAAAGTCGTCATGGAAGCCACACGCTCCTAGCATGGCTTAACAGTTTCCGGTTATTACTTGGCCTAAACGACACATACTCGCGCAGGTCTACTGTATGCAACTTTCCCAGAATAAACACGAAAGATAAAGACAAAAGACCTCGCTACCATGTCACCCTTTATACCCCCAGGCGGATGATCTATGTGTACTTACTCTTACCAAAAATAGTGTAAAAAGGTGTGATTATAGAATATGTTTAGAATCTACCCGTGTGTAGCCTGGCCTTTAAGGTTTATAAAAAGTGTTTAGTTAAATTTCTCAAATGATTAGCTTCCTTGTAAATGAATTTAGTTTGAGTGCGCAATGTTAAAAAGTTTCCGAAAATTAATGAGTGATTCCCCGATTTATTTCTTAATTTAAGCAATTTTTAGGTGACCCTTCTGAATTACACATTATTGTAATAAAATTGGTGTTATCGTGTTCTACGTTAATTCCTGATTCTAAAAATGTAAATTTGATTATTATTGGTGATATAATAGCAAAGTTATGAGTCTGACAAAGATCGGGTTTGAAATCTGTTTAACAGTTACTTGGTTTTTAGTTATAATTATTCAAGTGTTGTTTATATAGAAAAAGTGAAGTTATCTGAATTTTCTTGGAATTTAGTTACGTGTTTTCATCATTGTTTTATTTACGGAAGTGGCTTGGTTTAATTACAAATAAATTTAAAAAACTACTATGTTTGGTTTATGACAAATAATTTTAAAAATTGGTTTAATATCTGTTCTACTGCATGGAATGTTCTGAAATTTTAATATGTTATACTAGATTTTTCGTTCTTTTAGGAAATCTACTTTTTAGTTCAAGAAATTATGAAAAACATATGGTTAAAAATGCTGAAATTGTATCTATCGAAGTGTTTAAAATTTTATCTACGTTATTTACGTGGTCTAAAACTACTGAATATTAGTGAATTTAGCTTTCTTTTGAATTATCATTATTATAAAATTACTTTACTGTATCAAAAAGTATTAAGAATTAATGAAATTATCACGTAACCAAAATCTATTGTTTATAAATTGGATAATAATGGATTACCCTATTCCAGGTTAGTTTAACGGTTCTTTACTATTATAGAATGTTTATTTAGCTCTTGTATTATGTGTTGAGTGACTTTACTGTTTTCAAATTGGTCTATTTACTGAGTTAGCTTGCAGTATCGGCTTTTTCGTGAGACGGTTTTCTCAAACTGAAAAATGTAATGTTTTCTGGGAAGAATACTCCCTCCCTTATGCTCTGTAGCTATGAAAACTAGAATTTACCCAAATTCTAAGATGCTTACACATGCTATTCAATTCAGCCTGCTGTTCTGTAAATAAATTTCATTACGAAGTTTGAGAAATTTTAGGTTACCTTCCAGTGCCTCAGAGTAGTATATTGGGACCATTGCTGTTCATTATTCTAATGAGTGATTGTATTGAGAGGTTGAATTTTTGTTTTTGCTTATGGCTTTATGACTTGTTGACGTCGACATAAAGGTCATTAGAGGTGGGAAAGGATGGAGGGCAAGGGATGGGAAGGAATATGGCCATGGCCTTTTGAAGGAAGCATCCTGACATTCACCTGGAGTGATCTGGGGAAACCATGGAAAACCCAAATCTGAATTCCCAGATGGGGATTTGAACCCATGTCCTTCTAAATGTGAGGCCAGAACATTACTGCTCACCCACCATGCTCAGTTTGATGGGTTAAAGTGAAAAGTTAAATTGTTTGCAAATGTCATAATATTATACAAAGGGATTGAAAAAAGTAGAGGGCTGTGAACAGCTGCAGGAGGATCTGAACAGGATATCTCGCTGGGTAATTAAACATGGAATGAAAATAAATGCCAAGACGTGTCATTTTATTAGGTACATGGATAAAAAAATACAAAGATTTTCTGTGATTATCGGATTGGGAAGGAATTGCTTGTCTAAGATCCTAACTGTAAATATCTTGGCATATCTTTTGACAGTAAATTCAATTGCCAGGACACATTGTGCCAGTGGAAGGAAGATGTTTCAAATTCCTTCATTTATTAGACAGGTGATATGGGGATGTACCAGGGAAGTGAGTGAATTGGGTTACAAAATCTTGGTCAAACCACTGCTTAAATATGGAGGAGTGGTGTGGGACTCACAATATCCAATTTCAGAAGTTGGATGAGATGTTAAGGAGAGTAGCTAGAATTGTTTGTGGAAATTACCGCAGAATACAATCAGTAACTGATATGCTAAAGGAGCCAGGTTGGTAGTCATTGGAAGACAGAAGACGGGTGAAAAGATTGTTTCTTTCAAGGCTTATAACCATGTTAATGCATGGATGGATATTAATAGAAGGATTGGGAGTTCTACATCTAGGGAAAAAGATGAACACAATAATAAGCTGACACTTGGTTTCAGGCTAAGGTGGGAAGGTGGGACTGTAGGAACATTACCACTGGAGCATGTGTACTCAATAACAATTGAAATTAAATTAAAACAAAGCTGCTCAGTATTTTGAGAGAATCCATAGTGTACATATCTAAATGCTGCTATATGGTACTATTTTGCACATGTTTACCTACTGAGAATGCCATGTGCTACAGTTTTCTCTCATCTAATGGAAGTGTTATCTGGAATACTGTGTACTTTATTTTTGTCCCTTCCATCTTTGTAAATAATTGGATTTACTATCAGAATACTTATTTGTTTCATGTTGTCATAAAGCATTTTTCTTTATACTATTATTCTATTTAAATATCTGATGTTAGATTTGTTCCTTAAATTTGTGGCCTCACATTGATGTACATCATTTTATATGTATGTAATAAACTTTATTGTACTTAAAGTGTACTTTAGACCTAAACTGCAATGCTTATTATTACTGCTTCTGAGTTTTCCTATACCATACAATACAGTATCTTCATATTATGTCTATAGGATACGAATATTCAGTTGGAGTCCACGGAAGATGATATGGGAGGAAACTAAGGCTAAAGAGATTTCAAATATGTATACAGTAACAGCATTGGCATGGAAACGAGATGGATCACGTGTTGCTTGTGGGACACTGTGTGGTGCTGTGGAATTGTTTGAATCAGTCCTTAGGTCTGTATTTTTAAAATAATGTAGTTTACATTAATTTCTCAATTATCTGAACTGTATGTAATATATAATTTGAGCTGTAATAATCATACACATGATCACTTTAGCTGTATCTATCAAGTGCATCTGCTTTCCCTGACAATAGTGCCTCACTATTTATTTTCTTCTCGTTCTCATTCTTGCAACATCTGGTTTCCCTTAATATTTCTTCTTGAAATTACCTTTCAAAGTCTTCCTTTAGAGCCTCCTTATTCTTCATAATCATTAGTGATGGCGAGTTCCATTAACTTTTATTCTCCTTTCATCTCTTCTCCTCTGTTTTCTTTTGTTTCTTTGTTAACATTATCAATTGCGATTTCCACTCACTTTTGATACCTCCTACCATTTCATTTTTCGACGCTTCTTCACTTTCTTCCTTCAAATTCTCTATTAGCTAACATTTTTCACCAATTTTTCAGCTAACTGCATTCAAAAATTTTCTTCTTCCTCCTTGGCTCATTTCTGCACACTGCCTGCAACCCTTTCCTGACACTGTCAATTTTCTTTTGCTGACATAATTATGGCCTCCTCGATTAGAGCAGTTTCAATTCTTTCCCCTAAAGAATGCTCCATTCCTCTTGCTCTGAGCACTCCAATAATTTGTTCATCTACTAATCATTGGATGAAAACAATGCGTGCAAGGGTGTGTATTAATTTCAAGGCTCCTACTAATCCATTCCCATTTAATACTCTCTTGGTTGATTCCTGGAATTCGGGCACTGTTCTGTTCAACTGATTCTTCTTCTCACTGCTGACTCACAAGCATACTCACTGCAAAGTGATCAACCATGCACTGTGGTTTGTAATTCTCTACAGCACTGCTCACTCTTCCTTACCACCTTTGATCTTTTCATGCACTAGAATCTGCTGCGTAGCTTGACCTCCTATTCGGGTTCTGACAAAACCGTGAACATTACGTATACTTTGTAAGTTGATAATGTTATCTCAGATATGTATATAATGTCTTTGGTGTTGGGCGGTCATCTAGCGTGCAGGGGATACAGCCCAGTGAAGTTCTTTACAGTTGGCGGGAGCTAGCATGTCGTGGTCGCAGGTGTACATGTATGTGCTGTAATAACCCACTATCACGGTATTACCGATGTTCTGATGGACAGAATATTTTGTGAACAGTGCAGAAGTATTTTGTAGATGGTGTATGTTGTTCTAAGTGATATGGTTTGCTATAGACAGTTTATGGTGAACTGCTACCTTACCGTACCACATCAATTGTTTAATGCATAATTATGGAACTTTTACTCACTATTTCCAACCTTATACTCGAAACAGCATTCTTTGGTGACGAAGATTAGTTTTAGTGTCTGGTGGCTAGCTTTTGGATTATGTAACTTCAGAAGAATAAAACTAAGTGAACTGTGAAAACTGATGTGTGTATGTGTTTATCTTTAGCTTCTTACATGTTCCCTTTGACTGTTATTTATTTAATTATCCAAATAGCAATGCTAACTAGACTGGTGACCAGACAGCATTCGAATCATTTAATTAGAGGTAATAAGTTGCAAATGAAAACATTGAACATTGTGTTAAGCAACATAGCTACCAACTGCTACATGGTATATTAATTAAAAAACACCAGTATCAGCATCTTGTTCTCTTACAGGGTCTTTACAAATTTTAGAATGATCTCAGGATCTTTCTAATCAACAGGACTGAATGCTGTATCACAATAATATAAGAATTCATCCAAGGCTCCTTTCTTGCCTCAAAAGGAATGCTTCTGATAAGCACTTGCAATTTATCCTTTTTTACTACACCAGTGGTAGACATGATGACAAATGTTTGCTACTCTCTTTTCTGATGAACAGCTGTTGATTCCCATAGTACTGACCCTGTCTCCTTATGCTGGTAACCTCCTTTTCAGCTGCTTCTGCATGCTGAGTTGCTGATTCTGCTTGCCAATACTGCTTACGGCTGCAACAACTTGCCGCTTTCCTGTAACACTGTTGTTCAAATGGTAGTTTCTGCCTTGTTTTTCTTACTCTCTATTTTATTCTCATTAGTCACAAGCTTGCTGGAGTATTACATCTACCCTCATGCCCAACACTTTTTCATGCTGGTTGACGCCACACCTGACAACCGAATACATGTCCTTATTATTTAAGTGGACCTGCTTTCACGTGAATAATTATGCTTTGGAGATCTTTGTAGCATTAGAATGCATGATGATACACTCCGTTTGTTATGTTTAAATTTATTCACTTATGTACATGATAATCATTTTTTACAGCCAGGTCAGTTATAGCTTTGCGACTAATGCCAGAGACTAACATATCTCCCTTAACTTCCATTAGGTTCTACCATCCCCAAATAGCTACCAGCATATAATCAGGATCATTCCGACCTGCATTTATTGTAGTGCTGAGATGTCTCACCTGTCAAGGCTGCTGTTGCTATATGTTTTACTAATGAAGAATTTCAGTGGTTCAGTGATGACTTCACCAAGAATATGTAATGAGGCAGTATTTTTTAATTTTTTTTTTTATTTTTTTATTTTTTTTTAGAATATTCCCTTTTTCACATTAAATAAAACATTGTGGGTTTAAACCCAATTGGTTTAGTATTTTTATGAAGTATTATATAATTATAAAATGGTTTATGAAATGTGTAAGTGTTTCAATTAAGTCACAGTCTTTTGATTTGGCCATATTGGCAATGGCATAATCACTTCCTGTGATGCATGATCAATTGTATTGAGAGAAAGAAGTTTATTGGCCAAATTGAATCGAGTAGATGCATGAAATGGGAAAATAGTGGATTTATAAGCTAAATAATATTAAAGAAGAGAGTATTGAGTCTGGGGGATGAAACAAGTTAATGGTATATTCTGCGATTTTGAAAAGAAATTTGTTAAATTACATTGTTTGGGACTGTCACCAAAGGCAGGTGTGTGCATGGTACAAGAGGGTGCTTCGTTGAGGGTGGCTATGTAAACCCTCCAGATCAGACAGAGGACAGCCTGTGCTCAAATTTGTTGGAAACTGGGTAATGTTACTCTGTGGTATGATTTCAGGATTAAAAACCTTATAAATGCTTCAGAAATGTTAAAATCTATACCATTTCATTGGAGAAGACAATTCATGAATTGCGACATTTGTAAGCCAATTTGACACTAGCTACCACATGACTACCGTTTTCCACCACAAAATGTACCACCGTATGTCAAATAGTTCAAGTGTGCTCCTAGCGTTCTGGCCTCGCATTTGGGAGGACGGCAGTTCGAATCCCTGTCCGGGCATCCAGATTTGGGTTTTCCATGGTTTCCCCAAATCACTCCAGGTGAATGCCGGGATGCTTCCTTCAAAAGGCCATGGCCGAATTCCTTCCCATTCCTTGCCCCCCATCCTTTCCTGTCTCTAAAGACCTAATTGTTGTAGGAGACCTAAAGCAGTTAAAAAAAAAAAAAATCAAGTGTGTTTGCCCCGTGTGACCCAAATCCTATTATTTCAAGTCACATGCATGTAAAACATTATCAGTATTTAGGGTATCTGAAATAGGGAAATAATTAAATGACAGAAATAAATATTCACATGGTGTTGTGTATTCTGTACCCTACTTTATCTGTGACAAATAAAATGAATCAAAGACACTTAGGTGACCTCAGATACCCGCACCCCTTCCATGTAGCTTTCCCCCACCCCACTTCCTTTTGACCAAGCAATGTCGTTTATTGACACTATGGAAAATTTTAATTTACAGAGATGAAATATTTATTTTTATTAAGTAACATTTTATTAATTAAATTAAAAACTTTAAATTTTAATGATAGATAATTTTTTCCTTACAAGAGAACCAAAAAAATAACCAATTCTTTTTTATTTTAGGAGAACAGTATGGAAAAACAAGTTTGAAATGACTTATGTTGGACCCAGTCAGGTCCTTGTGAAACCTGTAGACTCCGTATCACGTGGTGTAATACTTAAGTCACAATACGGCTATGAAATTGAGGACGTACGGATCATGGGACGAGACAGCTATTTAATAGCTCGTACCTCAGATACTCTCATTTTGGGCGATATTGAGCGTAATCTGTTGAGTGAAGTTTCATGGCCAAATACTGGATGTCATGAAAAGTTTTATTTTGACAATCCATTAGTATGCCTTATTTTCAATGCTGGAGAGCTTAGCCTTGTTGAATATGGTAACAATGAGATTCTTGGATCTGTCAGGTTAGTAACATCAAATGATAATGTTAAAGCTTTGTTGTGAGATGTTTACTGTTCCAAAGCAGTAATGATGTGGGTACTTTCAAACTACGAGTTTGATGCCATAGTTTTATTAAATCCATTATACATAATTGTAACCAGTAAGTATTTGCAATTAGTTATGAAAATATTTCTAGGCTACAATAGTTAAAACATTGCTGTTTCTGACTTCCGAATTTAGAAGTTTCAAGGTAAAAAGAAATTTTCAGAAAAACACCATGTTGGAGTGTGGAAAGCTCTGAAAAATAAGCATACCTTCTGCTGGAAATTGACATCTGAACCTTTTTTTATTTTTTACTAGCAGAGTTCCTGGCTCTGCTCGATCAAGTTGGCATTGATTTACCCGTACACCATCTTTATTCATGCAATGACAAACATGTACCAAGTTTCACACAATTTGCTTCATCCATTTCCGTAATTAAAGCAAACCTATATTCATCTGCACCCTGCCAAGAAAGGAATGGGTTGAACTTGATGTACCCATACACTATTTATATTTGTCCAAAAATATTCATGCCTACTAAGCTTCATTGACTTCTGGTACTAAACTATGATTTAGGAGCACAGTTCTAAGAATGGGGTGGACACTGAGATGGATTGTGGGGATTCTACAATAAACATGGTGCCACTGGAGACTGTATCCAGCTGTGCCCACCTCTCATAATGTTCTCCTGTTGATGAAGGTTTTATTCCCGAAAATTACTTTATTATTTGTGTTTGTCTTTTCTGTATGTTCCTGCCCCACATCCATCATCTAAAGGAAAGTGGTATATATATATATATATATATATGAATTAAATTAGGATGGGGAAATGAGCCAACACTGACCTTTATATGATAGGTGTGGGGTGTGGATACACCTATATATAGGAATTACAAATTAGTATAGTGAAGTAAAAGGAAAACAAAAAAGACATCAGAATTTTTGGGTCTATCCCTTTATCAACAGGAGAACATAATCAGGACCGGCGTTGGGGGGGGGGGGGTAAGCAGGTCTAATGTACCCGGGCCCGCCGGCTGAAGGGGGGCCCCGATCATCGGCTGCAGGGGCCCCCGGCTTCAAAGTTTGTAGAGCTAAAAAAAAAAAAAAAAAGAAAAAAAAAAAAAAATCACTCATTTTACCCCGGGCCCGAAATTCATAGCGCCGGCCCTGAACATAATGGAGGGTGAATTTTGTGAGAGCCTTTGTCACAGATTCTATGGACCATAACTTATGTGGGCCCAATTTTTATCTACATGTAAATTATTAACAAACGCTAGCATGGGATCCTCTAAGACCTACACCCTTAGTAGGCCTTCCTAAAACGGTCTTTAACTTCATCCTCAAACAAAAGTTGCTCTGTGTGATGCAGACTGGAAACTGATTTAGTGAATGGGCTATCATAATGACCCTGCAGTTATATTGTGGAAATACCAGGTATTGTTGGTTGTTAAAATATGTAATAGCTTATACCCACTTATTGCCTTGTACAGAATGAGAATACCATCCATTTTATGTTACCAGTTCTTGGTAATTACATTTTTGTTATGTATCTTAAACCATTTAGAATTAGGTTGAGAAATACTGCCTTTTGATGATGTAAGCTATCATTACCAGTATGTGCTTTTTGAATGAAATCCATTCATTAGTGTTTTTTTTTTTTTTTTTTTCCCCATTAACAGAGAGATAGAAAGGCATACAGGTTGACAGACAAGCAAAATTTACAAATTTTACAGTATTGATGTCTCTCTCAAATTTTAATATGTATTACATCAACAAGCAAGTCCACCTCTAATGTATTATGATACAAATATTTATTTTTCTCCTTTTTATCTAATAATCACTCTTTTTTGGAATTTAAGTTTTGACTACCAAAAAAAAAAAGAAAAAAAAAGGAACGATTAATAGCCATTATGTTAATACACTCCTATTTTAATTTGTATCTCTTTTGATAAAACATTTCCTACCCCAATTCTGCTTCCTGGCTTTTAAAAATTTCTCACCCTAATAAGTGACATTCCAATTTACCACTATAATTTTAACTTTATTTACAACCATTTTATGACTGACACTATCAAATGGATATATCCAATGGCACATTGTCAACAAGGTTTCCAATGTCCATTTCATCTTAAATATTGCCCATTACCTATCTCGTATTCATATGAATAGTATCTTCTAAATCTATGATGCTTATTTACAGACCATTTGCCTTGCAGACATTCTATATCAGTTGGATATCAAGCACTTCATCAACTTTCCTACCACTGTTGTCCAAAGAGAGACTGGTTGGTTATATTTACAAAAGTCCAAAACGTCACCATGTTATAGCAAACTCTGTTAGTTGGTAGAACACATACATTGTTATCATTGGAAAGTCTTTGTGATGAAAGAGAATTGTTTGTAAAATTCCAAGAATTGTCTTTCATAATTCTTTAAATGATTCAGTTATTGAACAAGAAATTATTGGTTGGTGCTTTAGTTTCAATTCAATTTGATAACATGCTGAAACCTGGTACAACTTACTCAGTTTACTTGAGAAAGTCTATTGATATTCACACACTCTTATGAAGGGAATTTTAAAGTTTTATTTTGCGTATGATGCTTTAAGAATATGACACAATTCAGTTACAATTATACCGTATTCAATGAAAAATCTAAACACACATATATATGCATAGTTCAGCGGATAATGCCCAAAGCTGGCCACTGACACAGGATCTCCAGTCACAACCACTACAATATGACATTGAGGCATTCCAAGCAGGCCACCACCTCTGACGTAGCCAAATTTAGGTCTTCCAGACTACCAGGAAAGGCACACAGTGGACAATCCTGCACAATGTGCGACACAGTTTGTAAAACCTCACCACATTCACAGTACAGAGAATCTGGCAAACCCCAGTGTTAGGGTTCTTTTGGTGGTTTTAGAACTGCATTAATTAATTAAAAAATCCACCAAACAGGTTAAGTTTGAATATATCTGTTTTATTGTGATCCAAACAAGTCAGCTGTAAGGTATCCCTCCTTCTATTTTCAATATTTCGTTTAGATCCGGTCAAGTTTAAGGTTAACTTCAGTACACGATACCACAGTTTAAATCGAGTTAGCAACACTTCTAGGATAGTAAAGTGAATAAATAACACAAAGACAACTTAAATAAACTATAAA
This sequence comes from Vandiemenella viatica, assembly GCA_031002005.1. NCBI lineage: Eukaryota > Metazoa > Arthropoda > Insecta > Orthoptera > Morabidae > Vandiemenella > Vandiemenella viatica. The sequence goes on along the minus strand of CM061920.1, from coordinate 235,130,851 downwards.
ATGCAATAAAGCCATGATATTTCAGCAGGAAATAGGTTATTTCACATAAAAGTAAACTTTCCACAACAGATCCTAACATTAATCAGAAAGATATTCTAAACAGATTTAAAAGAAGCAAATGGTATAGAATAGTAAATATATTGCCTAAATAAACCTTTCATCATGACTAATAAGCGTTATTCCTGAGATAAACAGTGAATTTCAACATAAATCAAACCTAACCATTAATTTTGGAATATACCAGTTTTGGTGTTTCTAATGTGATTCTCAGACAGTAAAGAGTGTAAAGAACTAATAATAGCCAAGCCTAGACTCACAATAACCATAACTTCACAATTAAATATAGTCTAGTAGGATTTTTAAAGAAATAAACTGGATGATTGAATAGTAGACTGAAGCAGTATGAAAATAACTCATTGTGATGGAACTTGACCATTTTAAAGCTCTAAAAGTAAAGAGAATAATGCCTGAGATAGTTTAGTAGGATAATTAACAGGTTTCTGATAGTTTTCAAGCATTTAATAATCACAAGAAGTAATTATCAAGAAGTTTGAACACTCATTTTCTTAAACAGTTCACATAAACAATTTTTGGTCTTTTAAGTAATTTCAGGATTTAAAAAGTAGAGAAATACATAGGAAATAACCTAATCTTCCAGTTTTAATAGATTTCAAGCAGTTTTAAACCATAAAATATGAAATATTAGTAAGTACAGGAAGCCGGTAAATTGACTAGATTTTCGAGACTTTCAGAATTAATTCCGATAAAATTAAACCATTTCAAAAGCGCTAAGAGCATGTAAATAATAGTAAACACACATAAGTAATTTCCTAAAACCATTTATAGACATTTTACTGACCTTCTGCTTGTTAATCCAATTTTTAAGTAACTTTCTACAGACACGGCACACATTATATGCTTCTACACTGATTTTAAACACAGTCATACAGTATAAAGTAGCTAATAAATTAAAACAGCCATAAAGAGAAGTAAATTCAAGTAAATCGGATTGTTTCCAACACTCTAAGTATTTTTAAACATAATCTGAACACGTAAAATGGAACACCCAACTTCAACATTTTATTATTCAAAAGCCTACTTTAATTCCGGGTTAAAAAGTAGATAATCTTAAAAATCCATTCTTTTAGCTTCCTACACATTAATTCCATGTTATTCAGAGCAGTAGAACCGACGTTATAGGTTTTCTAAATTCACTCGACATCAAACCCACGTGTAAATAACTAAACAATTTATTGTGTCTCAGATATGGCACTTACAAAGATGAAATAAACTTTAAAATACGCAGTTTAATTTAGGCTACACATTGATAATTTTTCCGGCTTGATAATCCATAAAACTTCAGAGTTATACCATAAAACAGAAATAATAATTACAACTGATTGTTAGAAGTCACTGATTCTAGAAAGACTTAACCATTTCCTGACGGATTTTAACAAAAGTGTATATTTTCAAGAGACTAAAATCAGGAATAATATTTTAAGCCTAATTTCGAGTTAATAATTAAAGCCAATTTAAAAGGGTAACATAACGTTGACTAACGCCGTAAGACTTCGGAAAATCACAATTTTGACAATTCTTCTGAGAGACACAATTGACGCGATATTCGGACATTAAACACTTCAACTCGTAACGCCCATAACTTTGCCATTTCCTCACTGAGATTAAACATATAGAAAAAAAGTTATTAGGTTAAACGTAAGGTTATGTGTAGTAGCTCAGATGCACACTGTAGTAACACGGCCTCACGTGAGGCAAGCCTATATAAGTGAAGTGGCCAGGGACATTAATACGCTTTGTACGCTTGGTCTTCAGTCTTAGTTACAACTCGGTGGCGAGAGCACGTTCGTGCTGGGCGCTGTTTGGAGAGCGGTGGATGGTGGGAAACTCTGACGTCATGGCAAGCTAGGCGGGAAACGAGCCTATATGGACGGGCGCACACTTTACGGCAGCCATGTTGGAACATTCAGACGAACAGTTCTAGCCAAGTGATGTAAATTTCAATTCAGTTTTGGGGGTTCTTTCTTGCGGTTTTCTTGCTCTTGTTTCTCAACCTGTGATCTTGGGTGAACGTTTATATCCGATTGCCTTGCTAACTGTGACTTGTAATATTTACATGAAAAATCTTGAGAATATAATTCAGTGATGAAACATGTGACTTTCATTTCTACAATAATACCTTTCTTGCAGTAGGTTAGAAACTGTAAGTGGCGACTGTAGTCAATTTTAACAGTTAGCATAAATATTTCAACACGGTAATAGAACTTTTTTGGACTTAGAATATTTTTGGCAGAAGACTGGTTCAGGTGAAGTATCCGATACCAACCCCCACTATCGGTTACGCCCTGACACAGCGATATTCACAATTATAGTTACAATACAGAGATGCCTAGTCGCATACTCAACTGAATGATTGAATCTCTCTGTAACACTGAATACTGTCAACTAAACTGACTTACTAACTGAATGCTGAATGAATTTCTCTGTCCAGGCGATCTGTTTATATAGTCTTTATCGAAATTACGAGAATTCTTCAAAGGCATCCGCCCGATATTTATTGATCATTAACAATCACTCAAACAATCTAACATATTAAAAACAATCGGAATTAATACAAAATTAATTAACAACATTACAAAATGATCAGAAATGGTAATTATAGATACTTAAATACAAAATTATTTACAGAAATCCTTTCAAACGGTAGAAAATTGTCCTGTAGACATCGTAACTTACATTAATACATGGAATTACAAACATTTAAGAAATTCTCTTGCATCATTCGGTTCTTAAACATATTAAATGGCCTTTGAATAATTTTCTTACCTAAAACAAAGTCTATATACACTGATTTACAAGAAATTACAAAACAAACATATCAAATCACTTTCAAGCAAACTTTAGCTAATTACAAATACTTCATACAGTACAATGCTATTCAAAATTCAGGTATTAGGGCTGTTACAACCCCTCCCCAGGATTCACTTAATTTTACACAGTTAAAATTGATTGAATCCGTCACGAATCTAAGCAGGTTGACTGTACACATAATGCCAACACAAACAGGTTAGAATCAATCAACTATAGTGACTTTTACAATGAACAAGTACAATTCTTCATTACATACAACATCTGCACATAGTCCATGACAATGATTTTGTTTACAATAATTGTCTTTTTTCAGATCCAATCATTTTTTTTTTTTTCAGTTACTGTTTTTACACAACAAACGTTCAATGCCATCACCTTAAGTTACAATTATTTTTACTCCAAATTACACACTTGATGTCTGCTTGTTAATGACAACAGTCTGTTTACATTTTACAGCTGATAATTTGTCAACACAATGTAGAAAGTCACAACATCATGAAAACCCCCAAAAGTTTCTACACAAAACTGTCACAAATTGCTTTATACAGTGAAATGTTTACATCTTAAACATTCAGTATTATTACATCTGCATCTGAACTTAAGTACTCACACAAACTATTTACATGCATCAATTGATAAACTTATTTACAAATTTAGATATTTACATGTTGTTGACCCCTCCCCAAACCATGCATTCCAATTGATTCCGTAAGTGGGTTCCAAGATTTCCTTGGAAACCCAAAAGCATGTGAATTACTTTTTCCTAACTTTCCAGTTCTCTTCTACCTTTGAATACACATCTAATACCACATTTCTATTTACACAAAGCTTCATTATATACAGACAGATATACAAACTTCCAATCATCTCAGACAACAGACTTTGGTACAACCACAACAGCTGAGACATAAAATGGTTCTGTTTTAGCACATTGATTGTCACTTAAAAGCAATGTTGCTGACTCAACTGGTAATACAAATTTATTATTCTCACTACTGCAGTTTAGTCCATCATTACTCCCAACCCCACTCTTCATCATCTGATTACTACTTAAACTTACCAATTTATCTGAATTAGTACCTAAAACTGTTTTAACATCTGGCTTACTGACTTCCTCCACAAAATAATTATTTTTCTCAGCAATTACTACTTCACTATTAGCTTCCACATCAAAGAGGGTACAAAACATAGTGTCATCTAAGTCACATTCTGTACATTTTTCCAAATCAGAAACTGGTTCAAATAAATCCTTACGCCCACCCATTTCTTCAATGTCATCATCTACACCAAGTAAAGAGCTAAATAACGTATCAGCTAGGTCAAAATTAGGACATTTTTCCAACTTAGGGATTGGTACATAAAGCTTTTCAACCTCTCTCTCTTCAGAAGACAAATACTTTGACTTACAATTCTCCTCCTCATCTGGGTCTCCTATCCACACCACTGTATCACCTTCATCTTCAAGATATCTGAGAAACTCCTCGATTTCAGCACTTCTACAAACTTCATTACCACCTATACAAGCCCACATAGTCCCAACTATGCCATTCTGGACCTTACAAGTTTCCGATAGCCACACTGTAGTATGCACTATAAATTCTGCACCCCTTTTTGTAATTAAGCTGTGACCATTTCGTAAATCTTCTACATGAAAATTATTACTTTCGCACACTGATTCTAGTGATAAGGTACTATGGTGGTCCCTTTCCCGCTTTATCTTATTATCAACCTTTACATCATCAACATCATTAATTACATCTATCATAATCTTATCCTGAAATTCACTTGCTGCTACCTCCACCTCTTCCAATAAATCTTCTCGGGGATTATTCATAAAAATGGTATTAACGCTATAGCGGTTGGTACCTGGGCCCACATTCTTGTCCACCACTGCGGGGCCCATCACAGGGGTGGTCTTTAGTTTGTCTGCCCCCCATGCTGCCTTTCCCTTTCAGATTGAGGGTTCTGTTCTCTCATTCCCCCATTTTCATTCCTCCTTGTGTAATTATCATGACCCCATCCCCTAGATCTACCATCCCTTGACCGATTACCCCTTCTAGGGGGACTCCTGCTGCCTCTCCTATGGTGTTGATGGTGGTAATGTTGTTCATTGAATGACTCCTGGGCATCCAAGCGTCTCAACAATTCAGAAACTCTATCCACATTTACTACATCCAAAGTGGCAAATAAATTTCTTGTTTGCTGAGGTAGCCTAGCTCCTATCAAATCAATGAATTCCTCCTCTCCATAAGGATGGTCTAAATACTTACAACGGATCCAACATTTATGAAAAAAGTCATGTTGAGTTTCCTGACCAGGTTTATAGGGCCTTCCAGTCATTAACTCCCTCTTTTCCTGAATCTGTCTGCTTGTCGACCAAAAATGTTTCAAAAAGTTTTCTTTAAACAGCTTGAAGTCAGTCACTTCCCTAGCTTGTCTATCACCCCATGTCCTAGCATAAGACTTTAGATGTTTACCCACAAGTGCAATTTTCTTATTGTCGGGTAACAAATTAAAATAGTCTGATCTTTCAAAATTATCTATAAATTCAATAGGGTGAAGCCTCCCACTATCATCATAGAATTCAAATTCTTCCTTAATGTCAGCACTAACGATTGTGTTACCTAGTGTGGGAGCTTGACTTAACTGTATCTGCAACCCAGTAACCCTTTTCTCTAACTGATTAACGTTAGATTGGGTACCCTCCAACTCATGGGTAAGCTGTTCCTGCTGACGTGTCAACGCATTAATATTTTGTCCCACCTCTTGTCTCAACTCGTTGACCCTTTGAGCAGATTTACTGTCACTGGTTTCGAACAAACTCACATATTCCTCCTTCATCATATTACATTCTTCTCTGACTCCCTTCATCTCCTTGCTATATTTACAGTCTACTTCATTAATTAAATCAACACATGCATCTTTAGTGTCTCTACAAATTTGGTTAACCTTTACAAAATTCTCCTGACACTCTACAACAGCTTGTTCCAGTTTCGAATTTAAATTATTGACATCCTCCTTAAATTTAGAACTAAAACCTTGAAATTGCATACAGGTTTTCTTATCAAAACAATCAGCCAACTCAGAGAATTTGTTCTCAAAATCCAATTCCTTTTTGAACTCAGAAAACTTACTGTCAAATTTATTATCAATTTCAGAAAACTTACTGTCAAATTTATTATCAATTTCAGAAAACTTACTGTCAAACTTACTATTCATTTCAGAGAATTTCCCATCGAGATTTAACTCATTTTTAACTTCAGAAAATTTGCTATCATTATCACTCTTTAACTCATTTCTAAATTCAGAAAATTTGCTATCGAATTCAGAAAATTTGCTATCGAATGCAGAAAATCTTACATCAAATTTGGCTACAAAAGACTCTAGAAAAGCTTGCAGGTTCTGACTATCAGCCATTTTTAGTAATTAGCAAAATCAACGTAAAAAACAAAATTAAGAAAAATTAAAATCTTTCCAACCTGCCACACAATAACATGCAAAAGAAATCACTTGAATATTCAATGCAGTACTTACAGTTCTTCCTCAATTTTGTATCACATTAAATTTCACTTAGAAGCACTTATTTAACCATTAAACACTACACTGACTTCAAACACTTAACCACACTTTTCACAATTCACTGTAGGAAGACGATTTTGAGGCCGAAGAAAATCCACTCGTCGTCGGAAGGTTACAGCCGATTCCCGATGGAAATCTCCGCCTTAGGCCGAAGAAGATCCGCTTGCCATCAAATCCGTGTCGCCTGTATAACCTCTACGTGTCGTAGCCGGTCGAAATTTTCTCGCAGGTTATGTCCTCTTATCGCCGATAATTCGTCGCAATTTTCTGCAGATTCTTTTTAGAAGATAAACATCCCACAGATGTTTAAGAACTTCTCGTCCTGTCAACAGTCGCCATGTCAAGGTTCTTTTGGTGGTTTTAGAACTGCATTAATTAATTAAAAAATCCACCAAACAGGTTAAGTTTGAAGATGTCTGTTTTATTGTGATCCAAACAAGTCAGCGATATTCACAATTATAGTTACAATACAGAGATGCCTAGTCACAAACTCAACTGAATGATTGAATCTCTCTGTAACACTGAATACTGTCAACTAAACTGACTTACTAACTGAATGCTGAATGAATTTCTCTGTCCAGGCGATCTGTTTATATAGTCTTTATCGAAATTACGAGAATTCTTCAAAGGCATCCGCCCGATATTTCTCGATCATTAACAATCACTCAAACAATCTAACATATTAAAAACAATCGGAATTAATACAAAATTAATTAACAACATTACAAAATGATCAGAAATGGTAATTATAGATACTTAAATACAAAATTATTTACAGAAATCCTTTCAAACGGTAGAAAATTGTCCTGTAGACATCGTAACTTACATTAATACATGGAATTACAAACATTTAAGAAATTCTCTTGCATCATTCGGTTCTTAAACATATTAAATGGCCTTTGAATAATTTTGTTACCTAAAACAAAGTCTATATACACTGATTTACAAGAAATTACAAAACAAAAATATCAAATCACTTTCAAGCAAACATTAGCTCACTACAAATACTTCATACAGTACAATGCTATTCAAAATTCAGGTATTAGTGCTGTTACACCAGGTATGGAGAGTTGAAGCAGTTCTTGCCGTACCACATCTAATCCAATTTAATTTACACCAAATTGACCATGGTAAGTTGAATCCTGGTAGTTTTGAGCAGGGATTGGTAATTTGCACTATGCCCTGTGGTGTTGATGATGCCCATTCCACTGTCCAGCTATCTGTAGGGCTGAAGGAGTTAAATGCTAGACTGACAGCAGTCTTCCAGGCAGGGTGACGTGACTTCAGCCATGTTTTGTATTACCTATCATCTCCATGGATGGGAAGAGCCTCATTGATCAAAATTCTTGACTGTGGTTTTATTACAACCTTTTGCCGTCTGATATTAGGTGGTGGGATGTTGCTGAGCACCGGCAGCCACTAAATGGGTGTAGATTGAAGCGAGCCAGTTATAATGTACATTGTATGGGAAAGTTGAACATCCACCAAGTTGGTGTGAGAGCTATTAAGCCATATGCTGGAGCAGTATTCAGCTGTGGAGTAAACCAAGGCTAGGGCTGTTGTTCTAAATGTATTTGCATCAGCTCCCCATGAAGTTCCTGCCAGCCATTGAAGTAAGTGGTTCCGACTTTTAAGCTTGGTAGCTCTATTCTGAAGGTGCCTTTTGTTGGTTAGGGACCTGTCTAATGTCACACCCAGGTATTTTGGGGCACTGCTATACTTCAAAATCTGGCCTCTGAACAATATATTCAAGTGTTAGTTCATATGTTTGTTGCTAAGACAGAATGTAGCTATTTCTGCTTTCTGTAGATTAGGTTGAAGGTACCACCTTCGAAAGTAGGCATCCATTTCCTGAAAGTCATGAGTCAGGATTTCTTCAGCCTCCTCAAAGTTAGTTCTTTGCACTGTAAGATTGCTGTCATCAGCATATACAAATTTGCGAGAGATCACGTCTGGCAGGTCTTGATTATTTAAATTGGAAAGGATAGGGGAGAGAACCGAGACCATTATTTAGTTTGTGAAATCTACTCCTGCTGAACTCAGTGTGAACCTGGAACAGGTGATTACTTAGCATGTTTTCCAGTAAAGAAATTATCTTTATACAAGGAACTGATCAGTTTGAGAAGGAGACCCTCTCTCCAAACTGTATCTTATGCTGCCGAAAGATCTAGGAATACAGATACGTTCTTCATTTTCTTCTGATAATCTGCTTCCAAGCAGGTGGTAAGAGACAGGACCTGATCACTTCAGTCCCAACTGGGATGTAATCCAGCTTGTTCAACAGGGATCATAGCTTCGATTACTAGAGCTATTCTGTTCAATATAATCTTTTCCAGTAATTTGTAAGTGACACTGTGTAAGGCTAACAGACAGTAACTTTGTGGGAAAGTTGGATCGTTTCCTGGTTTGAGAAAAGCAATGATTTTTGTTCACTTGAAGATCTGAGGAAGCCTTCCAGATTGTAGTACGGAACTGAAGAATGAGGCAAGCCAATGAGATGTAGCTGCTCCAAAGTTTTTCAACAGTTCTGGACAAATCCCATCTAATCCTGCAGCTTTACCATTAGAAGATTCTTTAAACCTTCCTGAACCTCTTGTAATGTGAATGGATGGGAGTATATAAAGTGAGGTTGAGTTTCGTGCTTTAGACATTTAAGCTCAGATTTGACCCGTCTAGTGAACTGTTTGTCCTGTTTTGTTCTAGAAGTATATACAATGTGATTTGCTATTGATCCCACATTAATGGATGAGTGTGTTCTTGAGGGTATTGGTGTAGGATCTAATTTACAAATAAGAGACCAGGCTTTTCTACTGGAATGGGTAAAGTTCAGATTTTTAAGATTTTTTATCCATATATCTCTTCTAGCATGGTTCTGTTGCCTTCTAATAAGAGTTGTTTCCCTCAAATTCTTCTCTAAGTCTACTTGACTCCTCACTCCATCCTGGAATATAGTCTTTTATGAAGCCTCATAGGATGGCTCTATTCATTGCTGCTTTTATTAGTCCTACAAACCTTGCATAATTCTCTGGGACTGCTTTGATCCATTGAATGTTAGCATCAGCATTTTCACACAGGCTTCCCAATCTGATTGATGGAAGTTCCACCGAGATTTAGGGGCGGATCAGATAACAGGTATCTGGATTGCTATTTTATATATTATGGGTCTATGCTGACTGTGAGGGAGGTCACCGTGAACTTGTCTCGTTATGTTACAGAAAGGAGCTGTTAAAACAGAAGAGGTGAAACAGAGGTTAGGTGAGTAGTCTTGTTTCCAGTGAGTGGATTGAAATGTACCTTTGGCTTAAGGATCATGAATTAATGTCAAGTTGTTGACATGAGCCCATTCTATTATTAATTTAATCCCATTCTCGTCACACTGGTTATACCCCCACAGTGTATGATGGGAGTTGAAATCTCCAAGGATAATTCTATTTTTAGTGGGAACCAAGCCGATAGTTTCTGACCAATGTGCAGTGGGTGCCTTGTAGATGTTTGTAACCACAACATTGTGCACCTTTATTGTGGAGGAAAAGCAAGTTGGATGATACTCTGCTGGAATGACCTTTTTGTGACATATGTCATTCTCAATGTAGGTTGCAATGCCATATTTTATATGATGTTGTGCTGTTACCTTTTTATATCCTGGTAGTTTCGCTCTAGTAAGCAGCTGCTTGTCATTCTCTGTGTGAGTTTCTTGCAGTATGACAACATCAACTGAGTATTTCTGTAAGAGTGATGAAAAGTACTGGCCCTTTGCTCTACTGATGCCTTTGATGTTAAGTTGGGAAATGATTAGCTGGGGGCCTGTTGTCCTTGTATGAAAGTCTGAGTCCTTAGAAGGACTATTATGTTTGTAATAAATGTCAATGCCATGAGGCCCAGAAGAACAGTACGGTGGCATCTGATCGCAGTCACCCATTTAGCACCACTCAGGTACTGACCCTTGTGGTAATCTATTTTTTATTCTAAATGACTCACTTGTTTTATGCCCAATGGTGACTTTAAAATATTGGTTAGTCAGCATATTCTTCAGAAGTGATGTTAGTTTCCTGCAGGGTATATGTTTTTTAAGTTTAAATAGCATACCATCCAGCCAAACTGTATCATATGCCGCTGTTAGATCGAAAAAGGCTATTGATGTCTTTAACTTCTTCTGAAATCCAGCCTCAATATATGATGTCAGTGCTAATACTTGCTCACAACAACTCTGTTTTAGTCTGAAACCTGCCTGGTATGTTGGTGTTATGTTATTCGTTATTCCTTGAATATGGTTAAGGATGAGGCATTCTAGAAGCTTATTGCAAACACTTAGTAGAGCAATGGGTCGATAGCTTGAAGCATCATCTGCTGGTTTGTCCGGTTTGAAGCGTCAAGTTGTGAGCCATCTTGAATTTTGGGGGGATGATCCCAGTGTCCAGGATATCGCTGAAGAAGTTCTATAGCCAAGTTCTTCCTCACTTGCCGAGATATCTTATGAATTCTGGGAAAATGCCATCTAATCCTGCAGCCTTCCTCATTCTTAGCATTTTAATTGCTTTCTCAACTTCTTTGTGACAAAATGGATTAGAAAGGGTAGGGTTATTTTTTGAGGTTTTTATCCATATCAGTCATCTCTCTCTCCATCTGTTTCTTCATGGCAGGATCTATTGGGACTTTGTCAGCTCTTGTTTTGATGTGTAATGCCATTTCAGTTGGTGTAATTCCTGACTCCTCTTTTCATGTGTTTGAGGCTGCACTCAGTTTCTTCAGGAGGGTCCATGCATTTCTACTGGAGTGAGTATAGCTCATATGAGAAGTTAGCTCTTTCCATTTCTGTATCCTCCCTTCATTCAGTTTTTCTAATATTCTTTTTCCTGTTTCAGAGCCACCAGTTTTTTGATAATTTTCATACAAAGTTTGCGTAGATATATCCCAGCATGGAGTGTATTGTTTCCTATACACTCAAGGGATGTTTCGTCTAGCTGCAGCAATAATAATACCTACAAATCTCTTGTAGTTTTTCCCTTTTGGGGGTATCCATTACAGGTTACTATCTACCTCGGAGCTATAATGGTCCCAGTTTCCCCTCTTTAAATTCCACCTTGGTTTATGAATCGATCTGTTAACAGGTATTGTGATACCAACACTGATTAGTGTGGGTCTATGTTGGCTTCTCGGAAAATGCTGAAGGAATTTCCTTGTGTGGTCTAAAGGTTTTCTTACATCCGTGGAAACAAAAAAAAGATCAGGATTGGTGTCAGATTGCCATCTAGCAGAATGGAATGTTTTCTTTTCTTTAGCATCATAGCTGAGATCCAGATCTTGACTTTCACATTACACAGTAAGTTTTTCTCAATTTTCATCAGTATTTGGATAACCCCAGGATGTATGTCAGCTGTTAAAGTCTGCTACATATATGCAAGGTTTCGGTAGTGAGGGCAGTGATGGAGTTGGCCAGTTGGAAAGAGGTGGTTTGTAAACTGATGCAACAGTTAAATTGCTGAGATTGGCGGTAATTATTTCTATTTCATTTAATTTTTGACAGCACACTTCCGAGATATTGCAAATGTTACTTTTGGCATACATGGCTGGTCCGTGTATAGGAGAGGGAAGTCTCACTGTCATTCTGTTCCCTGCAATCTTGGCTCTGGTTTCCAAATCTTTTTCAGTCATGTGGGTTTCTTGAACAGCTATGATGTTGATTTTGAGGTCAGTAGCTAGTTTACTAAGGTATTCACATTTAGCAATTGTTAATCCTTCTGCATTTATTTGACGAATGTAAGCGCTGGGTCCAAACGTTCTGGTCAGTTGTCTCTGACAAGTGCCATTGCTCAATTTCATCTTCTGATGTTGCTTTGTGTGACCGTTAGAGATACGGAATCTAGTTTGGTTGCCTATTGTGTAGATTATCAGCCGTCCTGCATCAGCAGTCCATTGTCCAGGGTACACCACAAGGAGGTTATCTACATGTTGTACCCCATACAAGCCTGATTCTCAGCTTTAAAACAGTGAAAATTCATCAAAGTCTGATCAGTACTTTTTAAATTTTTCTGGAACAGATGTACATGAGTTTCATTTTATAGATATCTATTAGTATTATAACTATTGTAAGCTACCTTACTTTCCATTTTCGAGATTCAGTTAAAATCCGGCAAAGTTTGAGGTTAACATCAGTACACGATACCATCGTTAAAATCAAAATAACAACACTTTAAGTTCAGAAAAGTAGATAAACAACACGTAGCAACCATAAATAATAAGTTTCAAGTAAAATATAAACCATAAACTTACCTAAATGAGCGTAATCCATAATAATCCTGAAGTAGAAAACACAGGTTTGTTTACCCGACCATAGCACTAATATTCCACTGAATTAAACACTGTAAAGCACTTCAATAATTAGAATTTCACCATCTGATATTAAATTCACCAATAACTCGCAGTTCCAGACCAATTTAAAGCAGTAAATATGAAGTTTAATCCATCTCCACATGGGAGTTATTTCAACAATTAATTCCACCACATCTAAACAGTTTCAGAGCTTTAAAAGTAAATGTAATCAAGTAAAACAACCAGTCAGTCAATATTCTTTGAGTTTCCGGCAACCATCAACCAATAAATAGAAAATATAAGTAAATAACAGCCAATGAGAAATGGCGCCGTAAAATCGAAACTTTAAAATTCAATAACTCACGAACTAACATGTTTAACAGACTAAAAACTTTTCTAAAGTGCTTAAAATAAATAAAGGTTCGATTTAAATTTAGTTTCAGGACACAACCGGCTTTAAATAAAAAGCGAAATATTTGGTTGCACAATGGAAAACAGTAAAATTTAGAAATTCTATAACTTCCGATAGACTTAACCAATTTAAAAGATTTTTACACCACTGAGCTCGGCAGAGGCTGAGGAACACGTTGAGAATAATATTAACTGGAGATTTTAAGGTCTCGAGGCGAAGCATTTTTCCTGTGACGTATGATGACGTATAACAGTACCCGATTCAAATATGCTTCTAAATTAACCAAACTTCAAAATTAATTTTCACTGGTCTGGAAGCTTTAAAAACAAAACCCAACACATTATTACACTTGTCTCATTACGCTCTTCATTCTGTGAATTTCTGGTAGTACTTAGTTAACAGGTTCTTTTTCCAGATAGACCATTGTCTCGGCCAGTAGGGCACTTTGATAAAAGAGACTTGACCGCCATGTTTTTGGACAGTATATTGAAAGTCTTGGCCTAGTGAGCATGTAGGCTCTCGTGTTGCGAGTTTGAGAAGACCGGCTTAAGGCACGCGTGGTGGCTTATGGGCAGGGCAGGTCAAAAACATTATGGCCGACCGGCGCCATTTCTAAATTCGGCATGACCAACGTAACAGACTAACATTTTTCAGCATGTGTTTATAACAGGTTTCAATTTCATTTGGGGTGGTGTGGTCTGTTCTGTTTCATGATCTGTGATCTTCAGTTGATGATTTTCTCCGATTGCCATTGCTGTGACTTTTGTAACTTCTGTGAAAATTTTGAGAATATATAATTCAGTTATCCGGATTCAGACTTTCATTTCTATTTTAGTACCTTTCTTACAGGAGGTTAAACTGTAAGTGGCGACTGTGGTCTATTTTTCAGTTAGCATTCTACATGGTTTAACACGGTTATAGAACTTTTACGGACTTTGACAATTTTTGAACGACTTTGAGTTTAGGTGAAGAAGTCGATACTAGTCCTGGTATCCAGCTTTGTTCCCTAACACTATACAGATAAAGATTAGATAAATGAGTCATTGAAAGATCATTTTTGTGGTTGGACCTGTAAACCACAGTGCAAAATTCGGATTCTATTTGAAACTGTTAGATATCCTTTAGTTCACCAAAATCACTCCCACTAGCTACCCAGAGCAGTAAAATATTCTATAGATCAATTGTAAAGTTGCCGATGTTGGACTTAGAAATTATGAGAAGAGTAGTTGTCAACTTTAAGGAATTTTACTGTTATCTTTCCCACAGGGACAATTCACCATAAAAATCATTTTAAAGTGTATTTATCATATCGGGAAATGCTTATTTTAAGAGATATTTTGGTTTATTCCCGTTTTGAAACACGCGATCAGAAAAGTAAAAATCTAAGATTTGAAATATCTTCAAATTGAGTAAAGCTATAGTTGATCTTTTATCACCAGCTGTAGTCAGCACTGTTACAGATATTTTGGTAGTAAATTTAAGTAATTCGACAAAGTTTAATCAGCGGTTTTAATTAAGAGAAAAATGAACAACTAAAAGGAATACAAATTTGAAATTTATATCAGTAGATAGCCCTAATTAATATGATTATGAACATATAATGGTTTTGGTAAAAACATTTAAGCATTTGTCCGGTAATTAAGTTTTTGAAAAATAGATTGTCGCGGATTGTTGTTGAAGCACGTAAAATTTCCGCCAAGTTGGTCATGTGATGACTTTAATTTTAAAACTATAGTACCATATCCCTTTGGAATGTTAAATTAAACTAAAACAGATAGAACATGACAATAGAAAGTCCCTGTAAAAATTTCAAGTTAAACCATTATCTTCTTTTGGAGATATTAATTAAAAAAAGATTCGCCAAGGTCACAGGCTCGGAGAAGTCTATAAAAGACCTTACAGTAAGCTCAAGTTGCCTGATTCTAGTCTCATTCTTACGCCGGAAATTGATCACGCAAATTCGCTCTAGTTAGCGGCGCAAATTAGGCTAGCGGTTTAGGCAAATTTCAACATGCCGTAGTACTCACTAATGTTAGGGGGACTCAGTGAGTGTTTGTCTTCTCGTAGAATTGCACTTAATCTGCAATCTTCAAAGAAACTGCTGTTTGATGCTTTATTCACGTTTCTGGTACCAACAATGTACAAGTGAACAATATCAAAAATATAAGTACTGTGTTATTCTCAAACTGTGTTAAATGACTTTATCTTGTTTACCCTTCGCATTTGAGGTTTACTTATATGAATGCATGGCGGCCAATCTATTTAATATTATAGTTACCAGAGGGCTACACATGGTCACGAACTTAATTGTTCATAGTTCAGGTGAAGGTGTTGCATTACCCCCGTGCAGCCTTTCCGCCTGACAAAACCTCATTCACACCTTAATAAAAATTAAGTCTGTATGCAACACTTTAGTTTTCATGGAAGTAAAAAGTTATACAAATACTGTTAAATTTGAGAATATTTTCCATTTTATCATTTGTTAGGATCAGTAATACAATATAATAGCTCAGAAATAGGTTGCCTCCAGGATCTGTGCTCTCCCCTTAATTGTTCAATCTCATGACAACCTTATAACTACTACCCATAAATTCGCATATGCTGATGACGTGCCAATCATTACTCAAGAACCCTCTCTGAATGTAGTAGAAAAAGTAAAAAATACAGTTCTCAATGTTTTTTGTGGGTAATTCCAAAAGTGGTGTTTGGTACCAAGCATCTCCAAAACAGAACCAGTTACTTCCACCTCAGCAACAGACAGACCAGTAATTGCCTTGGACGTCTCACTCAATGGGATGCCAATATGACACAATCCTAACACCAAGTATCTTGGAGTTATTCTGGACTGGACATTGTCCTTCTGAACACACTTGATTAAGAATGCTGCTAAATTGAGGACAAGGAATAACATCATCCAGAAACTCCCTGGATCAACACAGGGAGCTAATGCATCCATTCTTCAATCATCAGCAATGTATCTAGTTTACTGAATAGGGAATTACTGCTTTTCTATGTGACAAAGTAGTCAACACTATCCTGAATCAGACAATGTGCCACAGGGTGGTGTATTGGGGCCATTGCTATTCATTATTCTAATTTATAATTGTGTTGATTGTTTACTATCAGAAATTAGATTGTTTGCAGATGATATAATGTTATATAAAAGGATCAAAACAGTAGAGGACTGTAAAGAGCTGCAGGGTTATCTGGACAGGATATCTAGTTGGGTTGGTAAACATGGAATGAAGATAAATACAAAGAAGAGTCATTTATTAGATACACAAATAAAAAATCTAAAGGTTGATTATGATTATAAGTTGGGGAAAGAATTGCTTGTCGAAGACCTGAAATATAAATATCTTGGCACTACATTTGATAACAAGCTTAACTGGGCAGGACACATTGGTCAGGTAGTAGGAAAAGGTTTCAAAATTCTGCATTTGTTGGAGAGAGCGATGAGGGGATGTACGAGAGAAGTAAAAGAACTGGGTTACAAAACTTTGGCCAGACTATTGCTTGAATACGGCAGTGTAGTATGGGACCCACATTTTGCGTATCAAATACAGGAGTTGGAGATGGTGCAAAGAAGGGCTGCTAGATTTGTTTCTGGAAATTACCGCAGGAGAGAACTGGAATGGGATTCATTGGAAGACAGGAGGAGAGTAAAGAGGGTCATGAGAGTGTATATATTGGTGATGAGATATGGAAAGATATTGGTGTAAGAATTAAAAGTAATGCAAGGAAGGGAAAGATGACCATGACAACAAGCTGGCACTCGATTTCAGGCACAAGGGTGTAGGAAGATTATATTTTTTGTGCAAGGGTGTCAGAGATTGGAATAAGTTACCAAGGGAAATGATGAATAATTTATAAAAAATGTTGAAAGTATTTAAAGCTAAAATTTGCAGAGGGCAAATGTAGGTGGGTACAGGAAAGGAGGGAGATGGGTGTGTAGGGAAATTGTCACTGGGGTGTGCGAACCCATCACAAATTAATTAAATATTAATGTGCATCATCCATGGTACTATAAAATCTACCTTTCTTTTCTGGTTGCCTCTGCTGAGCCGTATTGCACCTCCAAGAATAAGAAGATTTAATAATCTGATCTGTGAATTCACAATAATATCAGTGAACAATTGGTCTTCCCATCCATGAATACATGCTTCATAGTACTCTGAATCATGTTCTCCACCCATACAAGCATACTACAAGCAGAAGAGTGGTTTGATAGGGGGTTCAATGCTACAGCATAATGGGGACAGATAATGAAGCATATAATTGAGGATGTTAGTTCTTGAGGAGTATGTTCATATGAAGAGGTAAGCACAAGATAGGAAGGAATGTAGGATTGCATCAAACCAGTCAAAAGACTGATGACAGCAAAATAAAAAAAGTCAACAGGAATGGAACAATGTAACTTGCAGGAAGTGGAAGTCAGTCTTTAGTGCCCATCATCCACTGATATATTTTGACCTGCCATATACAAATCAACCTGATGGCATGAAAACTTTATCCATCTGTGAATGTGGTGAACTACCTGGCTAATTGTCACTGAACATAATAACAGGAGATACCCAGGTTTGCTGGAAGACTTTGTTCCAACCTCTAGAGCTGCTACAGAGTGGTTAGACATCTGGATTTAAATCTGTACATTTTTATGTTAAATCCCTTGTTAACTGTTTTAGTATGTTACATTGTTATTTACTGTTTTGTATTATTGTATATGTAGTGTACTTTGCCATAAGATAATTAAAATTACTAAATAAAATTTCAGTAACAGTTCACCACATGTTATATTGTAATT
Source organism: Vandiemenella viatica (assembly GCA_031002005.1). Classification (NCBI taxonomy): domain Eukaryota; kingdom Metazoa; phylum Arthropoda; class Insecta; order Orthoptera; family Morabidae; genus Vandiemenella; species Vandiemenella viatica. The sequence continues at coordinate 235,112,858 of CM061920.1, read as the reverse complement.
CAATGACATGAAGTAACTTGTACATTTTGGATTCTATCATTGTAAATAAATAATAAAAATATCATAATTTTAATAAATAATATGAATAAACTTAGATTAAATTATATAGAAGTTTTTATCTGCTCTCTTGATGAATTCAGCTCTTCCTCTCCAAGCATTGGCCTTCACAAATTGGTCCTTGTACAGCAATGAAGGAAATACATAAATGCAAGCAAATTTAAGCACTATTTCCACCAAATTTTCACCATTCCCTGTCATTTGGACATACTTTGACTGTTCTACTTGTGATTGTGTCAAAACTGTTTTGGGGCTGGTGCAGCGACATGGCTCTAGTAGCCTTTGTGGTGAATGCAGGCTCTGACACAGCATATGGAGTGGTTCTATAAAATTTTATTTTGGAAGTAACTGAATAAAGTATGTGTGTCACTTGGATTCAGAGTAGAAATGGTAAAAAAGAAACTGCTGTATGATTTTGACCTAGCATTCATTTATAAACCTCAATATTTGCTTACTTTGTTTGTCTATAAACTGAAATTTTCATATTAGATATGAAAAACATTTTTAATTTTACCTTTTTTATTGTTTATTTCCAGAACAGAGTTCATGAATCCTCATTTGATCAGTGTCAGACTGAATGAAAGGCGAAAAGGTTCTGAAAATAATAAAAAATTAGCTTATTTATTAGATCTGAAAACTGTCTCAATATGTAAGTTATGTTATTTATTTATACCTTTATTGTTATTTCAGACTTCTGTTTAGTAATTCGTATTCTATTTCTGTTTCCTCATAGTGGATCTCGTGACTGGTGTTACAGTTGGCCAATTAACACATGACTCCAAGATAGATTGGCTTGAATTGAATGAAACTGGTCACAAGCTTCTGTTCCGAGATAAAAAGCTGCGTCTTAACATTTTTGACATTGATTCAACAACAAAATTGTCCATTCTGAACTATTGCACTTTTGTTCAGGTACTTGCGTTATATTTTGACAATACATCTGACTAATAAAAGAATAGTGAAACATTACTGTATCAAAATCAGTTTGCTTTATCTAACATCTTATTTTACTACTAATTTTTCAGTGGGTAGTGAACAGTGATGTAGTTGTTGCACAGTCCAGAAATAACATGTGCATTTGGTATAACATTGACATTCCAGAGCAAGTGACATTACTTGCTATTAAGGGGGAAATTATTGATGTCATCAGAATGGATGGAAAGACAGAGGTCTGTAAATCTAAAATTTTCTTTTCATCTCCCATTTTTAAAGATAAAATATGCCATCTAAGAGTGAAATGTGTAGTTACATGAATAAAATTATACTAATTCTGGTAAATATTAGGATAGAGGAAGAAAGTACCATTTACCACAGCTGATGGCAGTATGGTATAAAATTCAGATATTGCTGTAGACACACACAAAATGCTTCAATTTTTGCTCTTAATCAGTAAACTAAAATTGACTGCGCAGTGGTAGGTCTGGATGAGTACACATTTTTGCTTTTGTGACATGTCTCTGTGACTCAGGTTTTTATCAAAATATTGTAATGTGAGTTTGTAGTTTTGTGGTAGTCCTGGTCCTACTGTCTTAACCTGTGGTAAGTATTGAGTTATTTTCCCTATTCTTCCTGGTTTTAATTGCCACAGAGCAGTTTTACTGTCACTATTATCAATTGTTATTAAAGTTTACATTATGAGACCTCTGTATTATTCAACATTTTCTACAGGTATGTTTCAAATATCTTTAATAACTCATCCACATAGCTGCACCCCAAGCAGCTGATACAAATGTTAATATTTACAGCCAGTTTTGCATTTACCAAAATTTTGAATTTAGCTTTCCCTCTCTGCTTCTTAAAATATGTTGTTGTGTCTTGAATACTATTTAATCCATTGGTTAAAATAATTCTATTCCAACTTTCTTCAACACTTTTTATTAATAAATTTTTCCATGCTTTTACCATTTAACATCTGTCTTACTCCCAAAACCTGGACCTCCCCGTTGCTCACCATGCCAGTACTCACAATACCCGTGACCTTAATAACTGCTTCACAGTAAGAGCCATTAGAGTACTTCCAGACACTACCTCCCAATCTGAACTCCGCAGGTGGGAATTGGCATATCAACACATCCTTCAAACTAGACATCCCCCAGGCCTTAATTTCCGTTAACATCTCCCATCCTCACCCTATACACCCACCACTGGCTAGTACAATAGTTCAATAGTTTTATTTATTTTTCAATTATTATTATTATTATTTTTATTTATATTTTTAATAACTATTATATTTTTTTATTAATTTTTTATAATATTTTTTAAAATAATTTTAATCTTTCGTATACTCGCGGTTATATTATCGTTGCTGCCCCCACCACCTCCGTCGGTTTGTTCCATTCTATCAGTGGCTGCGTCCAACGCAAGTCTTGCGCAAGACCAGCCACCTCTCTGTTAACTTGAAAAAGGGGATTTTCACCCGAAATATTGTTTTTTCTTTGTTTGTGTGTTGTTCTGTGTTGCTGCCGCCCTCCTCCCTTCAACTTTGGTGAGTGTTGGGTGTATTTTCCCTTTCTTTTCCATGTAAATATTGCCTCGCGGCATTTCTTTCCTTTCATTGTTACCTATCTTTATTATTATTATTATTTAAAAAAAGAAAAATCCACAAATTGAAAACAGATTATCTACACAAACATTCATGTGGTCAAATTATCATTATCTTTGCTACCCCACCAGTGTCTTATAGCTTTATGTACATAGTTTTAGATCTACCATATAGCACAATCCAGATATCTTTTTTTTTTCTTTTGATACACCATATCATTTGGATGAGTTTTTGTTTCCTTCTGAAATCACAAAAGTTCTCCATTAAACATCAGACAAATTTCTCTTTTTTTATTATTTTTTGCTTTTATTTCTTCACCCAGTGTGGTGGGTGAACAGTTAACGTTCTGGCCTCGCATTTGGGAGGACAAGGGCTCGAATCCTAGTCTGGGCATCCAGATTTGGGTTTTCCATGGTTTCCCCAATCACTCCAGTTGAATGCCGGGATGCTTCCTTCAAAAAGGCCATGGCCAAATTCCTTCCCGTTCCTTGTCGCCAGTCCCATCCCACCTCTAATGACCTTAGCCGTCGATGAAGCATAAAGCCAAAGTAAAAAAAAGTACCTGACCACTAACTTTGAATTCAGTGAGCTTAAACCTCTGATTGTGCCTTTTCTTTCTTTCCTCAGCCTATTTCACCAAGCATCCTTTAAATCTCAATAAGCTCCTCGCTTCATGATACAATTCCAGTCGTTGCTTCTTCTTACTCTTCCTGTGTATTTAATTGTGTGTCTGCCCTCTTGATGCATATTCAAATGACATTTCTTTTTCACTTTTGAATTGAATTTAATTAATTGCCATGGATCACATACTCCGGTGGCTCTTTCCCTAGTCATATAATCACCCCTTTTTTTTTTTAAATTCATATAATCTTATATACTCTAACTTTAAGTGTTAAATTTCTTCATCAATCTACTGTTGCATTTACAAATTTTAATTTTAAATTCCTTCAACGTTTTTAGTAAATTATTCATCATTTTCCTTGGTAATTTTTTTAATCCCTGCCCACCATTAAACAAAAAAGAAATTTTTCTCACTAATTCTCAGTGGGATTTCATTAACTTCTTGAAATACTTCTTTAACTTTGGGAATTAAAACTAAACTCAAAAGAGTTGCTGTGTCATCACATTTGTGAGTAAAAGCTGTAATTTGGTATATGTGAGTTTCTTCTATTGTGGTTGAATTTTATAAATATGATCAAGGATAGACATCTGGAACATAATGATCTACTAGTAAGTTTCAATATCATGCCACTGTTTACAAACATGTCAATTGACAAGGCCATTAACATAATCAGAGAACAACTAGAAAATCTCAGCCTGCTGCAAGAATGGGCTTCACTAACTGAATTCTGCTTTAGGACTACCTTCTTTTCAATACAAGAATGACTTCTACCAACAGAATCAGGTAACAGCAGTGGGTTGCCCATTGTCTCCAATTGTGGATAAAATGTTTATGAAGCTGTTGAGGCTGAAGTTGCCACAATTACAATCTCAAACCTTCTTTATAGCTGCAATACATGGATGACACTTTTGTTATCTGGCCTCATGGACGAGAATCCCTTCAGGCATTTTGCCAATATTTAAATAGTGCTCACAACAAAATAAAGTTCTCCATGGAAGTTGAGGTGGACAAACAGCTTCCTTTTATGGATGTGGTCGTGAAGAGGAAAGATTATGGATACCTGTGCCAGGGAGTTTATCGCAGCACCAGCAGATGTAGCCAGAAGACAATCAGACAGACCCAAGGCAAGATTACCCTACATCCAGGTGGTGACCCTGTAGCTGTGGGCAGGTATAAATTGATGAGAATGGAGGGATGGACACTCAATGAAAGGCTGAGTGAACACACAAGATACTTTAAAAATAATGACATCAGCAAATCAGCTGTAGCACAACATTCTGCTGACAGTGGGCATGCTATTTTATTTGATGACACGAGAGTACTGGTTCAGGAAAACAGATCGTGGCCCAGGTGAATCAGAGAAGTGTTGGAAATAATAAAATAAAGGACCGGACAATATGAACTCAATCAGCACTCTACAACTTGACCAAATATGGTGGTGGTAGCTTCAGTGACGTCATTCCGAATGCTTAGTGCATTCTTTGGGAGCTATATGTAGGCAGTAGCGATTCCAGCCATGACAGTCATCTAAAGAGAGCCACAAAATAATGGCTAAAATGTTAGGTTTTGATAAATTAATATGGTTCCACCCAGACAACCCAGATAACAGGTCAGAATTAAGTTTTTAGTAGACTCCCAGCCATATCAGGATCGAAGAAATTAAAGAACAGACATCTTTACTAAACTTGGTGCTTTTCTCCAACAGTTAGTCCTCAACCTGTCATATCTATTTGTGAAGTTTGCAGTCAATGCCTCTGTGAAAAGTTCTGCTGTGTCTGGCCAAAGCTGGCAACTGCATTTGCCAAATCAGATAAACCATCAACTTCCCTGTGCAGTGTGTGACTCTGACCTTGGCATAATGACAGGCCATGATGTTTGAAACATCTGCACTACATCAGCATGCAACAGTCTCTTTAGTGTCCAATGGGCACCATGCATCTGACAACCTGCCTTAGCTTTTGGATGAATCAGAACCAGAAAAATCATCTGTCTTTACTGTTCAATTTGAATGCAAAGAGTAGACAAAAGCCACAACAGGAAGAAGAAGTTCTAGTGATTTTGTGGGTGTTTTTCTCTTAGAAGATTGTTAATAATAAAACTGCTTATTCAGAACCTGGTATCCTTTCCACCCAACAAAAATGAAATCAAGTGCCACATCGCCAGACTAAAAAACAACAAGGCACCTGAAGAAGACTCCGTAACTGCAGAACTATGGAAATATGCCCCTGAAGAATCAATAAAAATCTAGCAAAAGCAAATAGGAGGAATTTGCAATGAGGAAACTGTACCCAAAGATTGAAAAACAGCTTTGATCCATCCCTTGCTTAAAAAAGGCAGTAGGAATAGTGTTAACAACTACAAGGGAATTTCTTTGCTTCTGGTAACCTAAAAAATTACCATCATGGGGAGATTAGAGTACCAAGTTGCACAACAACTAGGCAAATATCACGAGGGCCTAAGAAAAAGTCGCTCAACATTGGAACAGATCCATAACCTCAAGACATTCATCAGATACCATACGTTCAGGTCAAAGCAATATATGTTAGTGTTTTTGGACTTTAAAAATGCTTACAACTTGATAGACCAGTAGGAATTTGGAGTTGACCTAAAACCATTGGCTATAATTAGCTCCATGCTGACGAAAACAAAATTGAAAGTTAAATTTTTAGGCTTTCTGTTGGATTCTATTGAGGTCACAACTGGCATCAGGCAAGATGACGGTCTGTCTCAACTACTTTTTAGCTGTGTTCTCAAAAAGAACATTTGGACCTGGCAAGCAAAATTAAAGGAAACTGATTACAGTCCATTGAGAATGGAAATTAAATCTAAAGGGATTACAATAGATACTTTAGCTTTTGCTGATGACAGGACTATCCTATCAGATGATTTAAGAACTGATTTACCAAAAGAAATTGCTGATCAAATCAGTTTACTGATATCATTTGAAAAAAACAAAAGTAATTACTAACATCAAAGATGCTCCTCCAAAACTTAAAACCAAATATGGAGACATTAATTGGGTGGAAAAATTTAAGTACCTGGGTGAGATCATCATGAAAAATGGATTGGACAAAGAAGCTATTTGGGAAGTGATTCACAAACTGGAAATAGCCTACCAAATTTCGCGATTGATCTACAACAAAAAATGTCTTTCACAAAATACTAAGATACATCATTATGAGACAGTTCTGAAACCAGTTTGGTGTGCGGCTGAAACGTTGTTCCTGAATGCTTGCTCTTGGATGATTGCAGAATAAAAAAGCAAAAAATTATTAGAGGAATACTGGGTTTCAACTTCAAGAATGGCATCCTTCAAATAGATCCAACAATGAAGTCTACAGCAAAATATATAAAATCACCAAAACAATCTGCAAAAGACGGACACAATTCTATGGCCACCTCAAATGAATGGAAGAGAACAGACTAACAAAAAAATCTTTAATTTATTTTATTCAAACCCAAAAATTGTAATGCCCTGGTTTGTAAATATTAAACAAGACCTTCATTTGATGGAATTAGAACCAGAAGATGCTTTCAACAGAGATCTTTTTCAGAAGAAGTTAATGACTAATGGGACAAACTGAGACGAACACCCCAAAAGAAGACACAGTACACCTTGGACAGAAGAGTGCAAAGAGCACATTCAAAAGGAATGAAGGACTTCTGTGTCCAAAAGAAGATGAAACTCACTGCCAATTGCACAAGGGCTTAACATGGTCCTTGTTGGCCTCAAACATGTATATGTATACAATTAAGGAAGGATAGGGAAATATGATTCAACACTTACCACGGATGAAGGCCGCTGGGAATGTTGAACATAAAAAAGAACAAACACAAGAAATGCACAATAATTTGGCAGTTGGCCTTATTCTTGCTAAAAGTGAGACACCAGGCTGAGTTAGACGTGCACAAGATGATGGCCGTCTGGGGAATGGAGGTTGAATGACATGACAGGCATAGATGATAGTATAGGAGAGGGGAAGTACAAATACTAAATCGATAATTGATAATGCTGAAGGTATATTATGATTGAAAGTGGGAGATCGACATAATAACTGAGTGGCAATATAAATACAAATCATATTTTGAAAAAATTAAAGTTAGAAAAATAAAATATAAGGAATATAAATAGTAGTGGTAATAAGTGCTAGGTCTGATGTGAAGGATTTACTGGAGGGTGAGGCCCAGGGGATGTATGGTGTCCACCTTAAAGCACTTACCTGCTCATTGTTGTTATATACAATGTTGTTCAATAAGTTTTGTCGTTTGATAAGAAAAAGATGATTTTATTGTTTAGAAACATTTTATTATTCAATATAATCTCCATAAACTTCAATATACTTGTTACTGTTATCTTCTAATTTATTGGCTCCATCCCTAAAGTGATAACCCGGAAGACTGTCGAAGTAGGCTTTCACGACTGCTATTATCTCTTCGTTCAATGAAAATGTTTTTGCATGCATGAAAATTTTTTTAGATGTGAGAACACCTGGAAGGCAGATGGAGCCAAATCTGGCAAATAGGGTGGATGTGGCAACAATTTATACTTTAATTCACTGATTTTCATGATGGCGTTTTGAGCGGTATGGGAGGGTGCATTGTCTTGATGACATTTTTTTTTCTGTAAACCAGGTCTTCTATCATGAATTTTTACATCCAGTTGGTCCAAAAGGTTACAATAATAATCATAATTTATTGTTTTACCAATTTGGAGGTAATCCATGGTCAAAATTCCTTTTGTATCCCAAAAAACTGATCCTAACACATTCTAGGCCGATTACTGGACGCTTTCTCGCTTTGGAGCCAAATTACTGTGTTCACACCACTCCTTAGCCTCTTGTTTTGATTCAGTATCATGGTGGTAGACCCAGATCTCATCCACAGTGATGAAACGATGTCCAAAATACTTTTTACCCTTTCTAAAATGCTCCAAATGTTGCTGAGAAAGTCACATATGAATGTGTTTTTGTTGCATTGTTAGCAAATGCGGCACCCATTTTGCACACAGATTTTTGAAACCCAAAACTTCCACCATAATATTACTCATATGGCCTAATGATATGCCTAGAGCTTCTACTAAATCTCTCTCCATTAATTGACGATCTTCCAAAACCATATCCCGTAAATTTGCTACGATTTCTAGTGTTAATGCACTTTTTGGACGACCTTTAGATGGATCATCTTCAGGACTTGTATGACCATGTTTAAATTCAGCAACCCATCTTTCTACTGTTCTAATTGAAGGCAAAGAATCCTTATAGTGTAAAATCCTCTCAGATGTCCAGCCGGATGGTGTAGAAACACGACGTTTCGACAGCTGGCTCTGCATTCTTTGTCAGATATCTTGTAGCTGTCGCATGCTGACTGTCACCGCCTCGACTGGCTAGCCACTTTTATATATATATCTTTCCATTCCCCCTGAGTGAGGCTCAGGGGCGAGCTGTTGTAGGGCTAGTCATTTTGTCATCAGCATAGCAAAGTTCTCCAAAGCAACATTGAACAAATGGTCCGGCTGAAAAGGGCCTAAATAGCTTAGTTGAGTTTTCACACCTTTCTGTCACAGTGTAACTACATCACCTTCTACCAAATCAAATTAAGCAAAGCTGTTGCTGGGGATTGGTGTGAACAGCATACAGTTAAGATCTAACCGTGAACTGGTACCTAAATTGATTGCCTTCTTGGTCACCAATCCCTTGTGATACCCCAAGAGATAAAGACATTGTTTATAAATAACGTGCACTATAGACTTTGGTTGAGATTTTAAAACTGTTGTATTATTCCTCAAAAGTTCATTACAATCATCAGTACCAGTTTAGTATAAGACATCGGACTACTCTTTGAATATATTGTTGATTACAAATTAAACCATTCAGACACACCACAAGCAGGTTCCAATGATACCCCAAAATATGGATAATTTTATATAGTAATTGCAAGCTAAACATCACTACTAACCTCTGAAAAGATTAGAAAACGCTAAAATGATATTAAGCATTATTCTATATCACAATACGCCCTTGTTTAATAGCTCACTGCAGTTTCACTGCATTAAAATGGCAAAAACTGGACATACAGAGGCATTGCTCGCCTCATTTGTTGTAACCTGAATTTCGTTATCAGTGAGTGAAGTCTGAACTAAACATGAGGGAACAACTTGCCACGGACTAGCCTCTCTATTAACTGGTGAAAGACTGAGCAATTTTCAACATGGCCGACCTCTATTTATCAATTCATTCAGATCTCTGACGTCAGCTTATAATTACAAAAATTCATTATCTGACTAATTGCCTTGTTCTTTGAACTGCAACAAACCCCTGTTTCTTTGTGCAACCTGTTCTCAATATTTTGAATTCACTTGTACTAAATTTTAATTCTGTTATGTCAGTGCCTTTGTGGGAAGCACAATAACGCTTCTAATAATGCAGTTTGGAAAATCTTATTATCCTATTTAAATTCTAAACTTTTATATGATTTTAATCAGTTTTATTTAGGCTATCTCCTGAATCTAATTTCCTTCCTTTATCTCTATTATTTTGGTTTTCTTTCCCTAATTAAAAATTGAATTTATAATTTCATTAATTGGTCGAAATTATGTTTAAGACATCCAAGTTTATGCTGACTATAATTTTGGCTGTAAAAATCTAATATTACTCTTCACATTAATTATCAATGCCGAATATTTCATTTTGCCTCCCTTAAGCACATGTTTTTACATCACTAAAAGTGAAATAACTTTGAAACTAATTTTTTCAGAGCCTATAAAATACACTTTAAAAGATTGTCATGGTAAGTTCTCTTTGTGAACATGGATGTGGCAAAATCCATGACACTTGAAAAACAACTTTGTCTAGATTTAACGTCTTTTATGACAGTGATTTAAAAATAAGCCAAAGTATGCTTTACTATACAGAAAGTGTTAATAAAAGTTCTATACTGTATAGGCTACCCATAATTTGTATCTTTATAAATGTTTTTGTTAATGTTATAAATATATTACAACTATCTTGGCAGATTTAACACACTTTACTCTAATCAAGAGAACTCGTATTAAGTATACTATCACCAGAATATATAAAATAAAATAAAAAAAAAAATCTTCTATCTTACATAATTGTCACATGATCCTCCTTTGATGATGCTATTACTAGACTAAACTGCATGCCTTGAATTTTGTAACAGATTTCTGCAAGTGAAGGAAGTAATAATCAATTTTCTCTTAGGTTGTTGTGCAAGAAGGCAGCCATCAACTTGGTTATGAATTAGATGAGGGACTTGTTGAATTTGGTACTGCAATGCATGACAATGATTTTGGAAGGGCAATTACTTTCTTGGAAAGCTTGGGTAACAGAACTGAAGCTGAAGGAATGTGGGCCAATCTGGCAAATATTGCTGTCAATGCAAACAATTTGAAAGTTGCACAGCGTTGCTATGCTGCATTAGGGGATGTAGCTCGTACCAGGTTCTTAAAGAAAACTTTAGAAATGGCAGATGCATATGCAAAAGTGTATGGTAAGCTGTATTTCATACCATTTTCTGTAACATTATATACATATATAACATTTCAGCTGAGATGCTTTGGCCTTATTCTAAGGCTGAACTGAGCTGTGGCACGTTGCACTTTACTGTATGGGCTTGTTGTGTTTAGAAGAGTGTGCAGAACATATTTCAGTACAGTTCTGATGTATAAGAATGTCAAATCATTAAACCTGAAATGTTAGCATTTTACAATAAAACATTGCACTACTCATACAGCATAGAAACCATTCAACTACACCTCACGTAAGGGCATTTTCTTTACAAATTGCAATATTGTTAAGAAAATAACAATTAAATTTTCATGATGTTGATGTTTGATATTTTTCATGTAAGTAGAATTAATTTTGAAATAAATATTTTCAATAATTAATGATTGTTCATGACCCTTGGGGTAAATTAAAACAGGTGGAACTGGAATGACGTCTCCTGACGTTTTAGCTCGCATGGCTATGTTTCATAAGGCCTTCAAAGATGCTGAAGCAATATTTGTTGAACAGAATGAACTAGATAAGGCCATCAATATGTACCAGTCATTGCACAAGTGGGATGAAGGTTAGTATCATTACTTCCAGTTTTTCATAATTTTGAACACTGGATGATTATTGGTGGACTTATTTTTTGCAAAAATAATAATCATCACATCACACTTACACATATTTCAGTTGTACACCAAATGTGTTTATCTTTCCAAACTTATGATACCAAACAGCTCTAAATGAAATTTGCAGAGTTTATTTAACTTTTTAATTACATGGCTTAGTGGTGAACCCTACCCACATTTACCATCGTGTAGCTGCGTGATTCTTGCTCTCAGATTACTGTTGAGATATTGATTGGCAACTACCATGCAGCTACTCCACTGTAGTCTTTCATTCATCACTGTTTCTAATCTGAGAGTTACAGGAGAATACTTAATAGTTTGTAAAAGTAACCCTCACTTGGCAAACAGAGACTTTGACTGTGAATTATGTCCTTGTGATACTGAGCTGCTAAACAATTATGATTGTACATAGGTTCAGAAAATAATAATAATGGGCACCATCCCTTCCCGGAAAAAGTTCACAGTACTTCCACCAAAATGCTCTGTCTTTAAGGAAAATCCAGAATATATAAATAACTAACACCACTTCGGCATATAATTACAACAAAATTTATTTAATATTAAAAAAATATTAAATAATTACAGTTCTCAAACAACAAAGGACTTTGCTCCGAACAAGATCACAGGCTTGTAATTAGGAACTGTAGCAAGATCGACAGTCACCCAGCACTCGAGCAAATGACGATGCCATCACCACAGCTCAGATACAATGGGAGCACATAATGCTGTAACATGCAGTGCAGCTTGCATTTAAATCTGGCATGAAAAATAACTACTTATAATGTTGTGTTGAAGTTTAAAATATATTTGAACTGTGGTTTAGTAAAAAGAGAAAAAGCTAAAGCTGAATGTGATTCCTAATGCATGTGAAGAAATTATTTTTGTTTTCATCAAATAACGCTGACTAGAGATTACTGTTATTTCTTTGTTTGTTATGAGAGAGAGGAAGGGAAGATATTACCATGAGCAAGATCTTGACTTCAAGCTTAAGAGAGTGAGACAATTTTGTTTTGTAGGTATGGGAGTAAGGGACTGATATAAATTACTGAGGGATACATTGAACAATTTACCTCAAACAATGAGAAAATTTAAGGTGGAATTTAATGAAAAGCAAAAGTAGGCGAGGTGTGTAAGAAAATTTCCCTGTGGAATATTCTCTATCACAAATAAATTAATAAATCAAGTGTGTGACAGAAAATGTATTGCACTTTCCTTCACAAACAGGTTTGAGAAGAAATTTTGTCAAACTTAACCATTCCCAAGTGGGTTAAAGTTTTCGATGATGGCACAGAACAATTCTTTTATTATGGTTCATCATGAATATTAAAGCTGGGAAAGGTTAGGGGCAAGAAACAGCCAGGAATTAGACAAAAAAAACAACAATATGTATGCTAACTATTGTTTTATGTTAATTTCTGCATAAGTTACAGGTAAAATCTGAATGTTGCTCTTACTTCAGGAGACGAAGTTTTTAGAATTGATGCAAACGTAAGAACATTTTCAATTGGAAATTGTTATCTTCCACAATGAGACACTTTTCTTTATTTTAAGCACATATGACTCTTAAGACTTTAAATTATGTGAAACATCATTATTTAACCTTTTGCCTGTGTGGTTTCAAAGATTTTTTTCTTTTTAGTTTATATAAAATTTGAGAAATTTATACAATTTTGGAAATATGAAAGTGTCTGTCATAGTCATTGCAACAATATTTCAGGAGCAGGATGTTAATATTAATAAAGTAGTGAAATTATAATGAAATTTTCTTTTAACAAGGAGGATGGTTTGATTTATTTTGGATTCTGATGTTTATGAGGCACTGTATTTTAAGTAATGATTTTGTACATAATGTGAGTCAGGATGTTAATAAAGTAGAGAAACTATAATGAAATATTCTGTTAGCAAGAAGGATGGATTGATCTATTTTGGGTTCTGATGTTTATGAACCACTGTACTTTAAGTAGCGATTTTGTATATAATGTGAGATTGGTTATGAAGAGCTCACATTATTCATCACATCAATTCCTAAGAAAGAAGTCTTTTGAAAACAGAACCATTACAGCTCTTTTTTCTAGTTAACAGTAGAGGAATAGTATTTCGGAAAGAGACACCAACATTATAAACATAGGAATAATAGACTTAGATAAAGCTGAAGGAGGAAGCAGTTTGGGTAACATAGTGAAGCCAGAATGAAATATCTTTGGAACACTCTTATGAAGCATCTGCTGCATTGGCTCAGGTGTTTGAGGCACTGTGGTGGTATCAGATGCCTGACACAGGGCTAGCTCATTCAAGCTCCGGTGTTGAAAGAAATTTTCACAACCAGAACTTGGCCAATAGAGCAGGACAAGTAGTGGTGGTGCATAATTCTTATCACCAGATTATGCACCAAAGTTCTGTGTTAAATCTCAAACTTCTCCACAGTGTGTATCAAGTAAGGGCATACTACACTGTTGAAGCGATTTGTACATCACGTTGGAGAGACCTTTAAACTTGGTGGTCCTCTGGAGTCTTTCAGAAGTGGAGGCTTGAATGGGCTGGCACTGCGTTTAACCCCCTTCCTTGTTTCTTATTTCGCTCATTCATTCACAACAACAGGAACACTGTGATTAGCACTGCCATGATTTTGATTGATACTTGTTACTCGTGTACCTTTGAACCGCTATATGGATATATTTATTAGATAGAATGTATATCATTTCATCCACAAATAATGCTGCTGTGGGTTTTCTTCCAAGTATTCTCACATTATTGGCCTATTTCATGGAAAAAGCATATCTACTGTAGTAATCATTTAGGGCATAGTACACTAAAATGAAAATTTTAAGAAACAACAGTTATAAATAAATTTTACAAAAATTAATTGGATTTAACATTCAGTTTCAATAACTAATAAAAGAGTTATTGTTAGTAAACTATGTGAAACAGTAATATTTATGACAGTTCTTATTATAAACTAAGAGTAATATTCAGAACTTTGAGATAGACACACTGACCAGTAACAGAAATGAAAATGTGTTTGCATAAAATAAAAGGAATAACGTTACCACTTCTTAGCAATGGGAAAACTGAAAAAACAGTTGCATGCAAGAGATAAGTTAAAGACAAATGTGTACAACAATTTTGATCTGGTGACACCAAACTGTTGTCCAGCAGCCAAATGACAGAATTTAGATTTTTCATCAAGTACGCTTGTGTAATGGCTGAACCTACAGTTTAATGTGAAATCCAAACTATGGAGCATGCTGGCATATTTATATGACCAGAGCAAATTCTTGACTCCACTGGGATTTAAACACAGGACAGTGAGTTTTGAAGGTGAGCTCTTTAATGACCTGGCCACCAAACCGTTCTGCCTCCAATTATTTGCTGGATTGTATATAAAAAATTTGAACTTTTAGATGAGACTTTGAAAGTGCTCACTTTCAAGTCTCAGGATGCAGTTCCCTTTATTAGTTCCGCTGGATATGGCCATAAACTTCTATTCTCTGATGATTGCCCCTGTTTTTAGAATCTCATCTTCTATCTGTATCATGTAACAACAATAACAGGAAGCATTTAATGGTACAGCCATATGAATAAATCTGTTAAATAACCCTTTAATTCATGGAGGCTGGAGATGATCACTATAGGAATTGAGTGTTTTGTTGTTATTGTTGATTTTGAATCATTGACTGTCTACGTGTACACATGTGACGCCGCCTGGGGCTTCACCTTCTGCACGTTTAAGGCTGCTGTAGGCCGAAATATTGCACTTCTCTTGTGTTTGTTTTTTGTTCGTCGTCCCAGCCGCCTTCATCTGTGGTAAGTGCTGGGTCATATTTCCCTATCCTTCCTTAATTTTATTGCCTTAAAGCTTTTTCCTGCTCATTGTTATATATATATATATATCATCAGAATATTTTGTTAGCAGGGTTTTTACGGCCAGTCAAAATCACTATTATTGGTTTTCGACTATGATTGATGAAGACAGAAGAGGATGAAATATACCATTACTAATGTAAAGAAACAATCCAGTATTTCCCTGGAGTTTCTATGGAAAACTATGCAAAATTGAAATGTGCATGACCATCTTGGGAATCAAAACCAAGAAGCCTCAATGCCAGGCCTGAACGTTGTGACTCATTAACCAGCCTCAGTCTGTGCATCATATTAAAGAACTTAATGAAAACTATGTATCTATCCACATAAGGCAACTACATTCTTTTCAGCCCTGGTAAGCCTACAAGATGAAGTTTGTGGAAATAAATCTCTAAATTTCTATTCCTGATCATCGTCGCGAGGGAGGAGATAACATGTTCTGTTCCATGCTTCAGATGTTATTTACTTACATGAGGACTTGTGACTCATTTGATATACTGCTCTGAAGTGGCTCCAGTCCTGATGTTCAGCTTTGAAGAAAAATATTCGCCCTTGATTCAGACTCAGGGACTGAACCTCTGTTGCCTGGAATGCAATAAACCACTCTATTGACTCAGCTTGGCTGCACAACTTTTGTAAAATATACATTGTTCTTATTTGATTCACATCTCATATCAGTATGGAAATGAAAGGTGCTGTGGTGTCAGTTTCTTCTAAAATGTTAAATCTTTCATTTATATTTTTCACTATTCATAGTCAGACCCTGAATAAAGGATTACGTAGAACATATTGAAACAAAGATAGTGGATGCATGTGAGTGTTGTTATCTAGTTTTGACACTATTATTGGAGGTGCTGCTTAAATTGCTCTGACAGCCTTCCTTGACAAAAGTTTCATTTTAATTAATTGGTTGATTTTATAAAGTGTAAATGACATATGTTTTCCAATGGTAGGAACTTAATCTCTTATTCATTAATAGAATGCATTGTCAATGACATATCGAGAAAATATATCAGAATGTGAGCTGCACCAAGTCTTTGAAATAACTACAGTTTTCTGTGATCTTACTTTTGTGTTCATTATGGTCAGAACATCAGTTCTGCAACATGAAACTAATTTGTGGGTGCCAATTAATATTGAACACCTATTAACCTCTCATGAGATCAGTATCATTTTTTAAATTTATTTTCCTGTATACCACATAGCCCAGCACCTAGTATCTATTCTGGAACCTTATTTCCATTATATTACATGTGTATATATTTATAACTTATATATGTATCATATTCATTTTTTAAATGATTAATGAAAGATAATTTGATTGAAGTTCCAATGTCTCTTTTACTTCTACTGTTATTAAACAGAGCGGGTACCACCACCACTACTAATATTACTACTATTCCTAATATTACTATTAACATTACTATTAGGCTACCACTAATACCAATATTACTACTAATATTACTACTACCACCACCAATTGTCACAGCTGCACCTTGGTTCCACTAATGTTCATTTTTTCTTGGTGTTGTTGATTGCACTCCTAGGGTAGAGTCCCCCAGCAGTCCAGGCCATCAAGAGTTGACCTCCTGGAATACCAAGATGGCCCCAGCTGTCATTGTCACTGACTGAAGCATACTGAAGATCCTTTGGCGATTGATGTTGCTCATTGTCGTAGGATATCTTCCATCGATCTGGTGTTGTGAAACTTGTTTCTTTCTGCAATTGGTTCTGCAATTAGCTTCCACTCTTCCACAAGTTTTAATTATGTTATCTTCTTCAGCTATCTGTGGCCTTTGATTTCATTCAGCATTTTTCCTTTCTATAAATTTCTCCTTCCAAAATTTTGAGGCTAGATCAGCTGCCTCCTCCAGCAAATGCCACATACTTTCGTCACATAGTATTTCGAATATTCTTCTCCCTTGCAGCTGAGCTTGTTGGTATTCTCTCAAACTGGCTGTTATTTCACATTCCCATACCACATGCTCTGGCGTACTCTCTTCACCACATTCGCACCTGCTTGAGTCCACAATATTTCAATTTCTAAGGAAGTTATTGTATGGCCCATGACCAGTAATGTAGTGTACCAATCTGGGAGAGGGTTAAAGGTACCTCAACTTTAACCTCTTCTCTATGGGTGAAAAATATCATATATTCTTCCACCTGTTTCACTGTTGTTCCATTCTTGTTGCTGTTCTGCCAATAGGAATTTCCGAATGTGCATCTCAGATGTTGCTTCACTGCCTATAATTTCTGCTACCTTATCTTGTTTCCCTTTTCTGATCCAGTATGTGGCACCTTGTTTCCTTACTTCAAGGTCCAGTGGCCAGACACCAATGGCAACAATTAATGAATTTGTTGCTACAGTTAGGTATGCTCCTGCCAAACTTAATAGTATTCCTCATTGGACGCGTTTGACTTATTTTATTTTCCTTAGATGCTTTGCCCATACACTTGCTAAGTAGCCCACTAAAGAGGATAAAATTATGTGATGATATAGTCTTATTGTGTGGACTGGAAAAGTGAATTTTCATTGGCCAATATTGATGATTTTATTCATGACAGCCACTGCTCGTGCTATTGTCTTCTCTAAGTGGGCTTCGAAGATTAAACATTCATTCAATTGAATGCCTAAATGCCTGCACACTGGATTTCTACAAATTGTTTTACCATTGATTCTTATAGTAGGTCTTTGAGTCAGCTTGCCCTTGAGCAACATAAATGTTGTTTTATGTGACACTAAACTCAGCTTGACTTTGCTGCACCATTAGCTGAGGTAATTAAGTACTAGATTAGTATTCTATTCAATATCTGCTCTTGTAACTCCTTCCACGAGTAACAAAAGGTCATTGGTAAAAGCAATTAAACCTAGTAGTTCAGGTGTTCTTTGTAATAGTTTGATCACTGGTTCCATTGGTATATACCAGAATATGGAATCACAAACTGAACCTTGTGGGCATCCTTTAGTAAGGGTCTTCATGGCACCTCAAGGAAGCAGTTCTAAATCTGCAATATTCTCTGAAGGTGTAGAATAATCTTCTTTGACAACCATTCTCCCTCAGCTGTTCAAACAGGGCAGGCCACCATAAAGTGTCGAATGCCCCCGTGATGTTCACAAAAATACCACTACGTAATTTTTGTAATGTTACTAATGATTTCCATCAATCTATTTATGGCATCTTCTGTCAAATTCTCTGTTGTAAATCCATATTGACTGGGATTCATTCCCTAAACTTCCCAGTGGTTTTGTAATTTTTTGCGTAGAATCTTTTCTTGAACTTTGCCAAATACATTCAATAAACAAATTTGCTGGTAAGATTTGGGTAGAAGAGGATCCTTATTATCTACCTCCTTTCTTTAGAATTACCACCTCATTGTTTTTCCATATTTCTGGAACTGTACCCTGATATAGGCATTCATTCAGGAGTCTGCATAGAATGGGGGTTAATTTTATGATTAACTCCTGGAGGATCTCGGCTGGGATTCCATCTGGACTGTGAGCCTTTTCTTTTTACATTTTATTTATTGTGGTTATTACTTCTTCTGGTTAATTATTACTTCCTTCCTCTTCACTGCAGCAGGGATGCCACATGCTTCTTCGTAATGTAACTTGTTCTTCTGTTTCTTCTTCTGGGTTGTCATCCGGTAGCAAATCTTTTAATAACTCCTCTGCTGAGTCTCTCCAATTCGTGGTTAGACATCCATCTGTTCTCTTTACTGTGGATAAAATGTGGGAGGCCTGATTTTATCTGCAGCTATTTTGTAAGGAATACCCCATGGATTGTTCATAAGGTTTTCCCTCACGAAGGCTTCCCAGAATTTTTGTTTTCTCTATCTCATGGAATCCTTCAAATCTGCCTCTTCTGCCTGTAGCACTCTGTAGCATGCAGATAGTGCTTAGGAGAGAACACATTACATTCAGTTATGAAATATATATATAGTAAAATTTGTCCATTATCATACTTTACCAGCCATCGACTGGAACAGGAATGGTGGAATGTTAGAAGTTCTTGATACTAAGCAGTTTGGTTCATTTGTTTAGGCAACATTAGAAGTTGTGATGAGAATGAATTCAGACAACTAATCTCTTCTCATTGAATCACACTTGGATTTCTCTCAATTATGGAAATCACTGCAGAGGGACCTTGATAAAATGTGGCATTTTAATGAGATAAGAAGTTTATCAAATCACTGATGAAATACTATAAAGCATGCACTATATCACTACTCCACCATAATATTTCAGCCATCACTATTACAGATCTGAAAGCTGTCAGAAAATGCTTAATAGTGGTGAACATAGACTTTACCACGAAATATGTCCGTGTAGTACTGAGCCACTAAACAATTATGATTGTTCACTGGGTCAGAAATTAATAATCATGGCCACTATCCCTAGTGGGAAAAGTTCACACTAATTCCACTTAAATGATCTGTCTTTAAGGGAACCCTGGAATATAGAAATAACTAAAACCCACTCGGTATATAGTTGCAACAAAGTTTATTTAATATTTGAAAGTCTTCAAAATGGTATCAAACATGTAATTTCAGTTCTCAATCAACAATGGACTTCACTCTGAACAAGATCACAGGTTTGCAATTAGGAACAGTATCTTATTAATGCATGTTTGCTGCCAGAAACATGCTTATCCACAGTCAATCGGTTTGTGAGGATACTCTGCACCGATTCAATACTTCCCGCACACATTATGAATGCATATGACAAGAGGTAGAATGGGAGTTACTAAAATAGACAGGATAAGGAATGATGTGATTAGATGCACCATGAAAGAGGAACCCTTACAGGAACGGGTAGAGGGGACCAGACTGAGATGGTATGGACATGTGGTATGGGACTTTCCTGTGAATTACGCGCAGATCCCAAGAGTTGTCAGGAAGGCGAGTGGTGTGTGAGTGGACTTACTTGCATGAAGCCACTCTCCCGAATTATCAGGTCTGACACCGGCCGTCTGAATGGCGGAGAGGGTTCTAGCTCTACTACAAGAATAAGTCGTGGCGGTGATGTACAGTGAGTTTATTTGTAATAGGCTACAGTACAAGTTACGCCCGAAAGGTAGAATGGGAGTTACTAAAATAGACAGGATAAGGAATGACGTGATTAGATGCACCATAAAAGAGGAACCCTTACAGGAACGGGTAGAGGGGACCAGACTGAGATGGTATGGACATGTGGTATGGGACTTTCCTGTGAAGTACGCGCAGATCCCAAGAGTTGTCAGGAAGGCGAGTGGTGTGAGTGGACTTACTTGCATGAATTATCAGGTCTGACACCGGCCGTCTGAATGGTGGAGAGGGTTGTAGCTCTACTACAAGAATAAGTCGTGGCGGTGATGTACAGTGAGTTTATTTGTAATAGGCTACAGTACAAGTTACGCCTGAAAGGTACGGTCCACACCTCGATAGGTTACTACTGGCTGTATTCTGACTAACGGAAGTATTGGCAAAGGTGGTGGCGTAACGCATGGTCGGCGGACGTGTCTGAGGCATTCGTGTCAGTTCTGAATCAGAGGTTCAAGTGCCTAGTAACGAGCGATTAGCTATAAAGAAACCTCGCTGTCCCCATTGTCTTGGAGGCGATGACCGGGCGTGCGTTGCACCCGCTATGTCAGCGATCAGCAGTTTTGTGGCCTGATTTGTGTCATGTTGCAAGCCCCCACTCACCAATGCCTTATGCCATATAATAATTTAACTTAATATTCATTTACGCCCCTGGCAATTTAAAGAGAATGAAGGTTCAGAGAATCACAAGAAAAATCCTCCAAATTAAGATGTCAGAGGAAGACCAAGAGATGGATGGCTGAGCGGAGTAGAGGGGTGTGTACAGAAGAGAGGAGATGACTGCAACAAGGTGGTGACAGAAAGGTTGTGGGAAGAAAGAAGAAAATAGAGAGGCTTGTGCATGAAGCAGACCCGGCCGGTGGCTAGAAACTCTTGAGGTTGACAATGATGATAACCCAGCGAGCTAAACACATGGCCACTACTCCAATTTTACTTCTGGTTCCATGCACTTCTGCACTTGACTGACTTACTCAAACTTCGCCAAATTGCTCTTTGGTCCCTCAGCCATCATAATTGTCTCTCACCATCACATACTCCTTCCTAGCCTATCAGGAATTTTTATTTCGACTAGCATGACAATGATTCCTTTCTACATCAGTCTCTTCACTCCATACCTTCATTTCCGTATAACACCGATTTCTATTTTTCTGTCGTTTGGTACTCTCTCTGCTCAGTTTCTACCTTTACCAAAATAGTTTGCCAATCCTTGGTCAGAGCTTTAACACTGCCATTACAGCATCTAAGGCAATATCCATTAATTACATGAGGAGAAATACAGGGTGGGAGGAATGGGGGTTTCCAGTGAAATCTCGGCAAATTTCATCAAGTGGGAGGGGGTTTACAGAAATCTCATGTCATCTTTTTAATTGCTCAAAGAACAGTAGGGCTAGAAAAAAGTTCACAAATGACATTGATTATGAGAGAAAACATGAAGGTGGACAAACAAATGCAATATATTTTGGCAAAGGCCTTTTTCAGTAGTAGATAAATGGACCATTAGGCTCCATACATGTACAGAAGCCATTAGGACATAATCTCACCAATTCTCATTTTTTTGGGGGTGGTCCAGAATTCCAGAAAAACACCTCACATAATTAATGGATGCCCCCTAAATGTTTTATAAGGTACCCTATTATACCACACCCTCAGAATGTCCCAAAGTAATTGTTGTAAAATTAAGTTAACCCAAACGAATGTGTAATCTCTGGCCTAGTCTTTGGGAGAACATGGGGTCAAATCCCTGTCCAGCAACCAGATTTCAGTTTTCCATGGTTTCCCAAAACCACACCAGTCAAATGCCGGAGAGGTTTCTACAAAAACCATGGCCATATTTCTTCATACTCCTTCACCCCATCCTCACCTACCTCTAACAGGCATTATGTCGATGTCTCACAAAGCACTAAGGAAAAAAAATTAATCCATTTGTACTGGTGGAAGTTTAACACCTAAATATAACAAATGAATACAATGGTAAACAATGAAATCAAAGGCGTTAAGTAGTGAAAAGAAATTAAATTAGGATAGGGATGATCGCAAAGATATTATAGATACAAAAATTTCCACTTTGATCAATTTTGACATTTAGACTTCCATCCACATACTGTACAAATTTCAAGTCAATTGGGAGGAAAAACCATCCCAAAAAGATTCAGTGATTTGTGGGAATTTTGGTAGTGCGGTGGTTCCCAAGGCAACCCTATATCAGGCCAGCCAGGAGTGGGGGAAAGGGTCAGTTTGTTGCTAGCGTTTTTAGGGGAAGCCACATCAGCATATTGGTGCTGTATGTGGCGGACAGGCGTCACTCGATACCGGAAGTCTTCATGGTTTGTTATCTATCTTTGAAGTTTAGGGAGTGCAGGACAATATTGTAAAATTCTCATGTAGCTGATATCAGTTAGGAGTTAATGAGAGTTGACTTGGTATAATGACATAACTGTTCATTGGGGGGGGGGGGGGCTGGTGATATATAGCTTGTCTGAACTGTGACTGTAAATGGTGCCTAAGGAAAATAAATTGTAAGTTCATTTATCTCAGCTGCCATCTAATTGGATAAACTCAATTAGAAAAGGGATGTTGCAAATCAAAGTCACTGTAGTCTCCAAAAAAGTTTAAAAATAACTGCATTTTTCTCAAAAAATTTACAAAGTCACAAAATAATCTATTGACATCAGAACTTCTTTTCCAAAATATCTACTGCAGATTAGGATTAGTGAACTCAGGCTCAGTCAACTCCCTTACCCCTAACTGAAAATAAGCTACATGAGAGAATTCAATGTGATCGCGCACTTACAGAATTTCTAAGATGGACGCTATTCCATGAAGTCTTCCGGTAGTGAATGACCGCGCAACTGACCCATAATGCGCCAAAACGCTGATAAAGCCGAAGTGGCTTCCGCTACAAATGCTAGTAACCAACTGACGCTATCCCCACTACTGGGGTGTCCTTTTATAAATGCGGCATGAGAACCACCTCTAGACTGTTTCCAATGAAATCACCAAGTCTTTTCCAAACAGGATTTCTCCCAATCAACTAGAAATTTTTATAGCGCTTAGACCTTGTTACAAATGTCAAAATTGATCTAACTTGGAGACCATCAGACATGTTAATAATGGATTTCAATCTTCTTCATATATGTTGAAGAGTACACGGCATATATGTCTGTGGTATAGTCATTTCTTAATAATAATAAAAAAAATGTCAGAAAATCATGAAACTAACACCCTATTGCATAGGCCACATGCCATTTTATAACATGGGGAAATAATCAATATATATTATAAAAGTAAGTGTACAATGTGTAGTACGATCAAGGAAGTTATAAGGTGTGGTAGTCCTCTATCCCTTATCCATGAAGAAGGTTCCTATTTTTACCAGAAAGGGCTTGCATTTGAAGATATACGGGCTAGAAGTTTCGCCCTCTAGAAATTTCTAGAACCAGAATGTTCAAGAGTATTTTAGAAAATTCCACAACATTTCAGAATGTTCCGGGATGTTCTGGAACATTCTGGAATATCCCGGAACATCACAGGTCATTGTTCTGGATCATTCCAAAAACACTCTCAAATATTGTGGAATGTTCTGAACAATTCGAAGCCTTTTTTTGTATGGGTGGGACTGCCCATTTGGTTTTGGTATATAAAGCAAGGTCCATTGTGGGTTCAAACTTCGAATGTCACTTTCTTACCAGTGAAGAATAGAAAAACAGAAAAAGAAGTGAAATTTCCAAAGTAAATCAGTGATGCAACTAAGGTAAATGGAAGCGGCTTCTAGGCGATATAAATAAGAAAAGAAAGGGAAATTTACCCACCACATACCAAAGTGGATGGATGCGATGAGAGGGAACACTAATGCTGACAAACAACTACTCAATATTTTGGCATCTGCCTTGTTCACAAATAGAAAAACGGGCCATTAGGCTCGGAACGTGTGTGCACAACGAACGTTACCTATAAACAAAGTAATGCAGTGAGTGATTAAAAACCAGCATTGAAGAAGGTTCCCATTTTTACCTGAAGGGCGTGCTGTTCGTGATATAAGTGCTAAACAGTGAGTTGTGAGTAGTCAAAGTGATACAGTGACTGAATATAAATCAAAAATAAAGTGAAAAAGTGTGTAAAGTGTACTTAGTCTATTTTTTAATAAAAAGTTCATTGGATTTATATTTTATACAATGCCCAAACTTAAAAGAGGAGGAGATCTTGCCAGTTCTGAAGCAAACAAAAAGAACAGCAAAAAAAAAAAAAAAAAAAAAAAAAAAACAGTCGAAGAGCGCGATTTATGTTTACATTCCACATGAACAAGAATGAGCACCGTGAGAAGGAGAGAAACCAAAGAATAATGAAATGAACAAATTAAATAATCCAGAACTGTGACACAATATTATAATTAAAGACTGTGAACGCATTCACCCACGAAAATATCACCATACGAGAAGCAAGACGAGGACAAGTAAACAGTACAACCTAACAAATGAAGCATGCCACTATGACCCAACAAAAGAATATAACAAACATGTCATAATTGGAAAAATGGATAACATCTGCCAATTTTGCAATGTGAAAAAATTCAGTGGAGAAAGACCAGGATTCTGTTGCATGAATGGAAAAATTCTATTACCCCCACTAGAAGCACCTATATTACATGACCAGGTAAACTCCAGAATCGAAACACTTTCTTCAAAATATAAAAGCATACAATGCCTCCTTCTTTCGGGGTCACTTCGATCAACACTAGCATAGAAGAAATCAATTATGTTTTTTCCATCCAAGGACAAATCTATCAGAAAATGGAATAATTACTACCACTACCCAATGAAGACCATAAATTTCTGCAAGTATATTTATTTGGAAATCTAAATTGTTTGAAAGTACCAGGAATGCCATTACACTGCCTTCAACTGAAAATTGGATCTCCGTTCATACTATTCAGGAATCTGAACTCACCAAACTATGTAATGGAACAAGGATGATCGTCAAACAGTAATCGAATAACATCATCAAAGCCGAACTTATGACTGTAAAGGATAAAGAACACACAGTATTTATCTGCTCAATACCATTGATCTCTACTGAACTGCCATTCCAATTTAAAAGACTGCAATTTTCAATCAAATTAGCCTATACTTTTACAATTAACAAAACACAAGGACAAACATTAAAACCTTATGGTATCAACTTCAAAGACTGCTGCTTCTCCCATGGTCAACTATACATAGCTTGCTCTTGAGTAGAAAATTCAAAAAATTTGTACATATATACCCCAGATAACAAAATGAAAAACAAGTATTGTAAATAGTTAGAATATGTTTTCAATAAAGAAATTTTATCTCTTTAATTTTAAAGTTTATCCTTTTACACCAAGTTCCACACAATCTCATATCAAAC
This sequence comes from Vandiemenella viatica, assembly GCA_031002005.1. Classification (NCBI taxonomy): domain Eukaryota; kingdom Metazoa; phylum Arthropoda; class Insecta; order Orthoptera; family Morabidae; genus Vandiemenella; species Vandiemenella viatica. Next base: position 235,087,175 of record CM061920.1, on the reverse strand, counting down.
CCCTGACCGAAGCTGGGTACACCAGCTAGTTTACTATATACCTGACATTTATAATTTTTTGTTTATTTGCATTTGAATATCTCAAAAAATAGGCCCCATTTTGGGAAACGACTATACCACAAACATATATGCTCTGTACCCTTCAACATATATGAAGGAGATCGAAATCCGTTCTTAAGATGTATGACGGTCTCCAAGTAAGTGAAAATTTCTGTGTCTATAATACTTTTGCTGAAAAAAATTATTTTTATAATAAATTTCTCTCACAGCTACAGTTTTTGAGTTAATTTACTCCTCCTCTTTCTCCTGATATAAAAATCTGCCTGGTTATAATTTCCTAAGTGGGTGAAATGAAAATGGCTGAATTTAAATCATTAATATTTCCCAAAGTATAGAAATTACAAGCCTTAAAGTTACTTTAAATTTCCGATTTCCAAATTTCAAATTTTCAATAAGGCAGTGACCCTCTTTAAATGCTTTTGTATCATTTCAAGTTCTTCTTCGTCTACCTCTTGCTCAAAAATCACAATTCTTACGACCCAAAAACTTCCAGCAACCATTTAATCAGATTTATTATAAATTTACTTTTTTGATTCTTGGCCAAAATACTGCATGGAATAGTGTTTTGTGCTAATATATATATATATATATATATATATATATATATATATTTTTATACATATTCTCCTTTCTTTTAATTATACAGTCCTCTCTGAACTTAAATGTGTTGAGAAGCACATGTTTAATGAAATATTACTTTCCTATAAAAACAATACTTTATTTTTTAATATCCTCTTCAAACTTTCATATAATGTGCAACAAAAATTAATGCATCTTTTGAGATATGAATCACTTTCCTAGGGAGCGTGCATAAACAACGTAGCTCCATTTTAGCTTCCTGTGACTCTTCCCCCCCCCCCCCATGTAGCTCGATGTGGCTTTTGTCTCTACCCCCCCCCCCCCGAACGTAGCACGTAGTTTTTTTCCATATTGATTCCAGAAGACATTTTGTACTGTTTTCTCTCGTCAGACTATCGTAAATTACATCCGGGGTTAATTAAATTATGGAAATAAAAATTTTACATGCTTCTGTGTGTTCTGTATCTCATTTTAACTGCGACAAATAATATGAAAGGGAGGCTATGTGGCCTGGCTTGGAAACCCCCCCCCCTTTTCCACGTAGCTCAACATTGCATTCCAACCAACCCCCCCCCCCCCCCTAAACCGAGCCACGTAGTTTATGCACAATCCCCTATCTTTAAAACTGTGGCTTTAGGAATTTTTAATTTTTTTTCTAAGACTTAAGAAACCAGGAGAACTTTAATGTTGGAACGCTGACATCTCTTCATAGGAAATTCCTACCTGCTAAGGTACTTATCTCATTTTACTATTCATGGCCTACAGTACCTCTGAAAATGAATGTAACATTTTCTTTCACAAAATAATCTAAACTGCATTATGTGGCAATACTTACTTTACGTTCTAACTTCATATCACTGTTTACTTTACTATCTCTCTTGAATTACTTATGAAAATGACTTTAAACATGATATGCAATGGAATTGGCATTAGCTCCACACTCTTTAAAGAAAATTTAGGTAGTATTACAATGGCTTGATTCACTTATCTGTACCTGAAATAACTATTTTGGAGAAATGATTTCTGATGCCAATAGATTGTTCAACTAACTTTTAAATTTTTTCTGAAGAATATAGTGATCTTTAAATTTATTTTCAGACTCGGTGAACTTTATTATAATTCACCTACCTTTTCTAATTGAGGTTATCCAATTAGATGGCGACCGAGATATATGAGCTAACAATCTATTCTCTATAGGTAACATTTATGGTCATAGTATCATGTACTAACCCCAGTATTCAGCACTTGTTCCTGACAAAACCTTCTTGGAATAATTCTTATTTTGCTCCACTACCATATTTCTGAGGTTGCAAGGTGACCTGAAAATCAACACCAAAATTTCCACCTTCTTCCAATCTCTTTCAGATTTCAATCCATAGTAATAATTATTTTGAATATTTTTTGTTATGAATTTTATGAATTAACTCTTGGTTTCCTTGTAATATACCTAAAGTTTGAAACATTTTCTAAACCTCTATAATTTTTCCTAAAATCTTTTAGTTTTTGTATAAATTACTATGATATACTATAAAAATTCTCCTTAATTAACATGTTTGTCTTTTCTCAATTAAATCTGTTATTTCTAAGATTTTGTGATTTTAATTTTTTCTTCTGACATGTGCATACTTTTAATTCTTGTATGTCATTATTATTTCTTGCCCTATGTTTCTGAACTTTAGTATTTAAATATCTTCCAGTATACTAAAACCAAATTTATAGGTCTTTCCCTTATTTATGATCTGATTAAAGGCGTTTCTTTCAGGTTAAATGAATTATTTTCAATATGGAACTATTTTGTTCCTTTTTTGTGCCATTTAAAGTGGAGAATTCTTCTCTTAGAATTACTTTGTCTTTTCTAATCCCATTATTTCAATGTCCATCGAAATTCAGACTTTCCTCTGAATTGCATACACTCAACTTCTTGGTTTTTATAGGAGGATACTGGATTATGAAAGGAGATTGAAGTTAATTTTTGGGGGGGTTACTAACACCCATTTAATGTATTAAACATTGTCGTGAAAGTCAGTTATAATCAATCCACTTCTCAAATCAAAATACACTTTATTCACATTACAATACAAGTAATTATTCAACAATAATTAACACTCATGAATATAATTTTAATAGTTCTATCAACATAACTACACCCTTACAAGGACATATAGTGCTAAAATAACAACTTCATCAAGAGAGATAGAGAGACAAGAGCAACACCCTGATTCTAATGGGAGGTTACTGGATTATGAAAATAGATTGAAGTTATGATATTTTTTGATTATTAACACCCATTTAATATATTTAACATTGTCATAAATGTTAATTTTAATTAAATCCACTTCTTATGTCAAAATTCTTGGAACAACTAAACAAGGAATTAACAATGTCAAAGAAATTGGCTAAGGATGGGTTTATAAAGAATATTATTGGTGCAGGGCGACCACTGACTGATGCATCTAGAAATTTCTATTGCTGTGTCAGGAAACTGAGGAGAAAAGAGGGTGTTGAGACAATTATAGATAAGAATGGAGAAGACGTAACTGTGGATTTAAAAAAGGCAGAGTTATTAAGTAACTGGTTCGATGGGACCATTAGGGGCAATAATTCAGTAATCATAGGGGTTATATCAGAAAATGAGCCTATCCACACAGTTGGAAATGAGCAGATTAGAAAATTTGAAATTAAATATGAAGATATCATAAAGGAATTAAGGAATCTAAAAATTCGTAAAGGGGCTCATGTTGAAAGTATTACTATGGCTATGTCTTTTATTTGTGGTCATTTAATAACAATCAAACCAGTGAGCAAGAAGGCAGAAATGGCTTTCTCAGCTGCTTGCTATATATGTAATTCTTTGCAAATAAACTGCTAGTTTGACTGCTTAGTAGATAGATTATTTTTCAAACTGATGTGATCAGATGTGTAATGTGATCTAAAACTGAAGACCATATTTGATTATTTTCATAGTAATTAGAATTAGATTTAAATAAAAGTGTAAAAGCATATACTTAATTAAGGAAGGCTAGAAATTTTTAAATTAAAATTACTTTGCTAGGTATAATATTGTTAACTGTTGATTTCTATTATTTAAAGTTGATTCAATAATCAATAAATAAACATTTATTATTTAATTTGATAACTCTTTAACTACTGTACTGGATAATGTTAATTGCACAATCCACAATTGCAGGATTGGAAACACTACAGGACATTGCAAATCCTTATGAAAAAAGAGTGTAACATGCAAATCCTTTATATATTATTAATTTTTAATTGCAATGGACCTAATACTCTGGTGGCAATTCCCCCAGTCATCCATTTAACCCTTTTTATATACTTATGTTTTCTTAATTTTCTTTCATAATTGGAATGTTAAATTTCTCCCCCAATTATTATTTACAAATTTTTCTCAGTGTTATTGAGCCTGCGTCTCGGTTCTCGGAATGCCAGTCTGATCTGATGCTCCGAGTACCCGTTGCACCTGAATGTCTGCCGTAGGTGGTTGACTTCGCCAGGTAGGCTGTCAACATCGCAAATCGCCTACCTGGCGAAGTCAACCACCTACGGCAGACATTCAGGTGCAACAGGTACTCGGAGCATCAGATCAGACTGGCATTCTGAGAACTGAGACGCAGGCTCAATAACACCGAGAACGAGCCACAGGATCACATTGCCTTCTTGCCATACTCCGGTCCTACAACGTCGAGGATTGGCAGAGTTCTGACCAGAAACGGGATTAAGACCATCTTCCTGCCGCCACCGAAGCTGAAGAACATCTTGCGCTCCCCCAAGGACGACCTGGCACTCCGAACACCGGGAGTTTATAGCATTCCATGTGAATGCGGTAAGAGATACATTGGCCAGACGGTACGGTGCATTAACCAGCAATGTCTGGAACACGCCCGACACGTGCGTCTGGGGCAGAGCGAAAAATTGGCGGTGGCGGAACATAGCCTGGAACAACGCCATGGCTTCGATTTTGAGAATAACAGGATATTGGTGCGTACAAGGAACTTCTGGGACAGTATTCTCACAGAAGCAGTTGAAATTCCTACCACGCGCAATCTCGTCGACCGGGACTGTGCATACCAGCTGAGCGAAGCGTGGACACCTGTCATTAATGCAATACGTCGTCAGCGTGCCGAAGTGCACAGCATGGTGGCCGCGGATGAACTGTGCCCACGCCAGCCTCCTACCGGCGCCAACCCCCACTCCACCGCCTAGGCGCCGACCGAGTCAGCCAACCAGCTGCGCGCACGCCAACCACGCGCGCATTCGAGGCTATAAGAACCAGCCTTCTGATGGATCCAGCATTTCACCAGAAGATGGCGACTGAGATCGCCGAAATATCGTGTGGAAACATCTTACTTACTCGGCTAGACTCCTGAGAAGACTACATCCATTCTCAACGCCAAGAAAGACTTCTTTCCTATATGCCCTATACATTCCCAGAACTCTCTTCACTATCTTATCTAACAAAATAATAATATGTGATCTCATCTCAATTTCAGTGATTTCGTGATGATGTCTGCACATGAATATATCTTATGTGAATAAATAGCTTATGCTTTTTCTTCTGTGTGTACGTAGAGGAAGATTTGTTTAAATATGTATGTAAATCTCCAAACATGATTAGTATACTCTTTTCAGCTCTTACACTAGCAGAAATGAAAGGTCATCCGAAGTTTGAAGAACTAAGAGACAAATATATGAAATGGCTTCTTGACTCCAAACAAGAGGACAAAGCAGGAGATTTGAAAGAAAGAGAAGGGGACTATGAAAGTGCTCTTAATTTGTACCTGAAAGCAAATCTACCAGCTAAGGCTTCCAGGTAAAAAAATACATCTTGTTCCTATCAATGTCTCATCCACTATGATGTGGAAAAAAATTAAAAATGTATTAAAATATTGAATACTCTGGTGTTTTGTTTCATGTTATAGTGAACTCGTAACAATATTATTGTTTTAAGGATGTGGAAGAAGGCAATACATATCACATTGAAATGAACTGCAACAATGAACTCTGGTGTGAAATTGAAATTTATTAGAAATACTCAAATGTGGCTATGCCAGGGGTAAAAGAGTTTGTCCAACAAATTAACATTTTGTGTTGTGATCACTTGCATCTGTTTAATTCCTGTCATACCTGCAGTTATGGTTAAAGATATTTTCATTCTCTGTGCTTGATATGATCACTTAGACAGACAACTACTTTTTGTTACTCCCATATTGACAAGTTCTCACCAGCATTCCACTAAAAAGACTTATTTAAAAAATTAGTGTGATAATTAAATTTTTTTTTCATATTTCACTGTTAAAAGAGTTATCAAAATAAAATAAAAAGAAATTTAAAAAATCTAAAATCACATGTGTGTTACTGTATAAAATATGCAAAATAAAGGGTCATGATATTGAAAATTTTTACGCTCAGTGTGGTGTGTATCTGTTTGCATTTCGATACCACCTTGCCTCCGGATGTGGTAAACACTGCTTATACTCCTAAGTTAATTTTTAATTTATAAACATTATCAGTTAGACATACTTCTCTTCTACTTGACTGATAATGAATTTAATAACAATATATAGTCAATCTATTAATTTTGGTGAAAGAGGAGTAATCATAATGGTTAGCAAAGACTACTACAGTTCACTGGTGTTCATAAATCATGTTATGAGTTACTTGGGGTAGAACTGTGGGGTAGTAAAAAAGAAAAAAATCTGGCTGTTGGCTGCTTACAATAGTGGAAGAATGAATGATTAATAGGAGGTTCTTGGGGAGAAACTAAATCCATATTCAGAGTTCAGAAGTTGTCGCGCGACTGGTTATAATTAAAAATAACTCAGTTCTTACGCTTTTAACAGATTAACATTTATTGTTCCCAATTCTTATTCTTCTAGGAACTACATTGGTCTTAAAGTATCCGAAGAATGCAAAGTTCTTAAGCAGTGAACTGGTAACAAAGCAACCGTCGGCCTTTACGTCGCTAACCTCTAGCTATCTCTTGATTTTCTTATCGCCATAGCAACTTACATTTCCTTGCTATAGGAGTAAATATATCATTTTTTGTTTAATTTCATGGCACAAAAATATGATTTTCTTATGAAATTATTCTGTTCTGTCACAAAGTGAAAGCTGAATAGTCATTATTGATGAGGATTTAAATTTACCAGGTGACAAGGGGAAATAAGATTAATAATACAAGGGAACAGAGATTTGCAAATACCTTATTAAGAGAAGGAGGCTTTACATAAATGGTAGAGTACAAGGGGACAAAACATGTTGGATATCTTGCTAATAAAGCGTGATGATAAAATTGTAGGGTCTGAAGTAACTGAAGGAATAAGTGATCACTATGTAGTTCTAACAGATATTAGGAGATTCATTAATTCATTGACCAAAATTGAAGGAGGAAATACATATAATTATAAAAAGGCACAAATTTTAGGACTGAAGAAATATCATGACAAGACATTAATTTGTTGAAGTATGGCTTTATTCATGGAAAATTTAATCAAAATGGGTTTAACATGTTTTTGAATTCTTGTGGGTTAGATTAAATCTTATTTGGGGTTTAAAAATATCTCATATTTCACAATTCAGTGTTATCGAGAAGAACTTTCATGGTAGGATGGACTAAAAGATTTTGGTACTACAGGTTTGAATATAAGTTATTAATGATTCATATTGAGAGGCATTTTTATACTGCACACAGTTTAAATAAGTATTTTAAATACGGTATGGTTAATTGCTTAGGAAATCATGAACCTTCAAGAAACATTGTGCAGCCAATGTACTATAAAAATCCTCAATTCCTAATTGTTGTCAGCAGTTGCTGATCTGTATTATAGCTTAGTTTGTTATAGTTGCAGGCCCATGCTACATTTAGGTTTAAAATTATCTGAAAAGTATCTTAAAGCTAGGAAAAGTTATTTAAAAGTGTAGCCCAGGCAATTTGAAACATTTTGGTATTTTAGTTACACTTTTTGGAGCTTGAAAATTTATCAAAACTTAGCTGATTTGTGTTAGAATCACCATTGGTGTAATGTTCGAGTCACCATTGGTGTAATGTTGGTTGAGCTGAAGTGACTAGAACTTACAATCTTCAGAAATAAATTCTAATGTCCTTATCCAAATGGTCAAATTGATTTGTTAAAAATGTTGGCCATGGTGCAAGAACTTTTGTGTGGCTTATTAATAAATCAGACTGAACTCTCAAACAATATGCAGTGTTATCATTGCATAATGCTTGCCTACAACAAACCATAATTTTAAAATGCCAAAGACATCCTTTATCCAGTGAAAATTTCAAGTGAAGTTTCAGCAAAGGAAAGGATGGCATAAGTACAGTGTAGTCGAAGTGGGAAAAGTTCAAGGAGATAAGAAAAAAGTGCAAAGAAATATTTACTGAAAAGGGTTGAAGAAATATTTACTCCAGAAGTGTAAATAAAGAGAAGCACAGAATCTGCATGCTATAATGGGGAGGTGAGGTTGGCGAGCAGAACACATAATGAAGTTAAGAGACAGCAAGGAAGTAAGGAATACTTGAAACAACTACACAAGAAATAAATAATGGCAAAGAAGGTGGATAAAGAAGGATTTATGAAGGATATTATTGGTGCAGGGAGACTACTGCCTGATACATCGAGAAATTGCTAAGGCTTTATTAGAAAATTGAGGGAAGGGAGGGTGTTGAGACAGTTATAGATAAGGATGGAGAAGAAGTTACTAAGGATTTGAAAAAGGCTTAGATAATAATAATATTTAATTAAAATTGCAATGGAGCGCACGCTCCAGTGGCCATTTCCCTACACACCCATCTTCCGCCTTTCCTACTGGTTTAATGAGATGATTAGGGCATATGATTTAGAAATGAGGAAAATAAAAAATTTAAATTAGTTCTGAGGATATCATGAAGGAACTACAAAAGCTAAAAATGCATAAAGGGGCTGGTGTAGATAATAGATGTCTTATAGATAGCAGGATTCGATATTGTATCTTATATTGAAATGTTTAAATTGAGTCTGCTTAGCAGATGACTGCAAAAATTTTGATAGTTGTTTATTTATTGTTTATTATTTTTACAGCTTTATGAATCCTTGTTTCAGGATGTAGCCTCTTTAAGACAGATGAGCTATATTTTACAATTTAAGTCTACATAGTTTTGTTGTAGTTTCTTCCAGGCTGATCGATCTTGAGCAACTCTCTTCCAGTTCATGCCTGTAACTCGACATATGTCTCTATCCCAGCAATCTGGGGGTCTTCCTCTTGCTATTTTCAGGTTCCTTGGTATCCAATCCACTACTGCTGCAGTCCATCTGTCATCTCTTTTGCGAGAAATATGACCAGCGCATTGCCATTTTTGGATCATGACTCTTTCTAATATGTCTGTCACTTTGGTTACTAAACGAATGTACATGGCCATTTTCCTGTCTCTTTCTGTGAACCTTAGCATTTCTCTTTCCATACTTTGCTGGATAGTTCTCAACTTTTGCTTCATGTGACTGTTTAGAGTCCAAGTCTGGCAGGCATATATGAGGACCGGTAATACACATTGTTCAAATACCTTTTTTTTTAAGATGTACTGGTATGTTTGATTGGATTGGAGAACAATCCTTTGATAGCAGTACTGGTCCATAAAGGAGAGGTGATAAATAAGGTCGAAAAATACTGGAGAATGAGGTTGACATCAGTGATAGGTATTGGAGAGAGATTGATGTGCAACTATATCAGAGGTGAGGACATAAGTAGTTTTCAAGTCAGCAACATGGCTTTAGGCCAGGATATTTATCTGAATCTCAGTTAGTACGCTATATGCAAGATATTTCGTATGGAATTGGCAAGGGAGGTTTAGTCAATAGTGTAGCACTACATCTTTCAAAGGCTTTTAACACAGCAAGCCAGAAAATGGAGGTAAATTAGGTAAAGACTATTGGAGTAGATGAAAAAGTGATTTTCTGGGTAGAAGAATTCTTAATAGGTTGAAAGGAAAAAGTTAGTATATTAAATGCAGTATCAGGAGAAATTGAAGTGAAAATGTAAGTGCCACAGGGTAGCGTATTAGGACCATTGCTATTCGTTGTTCTAATGAATGATTGTGTTGATGGTTTACTATCAAAAGTTAGATTGTTTGCAGATGATATAATGGTATATAATAGTATTGGTATGGTAAAAGACTGAACAGCTGCAGGATGATCTTGACAGAATATCTAGCTGGGTGGGTCAATATGGGATGAAGATAATTGCAAAGAAGAGTCAGCTTATTAGGTACACTGATAAAAAATTAAAGTTTGATTATGATTATAAAGTGGGAAAGGAATTGCTTGTTGAAGACTTGAAATTTTATTACCTTGGTGTAACATTTGATTACAAATTCAATTGGGCAGGACAAATTGGACAGGTAGTAGGAAAATCCTTCACTTGTTGAAGAGAGTTATGAGGGTATATACTAGAGAAGTAAGGGGAGTGGGTTACAAAACGTTGGTCAGACCATTGCTTGAAGCTGGTAGCGTAATATGGGACCCATGTTTTGGTTACCAAATAAAGGAGTTGGAAAGGGTGGAAAGAAGGGCTGCTAGATTTTTCTCTGGAAATTACCCCAGAACACAATCAGTAACTGATATAAAGCATCTGGATTGGTATTCATAGGAAGACAAGAGGAAAGTGAAGAGAGTCAATGAGTCATCAAGGCGTATGTTGGTGATGTGGCATGGAAAGATATTGATGGAAAAAATTAGGATACGTGGTTGTAAGGTAAAAGAAGACCATGACCACAAGCTGGCACTGGATTTCATGTGTAAGGATCTGGGAAAATTTCCTTTAATAGATAAGGAGTTCAGGGATTGGATTATGTATTTGTCATAAGGCTAAGCAACTAATGTAATACATATAAACATCTACAGTATATACAATGGCAAGAACGTTGGTAGCATTCATAACCTGATGTCCAGTTGTTGCAGCCATTCTATGAAGGAAGTTGTAGCATTGAAAACATCTTGAAGTGGCCCATTGTACTTCCTTTGGCGGCATTCCTTGATAATATGCTCCATACTCTGGGAAGGAGCTCCACAGTCACAAACAGGAGAATCCTGATGTTCCCATTTGGTGTGGCCTGTTCTTATGGAATTTAGTTTGACTTCTGGTCTCTTTACAATCAGAATCCTGGAAGTCCAGTTGTAGGATCTTCAATATCTGGATATTTCACAGATGAAGATTTCCAGCTTTGTTGCCATTTTTCCATGATATCGAAGTCAAACACGTCATGCCATACTGGATTTCTGGATTTAAGATGGGGGGGGGGGAGGATTATGGATTGTGAGATCCTGTGGATAGTCAGGATGATGTAGTTTTATCTGTTAAGTTGCGGTTTGTTCTTGGTGTCTTACCACTGGAGGTGGTATATTGCTGATGATATGTAACCAGGGGACTAGGCTGGATTTTAGTGTGCCAGTTATTACTCTTATATAACTTAATTTAATTTGATTGCTATGGAGCACATGCTCCAGTGACAATTTCCCTACACACCCATCTTCCCCCTATCCAGCATCCACCTACATTTGCCCTCTACAAATTTTAACTTTAAATTCTTTTAACGTTTTCAGTAAGTTATTCATTATTTCCCTTGGTAACTCATTTTAATCACTGACACCCTTACCTAAAAAAGAAAATCTTCCCACACCCTTGTGCCTGGAATCGAGTGCCAGCTTATGGTCATGGTCATCTTTTTCCTTCCATGCACTACTTTTCATACCTACTCCAATATTTTTCCATGCCTCATTGCAAGTATACGCCCTGTCCACTCCCATGACCCTTCTCATCCTCCTCCTATCTTACAATCAGGGCCGGCGCTAGGAATTTCGGGCCCAGGGTAAAAGGTAAAATGGGCGACCTTTTGGCTTCATGACCTGAGGGCCCCTACAATCATTGATAAGGGCCCCCCATTAGCCGGTGGGCCTGGGTACTTTTGACCCGCTTACCCCCCGTAATGCTGGCCCTGCTTACAGTGAATCCCATTCCAGCTCTTTTATCATATCTGTCACTGATTGCATCCTGTGATAATTTCCAGAAACAAATCTAGCATCCCTTTTTTGCACCCTCTCCAGTTTTTATAGTGTGAGCACTACATTGCCACATTGGAGTGCAGTACTCTGTAAGAGGTAGGGGCAGATCCAGAGGGGGGGGGCTCAACCCCCCCCAAAGCCAAAATCCATTAGAGGCAGCCCCCCGACCAAAATCCACTCAAGCCAAACCCCCCCCCCCCCCCAAACCAAAGTCCGATCAAGCCCCTCCCAAACCAAAATCCTGGATCCGCCCCTAGTAAGAGGGTAAACCATCGTGAGGGCAGTTGTTTGTAGTGAGTCTGCATCAACTTCCCACAAAGTACCAGCCAGTTTCTTCATGATACTGTTCAGTGTTTTATGTTTCTGACTTGTGTTTTTTGAATGCTAAGGAATGTTCTAAGGTGATTCCAAGATATTTAGGGTAGAAATTATCTTTCACTCTTTGGTGGCAGAAGTTCACTCTGAGCTGCTGATGTGCTATTCTATTGTTCAAGTGGAATATGCATACTTCTGTTTACAGCAATTTTGGAAAAATTTTCCACTTCATATAGTACACATTCAAGGTTTCTATGTCATTTGAGAGAGTGCTTTTATCTTCCTCTAGTCTGGCATTTTGAACAACAATAGCTAAGTCATAAACGTAGAAGAATTTATTATCAGCTGTTTCAGGCATTTCACTGGTATACAAGTTAAAGGCCAATGGAGCTAGTACTGAACTCTGAGGTAATCCTTTTTTTTTACTGTAAATGACTTTCTTGTCTCTTGCCCAATGCTGACCTTGAGATAACAGTTTGTCAGCATGTTCTTCAGGAATGATGTTAGTTTCCTGCTGGGTACATGCTTTTTAAGTTTAAGTAGCATACCATCCAGGCAAACCATATCATATGTCAGTGTTAGATCAACAAAAGCTACTGATGTCTTTAAATCCAGCCTCGGTATATAATGTCGGTGTTAATACTTGTTCACAACAGCTCTGTTTGAGTCTGAAACCTGCCTGGTAAGATGGTGTTACATTATTTATTATTCCTTGAATATGGTTAAGGATGAGGCATTCTAGAAGTTTATAGCAAACATTGAATGGAGCAATCGTTTGATAGCTTGAAGCATCATCTGCTGATGTGCCTGATCTGAGGATTGCCAAGGTGTGAGCTATCTTGAATTCCAGGGGGATGATCCCAGTGTCAATGATATCGCTGCAGAAGTTCTTGAGCCAAGTTCTTCCCTGCTTTCCAAGATATCTAATGAATTGGATTAAATAAATAATAAATTATAAAAAGGAAAGATGAATACCATAAAACACTAAAAGAATTTAAATCTGAAAAAAGTGGTTGGGGAAAAGGTAAAAATGTGTGTGTAGGGAAATTTCCACTTGAGCATGCGCTCTATTGCAATTAAATTATGTTATTACCTATTACTTTAACATCCTTGAATACAAATTTTGTTTTGTGATAATTTAATGGTAAGCAAAATAAAAACTGATTTAACTGAAGTTTCTTTACTTGAGCCAAAAATTAGTTTCTTCTTCTTTGAGCACCAATGTATACTTGCAGCAAACTGCAAGGAAATATTAACAAATCAGAGAATTTTTTACGTGATGCTGTAAATGAGACTTTTCAGTGCTGTTACGAGAACTAGTGATGAGTATTCATTCGTTTAGCAGTTAAGGTGGTACATTAAATATGTTGTAGAAAAGCAACTTTTGCATTACATTTTCTGTTTATTTTTTGTTGTCATAGGGCCACTGTTCAGTGTCAGTTTCAAAATACTTATAAATTTTAATCATTCATTTTTTATGCTGTTTAGATTGTTACAGAATAACTATGGATTACTACAGAATCAGGAAATGGTCTCAAGAGTTGTTGCTGCTTTAGTCCATTCAGAACTGTATGAACAAGCTGGCGAATTATGCGAAAAAGTTAATGACACTGAAAAGGCTTTCATTTACTACAGAAAAGGTGAAGCATTTGCAAAAGCAATTGAACTGGCACGATATGTTGCTCCATCAGGTGAGAGCAAATTAAAGTTAGTAAATCATTATTACTCAGCTTATAAATGAAATAGTTACTTTTCAGCCTAAAACATACTTACTGTTTCAGAGTATTCTGCCTTGATATCAATACATTTATTGTGTAGATCCTTTAAAGAGAAAATATTTCAAAATATTGATTTACTGTTGCTGTTGCCTCACCATTTGATTGGGAAGTTTTACAGATCATATTCCTTCAGAATTCAGATGAGTCACTGATAGGGCCAGGTTTGAGAAATAAACTGCCTGAAATTTTCAGGTAGTAAAAAGTGAACAATATAATTCTGGATCGAAGAGAATTGTAAGGCACTCTTCAGTTCACCAAAAGCACTCCCACTAGCCATCCCCAGCACTAAAATAGTCTCTAGATCAATTTTGAAGTCACTTGTGTGGGACTTGGAAATTTCATGTAAGGTAATTGTCAACTTGAATGGTTTTTCTTGCATTCATTTCTACAGTGAAAACTCATCATTAGAATCTATTTAAAGTGTATGCATTATACTGGAAAAAATTTAGTTTGAGAGATAATTCAGTTTGTTCATGTTTTGAGACACGCGATTAGAAAAGCCAAAATTTAAGATTCGAGATAACTTTGAATTGAGTAGTTACAGTGGATCTTTTATCACCAGCTGTAGTCAGCACTGTTACGGATATTTTGATAGTAAAATTAACTAATCTGGAAAAGTTAAATTAGCAGTTTTAATTAAGAGAAAAAATAAAAATTTTATCTAAAAGGGATACAATTGAGAAATTTATATCAGTATATAGCCTAAATTAAGAGGATCACAAATTTACAATGTTGAAGCATTTGTCAGATAATTAAGTTTTTAAAGATAGATTTTCATTAATTTTTGTTACAGTGCGTAATATCGTGCCTAACTGGTGACATAAGAGACTTCAATTTTAATCTTATAGAAACCCTTTTGAATACTAAATTAAATTAAAACAGATAGAATGTGATCATAAGAAGCCCTTGTATAAACTGCAAGTTAAACTATTTCATACTTTAGGAGAGATTAATTAATGAAAAAAGTTTCTGACGTTACAGCTTTGTTAGCTTATAAATGGCCATGCAGCCACCATGAATTGCCTAATTTTTTTACCAGAAATCAAACGCATAACTTCGCGCGAGTTAGTGGTGCGAACTGCTCCGAGCGGTAATGGTTGCAGCAAGTTCCAACATGCTATAACAGTCAGGTACTCATTAAAGTTTGGGGGGACTTAGTGAGTTTGTCTTCTCGTATGAATGTGCTTAATCTGTAATCTTCAATGAAACTGTTGTTCGATGTTTTATCCACATTTCTGGTACCGATATTGTAAAAGTGAACTTAATTTGAAGAATATTAGTATTGTGAAATTTAAAACTGTGTCAAGTGAACTCATTTCAGTATACCCTTCATATTTGGGGCTTTTAATACGAATATGTGAGGGTTGACTTATTTAATGCTACACAGGTCAAGAACTTATTTGTTCACAGTTTAGGCAAAAGTGTTATTCCCCAACAAACATTTATGCCCTACATGGTGCTTTTTACATGATGCACTGGTTTGATTTGTTTGTTAACGGATTGTTCAGCTGAAGTGGTTGTTTACATTTTTTGATATTGCCGAGTTATACAAACAGTTCAATGGTTCAATCAAACCAATTTCAGAGTATAATATTTTTTCCTGTTTTAACTTATTGCTATCAGAATGATATGTATTTATCTAATTTATACAGATAATTTATTTTATATATATATTAAAAATTATGGAGCTGAATTTTGGCAAGTGATCTATTGTTTTTAGATTTGTCGAAAATAAAAAGTTTCACACAAATTATATGAAATATTGTAAAATATCGCTGGTATCCTGTATGTCAAGGAGATGATATGTTGAACTTTGATGAAAGTGAAATTAAAATAATTACACATAGAAAAATCATTAGTGGGAAAGAGATCTGTAGGGATAAGGACTGTAAGTTGATTTACTGGAGGATAATGGAATCATTGTATATATAATATTTGCAATTGACATTATCTTACTCAATTTGGTTTTGCTATTTGTAGTAGGAATTATTATTATTGTTATTTTTATTTATATGGTAATGTGTCTTCTTTGAGTTAATTATTTCTGTCTTTACAGATGTTGTCCATCTTGAAGAGCAGTGGGGTGATTATCTAGTTTCAAACAAACAATTAGATGCAGCAATCAATCATTACATTGAAGCAGGCAAAACTCTGAAAGCTTTGGAAGCTGCAGTAAATGCAAAACAATGGAGGAAAGCAGTGCAGATTATACAAGTAATATTTATTTAATTATTTTATCACTTAGCCCACTAAGGGGCACATCGTACGATTAACTTGCATTGTCCTTATTCTTCTTGTCTTCCCTAAACATCCGCATCCTTTTGCCCTTTTGCATCTTTCTTTCATCCAAACATTTCTGAGTTTCAAATTTTTGCTGTTGGGATCTTAGATGCAAATTTATGTGACACAAATGTACTTTGTGTAGATGTCAGTGGGTCTAGTTTAATATTGAAGTAATATTTCAATGATACATTAAAATGTATTAAGTTCTTTCATATTGACTTGTTATTTTTTTTTCTTTTCACTGTAAAAACATATAAGCCTATGAAATGTGATGAAAACAATTTTATAATATGAAATTCTAACAGTTTTATTGAATATGTTATAGTATATTTCCTTTAAAAATTCTTCCATTTTTATACTTCTTTGAAGTAATAATGCTGGTGAGTATATTATTCTATGTAAAAGTATATATCATTCTTGGTAAATGTATAGTCTTGTGATATATGATGACAGAAGGGTAATGAGTAATATAAAAAAAGATTATGTAACACTATATTTCGGTGGTGAACCTTAAGTTTTGCATGTAGATGAGACATGTGACATGAATTCATGTTGTGGACATCTATGTGATTGCATGTGATCTCATCATCATGTGTCTCATTTGTTCAAAAGACTAAGGTTTTATAGATGTTCATTGTTGCCCTTCTGCCATCATCTAGATTTGTTTCTGGAAATTATCGCAGAATGCAATCAGTGACGGATATGGTATAGGAGCTGGAATAGGATTGATTCATTGCAAGACAGGAAGAGGATGAGGAGGGTCATGGGAGTGTACAGGGCGTATATTGGCGATGAGGTATAGTAAGATATTGGTGTAAGAATTAAAAGTAATGCATGAAAGGGAAAAGATGACCATGACAACTAGCTGGCACTCGATTTCAGGCACAAGGGTGTGGGAAGATTCTCTTTTTTAGGTAAGGGTGTCAGGGATTGGAATGAGTTACCAAGAGAAATGATGAATAATTTACCGAAAACGTTGAAAGAATTTACTCCCCAAATCACTCCAGGTGAATGCCGGGATGCTTCCTTCAAAAGGCCATGGCTGAATTCCTTCCCATTCCTTTCCCCCCATCCTTTACCATCTCTAAAGACCTAGTTGTTATAGGAGACGTTAAGCAGTTAAAAGAATTTGAAGATAAAATTTGTAGACGGCAAATGTAGGTGGGTGCAGGATAGGGGGTAAAATGGGGGTGTAGGGAAATTGCCACCAGAGCCTGTGCTCCATTGCAGTTAAATTAAATTAAATTAAATTAATTAAAATCTATGGCAAGTGTTGGGTTTACTTTACCTACCCTTCCTTATGTTCAATTACTTAAAGCATTTTCGCTCTCATTATTATCATTACATCTGTAGGTATTGTCCTATCTACTGGCAACTATTTTCTCTTAGATTCTTTTATTTATTATTATTTATTTTTATTGCATTATCATAGTTTTCTTTACAGGTAATCGATGATACTGATACTGTTTCTAAGTACTACTCCCTGTTAGCTCAACATTTTTCATCAATAAAAGACTATTCCACAGCAGAATACCTGTTCCTGCAAGCAGGATTGAGTAAGGAAGCCATAGAAATGTATAATGAAGCAGGTGAATAAATTGTGACCTTCCATTTTAATCATTTAAAAGAAATGAGAACATCCTCTTCTTTTGTGAATATATATTAACGTTGTATTCTTATCTACAGGAGAATGGGAAAAGGCCCATCAACTTGCAAGCAAATATCTTCAGCCTGAAGAAGTCTCGCAGATGTATATTAGTCAAGCAAAAGCCTTAGAACAGCAAGGAAAACTTCGAGAAGCTGAAAAACTGTATATTTCAGTTTCTGAACCAGATTATGCTATAACCATGTACAAGAAACACCAGCAGTATGATCAGGTGAAATCAGAGTAGCTTCCACATATTTTATGAAATAAGCCACATTAATAACATGAAAATGATGTAATTTTGGAGTACTGAACTGTTTTGATAATTTTGACATGCATTTCTGTTAGATCATTGGAATGATTTGAAAATATGAATTTATGATGTGCTTATAACAGGTGAGTATAATGTTTACTCCTAAAGGGACATACACTTAAATATTTCTTTTATTGAATTTTGAATGTTTTACGATCTTCAAACGTTCAGCAATGGTAATTATTTTTTTCGGTACATTTACCATGTTAACATTATGAAATAACATTCATTTCCTTGGAAACAAGTTTAGGGTCATTGATGATTCTCCAGATTTATATGTTGAAAGTGTTGTCTACATTGGAATTATTTTGGATGCAAATGTGTGACCCGTAACATATCTCTTTCAGGTGTTGGATAGTGTCCACTATACCGAAATTCAGATTGCCACAGTTGCATATTACACCAGCCCTACTCTCAGCCTTTTGTGGTGAAGTATATGAATCGCAGCTTCTCGACCTCTACACTAACCATCATAGAGTTATCAAAAGCTTCAAATACCAGAGAAAGGCTATTTTACAATATTTTGGTTATGAATTGTCTGCTTTTTATCACCAGGGTTGGAGTAAATGTCCTCCCTGGAATTTAAAGAAGTCAAGAGCTATTTTAGAACTGTCATGGTACAACAAACTATTTAGCAGTTACCATATGTTTTTAAATGGTTTTAATGACATATTTATTCAGCATCATGCTTTCAGCCCAGCAGATATAAGCAAGATAACAGAGTAGGATGCTCTGCGGTTTATCCGTGAGCAACAGATACAAGGTTGATTACAGGAGTAACATATACATAGCAGAGTACTACACACACATTATTTATGTTGCTGCTGCATATGGAAGTAGTTGTGGCCTGAAGCACATCATATGCTGTGATATCCTCAGCTGAATTTAGCCACTGAGGAACAGACCAACTAATTCAAGACATATAGTCCCTCCAATCTTCTGAAAAGTTTTTTTATAGTTTTAAATCTCTAAGTATTGGTCAATCTTTTCCAAAAATGTTGGGTAGATTGACATTGTTTTTTTAAGGTGGATGTGTGTGTCCCCTTTTTGATGGTTTTAAGTTTAATTGTCCTATGTTATAATTATATTTTCGAATCTGGTTGACCATCTTACAGCCAACTATACTTTTTTTTATGTTGTCCATCATTTTAGCCATTTAGAGCCAAGCTGATTTTTTTAACTTTAGGTTTTATGGCCTCTTTTCAGTCAATATTTTCTTTCATCTGTATGACCGGCCTCATTAAAGTCAGGATTTTTGCTTTGATTTAACCATGTTGCCATACCAGTTTTGTGTTAGAGGGCTACTGACCTTAAAGTCACCATGTCCTAAAGCAATGACAACATTAGCTGGCAATTAACAAATAAAAGTGTAAAAGGATTTTAACTTCCGCTCTTTCACTTTAGAGTTTTAACTCTGCATTATGTGGTTGTTGGAAAAACATAACAACAATTAAGCATGCAAGACAAAACAATTTATTTATTGGAACATTTTGGTAAAGTAGTTATAAAATATGTAATTTTGTTTTACTTAACTGTTATAACTATTGGAAAAATTGCTAGAAAACTTGGTGATCATATAATGCAAATAAATGTATTCAACAGAGGTAACATTATAATAATAATAAAAATCAAGCAATCTTTTGTTTTATATTATTATGATTATTATTGGATCCATACCTTCTGATTGAAACACAGATCCCTTTTTAATTACTCATTTGGCTTGCTGTATGCCACAGCATCATAACATCTGAATCCTTTAACTTAGAAATTTACAATTTCACATTATTTACAACATAAAATTTGGGAATATCATGTAGATGAAATTAATTGTGGAGGGTTTAGGCTGATGGGTGAGTTGAATAAGAATTTTTCTTAAGATATCTTCATGGGTATTAAATGAAAAATGGCATCCTCATAACTCTGAAAACCTGAAAGTGTTAGGATATTTCCTTCATAATTAACAGTCATACATAGTGTTTTAGAAATTACAAGAAAATTATAATAATAAATTTTGCTGAAATATGTTGTGAAAATACTATCCTTTATATATATATATATATTTAAAATCTGTTTCAGATGATGAGATTAGTTTCTCAGTACCATCCAGATCTGGTACAAACTACTCACTTGCATCTGGCTCAACAGCTTGAATCTGAAGGATCTAATAAGGTTGCTGAACAGCATTATATATCTGCTGGAGAATGGAAAAGTGCTGTTAATATGTACCGTACTGCAGGATTGTGGGATGATGCCTACAGGGTAAATAATTTTGAAATGGTCAAATAATTGATTGAGCTGTTTGTTACTATACATCTAAACGAAAGTTATAAATAAGATAGGATAGGGAAAAATTATCTGCCACTTGCCACAGATGAAGGCAGGAGAGCTAAAAGAACATAAAAAACAAACACAATGTGGTGGACTGGCGAATCTTTTTTCCTTTTCACACTGCCACTTCCCAAGAGGAACACTAATATGTGGGTAAGACTCTAAGTCACGTGAGTGGTAGATTGCATAAATGATACTCCAGCAAAGTATATACAACATTTACATTTATTTACAATATTACATTATAGTCTTTTAATCCTTCCATTGACTCCCTGATCCCTTTATATGTCCAAGCCAGTTATTCCCTTCTTCTAATGTCCCAGTAGTTATGCTTCTAACTGTCACAATGTTCAATAGATCACAGCTACATTTCCCAAAGTAGTTTCGTCCCACCTGCTGTACTGATGATGATGGTGTAGACCGCTATGCTGCTTCCATCACTGCTACTCCCAGCTGCCCACCTCGAAGACTGCCACAGGCGATCTGCCAAATCAACCTAGATCAAAAGACAATAGCCAAGAGCGACCCTCTCTGCTCCAAGCATGCTGGTTTTGTTCCTGTTTCCCCCACTATTTGCATGTGAAGGGGTGGCTTTCCATCCAATAGCTGTCTCCGTGAAGCACCCATCCTTTGCCAAATGGTGTCGTTGTTCTGCTTAGTTCACATACTTTTTTTTTTTTTTTTTTTTTTTTTTTTTTTTACCTGCTTTACGTCTCTTTTTAACGTCGAGGTCTTTTAGAGACGGGAAAGGATGGGGGGCAAGGATGGGGGGCAAGGATGGGGGCAAGGAATGGGAAGGAATTCGGCCATGGCCTTTTGAAGGAAGCATCCTGGCATTTGCCTGGAGTGATTTGGGGAAACCATGGAAAACCCAAATCTGGATGCCTGGACGGGGATTCGAACCGCCGTCCTCCCAAATGCGAGGCGAGAACGCTAACCGTTACACCGCCCCGCTCGGTTTCACATACTCTGCTGGTTGTTGCCTCCTACATCATAACATTCCAATGTCTGCAAGTGTTTATCCTTTCTGTTGCAACTGACCTGGCTCCTAGTTTCATAGTATAAAATCATATCTTTACCCTAATTTACTTAAAAAAAAAAAAAAAAAAAAAAAAAAAAAAAAAAAAAAAAAAAAAAAAAAAAACAGGGTGCCACTACAACAAATGAAATTCTCAATATCTTTCCATTAAGGTTATTAAATTAAATATTGTGAATTTATTAGTGTTCGTTTTTTATGTGTTTTTCTCACCCTCCTGCCTTCATCTGTGGTAAGTGGCAGGTTATTTTTCCTGATACTATCTTATTTTCAGTGCCTAATGGCAGTTTCTTTGTCTCCATTATCCAAAAAAGAAAGTTATAAGACATGTGAATCTTGTAATAATGTCTGTGCAATATATGTGATGTGTATTACATAATTATATAAACTACAGAAGATATCAGTTTAATGTTTCTCATTTCAGTCATTGCACATGTTATAATGTATAGATAACTGCCATACAATTTCTTTATGTCCAGAATTCTCAATTTTTTTGAAAATGTTGTTTTTCCTAAAGTAATAAATCACTTTTCATTCATTCATTTGTCACTGGGCATGGTGAGTGAATGGTTAACATTCCGGCCTTGCATTCTGGAGGATGAGGGTTCGAATCCCTGTCGCAGCATTCATATTTGGGTTTTCCATGGTTTCCCAAAATCATTCCAGATGAATGCCAGGATGCTTCCTTCAAAAGGCCATGCCCGAATTCCTTCCTGTTCCTTGTCCCCAGTCCCCAGTTCTAATGACCTTGACGTCATTGAGGTGCAAAGCCACAAGAAAAAAATTGTTCCTATTGTTGCATAAAAGTGACTTTGATGAAACTTAGTACAAACATTTCTGATTTAGTGATTACAAATGTAGGATAAAATCAATTCCAACCTATCTCCTTTGCGCCACATAGAGGGTTAATCATTCAAATACATATACATAATCGACTGATTGACATGAAATTTGAAATTTGGTTAACTGATGCAAGAAATTGGAATCTGTTATGAACTTAAAGATTTTTGTTAACAAATAAACTGGCATAACTTCAAAACAATTGAATCAATTTTGATGGGATTTTTACAGTAACAAACCTTATGTTTTGTCTTAGGAACTAAGTTGTATATCACTACACTTCATCACCATGTGCTGAAGCTAAAAATCAAAATCTAATCTCACATTAAAACTTTTTACCTATAATCTGGAATAACTACTTAAAAGATTTTAAAATATTTTGTTTTACAAAACTTATGCTATGTCTTATGATGCTACATGGATTGGCCCCAAAGCAAGAAATGAAAATCTGTTTTTAATAGAAAGAAACAAAATAAACAATCCCAACAAGAAATAGACACTTGAATAAGCCTGCACATTTCAGACAGTGTTAAATATAAATAATTGAATATTGCACAATGTTAGTTACATTTCTGGAGAGATCGCTACATGTGTGGAACTACTTCCATCAACAGCAAATAATACATGAGTAAAATGATGTCCTCTGAAAACAACTTAAGCTATTATTAAAAAGTAAATTTTTATGCCATGTTTTGTGATACATACTGTCAGTTGTCATTCTGATTCAGGTTATGTTTCAACCTAATTACAACTTATGCTAACATTGCTGCTCCAAAACTGAAACATCTATTGTACATGCCTTGTATTTAAATCTGTAAATGAGTTGTATCTGTTACCTCCAACCTCACACCTAAAATACTGTATTAGGATTTTCACGGTTAAAATGCTTGCATGCCTGATTTTAAAATCTAACATTTGTCTTAAGATGTTGATGCAGAAAATTAAAATCAGTTCTTAACTTAAACATTTGAATGAATATTCTGGCATAACCTGAAAACTGTTCAGTCTGTTTTGACATTGCTTTTACTCTAACAGAACTTGCATTCAAACTTAAAATCTGACGAAAAATCAACAATCTAGCATAATTAATAACTGCTTAATAATTTTTTTAAAGGTTTTTACAGTTTAATACATTAAAGCTGGGCTTAAAGTGTGTTATTTATACCACAAAACTACCTCAAATGGCAAAGGAAGGGGGAAGCGGGAGTTAAAAGCTGATAGATCTTTAACAATGAAATACTGTTACATTTTTGGTTCTTACCATTTGTATGGAAAATTCACTTCCCCAAGCACGAAGGTGGCTGTATTGAATGCTACCAAAAAGAAATATGTAAATGATTGATGATAATTTACAGTTCTAGAACAAAAAGCCTTGTGGTTCTTTGCCTCTGTAGGGAGTTATCTCAAGGCAAACAGTTTTGATAACAGGAGTTTGAATGAGAAATTATATTTCTGATCTTTATATACACTATAGTATTGATATGTGTTCAGTCACCAATGCTTGTCTGTAGAGTTTTGATATTACTGAGGAAGTGATCTGTTTATTATGTCTTTAGTATATATACACAAAGTGAAAGTGCATTGTTTCCATCATCACACAGATACTTTTAAACAAATTACAATGGAGTTTTCACATTTTAAAAGCTTAGGAAATGTCTTGGAATCTGCTGTATCTCTTGTGATGCTACATGACCTGCTGCCAGAGCAGGAAATGAAATCTGTACATAATCTGTAATATTTTTAATGTCATACTCATTTCTGTAAGATCTCATGGAGATGTCTCCATTGTGCACATAGAAATAGTATGAATCCTCAGATTTTATATCCTGATGGCATTTATCACAGAAGAATTTATTAAAAAAATTAAGAGTTAAAAATTTTAAACTCTTATCTAATGAAACCCATAGAGTGATAACTATTTCCACCCCTAGCGGATTTGGATGTTTATTGAACTTTCTAAAAAGTTTTGTAATTTTTCATAAATACTGGGGAGAATTTGATACACATGATTCGAATTGTTTGACTAAAGTTACTATAGGGGTAAATCAACTTCAACTAAATCCAGCAATGTCGGGTCATCTGCTTCCAGCTACATCAAAATGTAACCTGTTTTGTATGTTTTGAGGTGCATAATCTCCACCCTCATTTTCAGCCAGCTGAAATCACACTGGTATAGTAATTCCTTGTTTCAGCAGTGTCGTGTAAACAGTAGAAGACAAATGCTGAAACTAGGTCAATTCTGCAACTTACCAGCCTCTTCCTGCTTTAACATATTGATAGGCAGATTACAGGTCCCACTTAGTGGCTATCAAGTATTCATTAGCTGTTCTGATTTCTATAGCTTTTGAGATGATACTAACCCAAAAATCTCTGGCACAGGCTAAAATCGTGGTGTTTTAAAATTTAAATACATGCTCTCTGAGATACTGTGTTCAGCCACTGCCGGTTTTTCTACCTGACCCAGATAACATTTCATGCATGTTCCACATACTTCTCAACAACACACCACTGGGTTTGACCAATGTGAACAAAAATTAAATCATCACTGTATTCTTCAAATTTTTTTACAAAGTGACAAATGTAGGCATCGAAATTCTTTACCAAATTAATTGATTGCAAGTTCTCTTAAATGAGACAAGCCCGGCCAACCCTCAGAACCCCTAACAGCTTCCAGCTACATGAAGGTTGCAAATATTTTCAAACGCGCAATCAAAATTTCCAAGATTTCTGCTGAAATCAAGCTGTCATCATGTTTCCTGCCACCTACCAGCTAATTTTCCATGCTAGACACCTGCTCAACTAACTTTTACTGACTGACCCTGAGGCTTCTCACACCACCCTAACTTATAAACGACCCATGGGAACATGGAAGTAATTCTGCTCTCATGACATCATAAAAACTATTCCAAATGACTTGAAATGTTTACAGTATGTAGTCACAATGCTAAATGTTAAAATATATCCTAATAAAAATTTCTGTAGATGTCCTAGTTTAGCCGCAAAAAATTATTTTCGTCGCAATTCTAAAAATGTTTATAACTAACAAACTTTTAGAGTTATGAAGCTGAAATAACCTTTAACTCTTTGTTAATCTTTCATTTGATACCAAGATCCACGCTGTTACTATTTTTAAACTGGGTGAATAAAATTGTTATACGACTTTTAATTTCGAAAATAGATATATTTTGAAATATTTAACTTACAGCTCTGAAACATGCTTTAAACAATTCTATGTGCCATTTTCTATAAGCGGTCAAAATTCTCTAATTGTAACAACAGTTGTTTAATGGTTTTCTCATTGATTTACAATTTTTCCCATTTTCCCTCGATAGTTTGAATTTTTACAAAACCTCTGGTGCGAACTGCCATCTTGGTATGAATTTTAACTATTTCTTTTCCAGATATCTGCCTAACTATAGCATAAATTCAAATACCAATCAAAGTATTATTGCTAGAAAAAATTCCTCTTCAATTTAAACATGGCCCCTCCTTTGAAATTATTCCCCCTCTAATTCTAACTATTTCTCCTCCTTGATGTAGACTATTATTTTGATTAGAACCTCCAAAAACAACCCTTAACTTTCAGTTACCTCTCTTAAAATTTAATATGATGTGTAATTAAAAAAAATCAGCTTCTTTTAAGTTATGAACAGTTTTTCTATCTACCAAATTGTGGCTTCTAGAATTTTAATTTCCTACTTGTCCCAAATTTCAATGTCTCATATCCCTATGGGGAAAGTTCCTAGCTGGAAGGTTACTAATCTCATTTTACTAGTTATAGTCTGAAATAGCTCTGAGAATGAAGGTAACATTTCTTTTCCAAATATTCTGAAGCCAATGTACCAGATATGTTAATACTAGGTTCTGATTTTCTATAATTGATTGATCTGAAACATGACTTGAATTATCTAAGCAAATGACTTTAAACCCAATCTGCAATGTAAATGAATTGAACTCGGTGTTCTATAAACAAATTTGGTTATGAAGTAAAAAAAATATAGGCTACCTTTCATGCCCTCTTAAAACTGAAGTTATATTCAGAAGAAAAAATGACTGAAATTTTAAAAATAAAGCTAAAACTGAAAACTCCTCTTTTGGCCTTTCAATCATACTTACTTTCACTCTCTCTCATACAGAAATCATCAAAATTACTTTGAAAATTTACATAAATGTCACAAAATCAAAAATTTTCAATATGTATCAAATGGTATCATCCTTAAGTTCTACTACAATTCTTTCCATTTTGTATTAATTTGTACACACATATTACTATTTTTAAACACTTGAAATTTTGGTAAATGTTCATTTTCATAGTGGTTTTTAATGAATTGTCAATTTTTCTTAAATTCTAAATGTTCATATAACTTAATTCTAAAATGCTGAAAGAAAACCACACTAAAAATCACTGTTTTCATTCCCCAAAATGGGTGGATTTCCCAAGTTTTTACAAATTACAAAACTCTTTCAATGGATATCCAAGTCCTGTCATGGGAGTGATAAGATTTTGGGGTGAACCTGAATACAAAGCAAAGTGCCACAGCTTTGTCTACCAAATATGTAGTCTGTCCCTGTCCCATGTCACAGCAGAGCGTCACTGGGAACCCCGGTCAGCAAGCTGTTAATTAACAAAACTGATTAGTATCTATTCTTACATATCCTATCAACTTAAAATATAGTACAAAAGAAAAATTGAAAATTATACAAATCCATAACAATCATCATTACACAACTAGAATAATAATAATAATAATAAACATGCACGTGAAATTGACTATCAAAGTCAAGTAAATCAAAAGTTATTTAAAAAATTCTCATAGAAAATCATTCAAAACTTCAAGTTAGGTTTGCAAGTGAAGTTACAAAAAGAAAAGCAGGAAGTGCTTGAAAAATCATGATGTCTTGAATAGACAAAATTCTTTAAAAGTGAACACTAACCTTAGCATATACATACGAGGCATGTTTTTTAAGTAAGTACCGTTTTGAAATTAAAAAAAGACGTGCAAATATATCTCAGTAATTTTATTTTTACATGAAAGCCTGTACCTTACTCTACTTTTCTACATAATTTCCTTCAATATTGAGGCACTTGTCATAACGTAGTACCAGTTTTTGAAAACCCTCCTCATAGAAGTCTGCCGCCTGTATCACAACTGTTTTGACTTCGTTATCGTCTTCAAGACCCTGACCGCCCAGGTGTTTCTTCAAGTGCAGGAACAGATGGTAGTCACTGGGCGCCAGATCAGGGCTGTACGGAGGATGATCTAGAGTTTCCCATCGAAAAGATGTGATGAGATCTTTGGTCTGATTAGCCACATGTGGACGGGCATTGTCATGCAGCAAAACGATGCCCTTGCTCAACTTGCCACGTCTTTTGTTCTGGATTGAATGGCGCAGATTGTTCAATGTCTCACAATAAGCTGCTGTATTGATTGTCTCATTACTAGGCAGAAATTCCACAAGCAATACTCCTTTTCTGTCCCAAAAAACTGTGCACATGATTTTCCGGGCAGAAATCGTTTGCTTGAACTTCATTTTTTTGGGTGAATCTGAATGCCGCCATTCCATGGACTGTTGCTTTGATTCAGGTGTGACGTAGGCCACCCATGTCTCATTGCCCATAATGATTTGGCTTAAGAAATCATCAGCATCGTTGTGGTACCGCTCAAGGAAAGTCAATGCACTGCCTAAACGTTTGGTTTTGTGCACATCCGTTAACATTTTCGGTACCCAACATGAGTACAATTTTTGGTAATTCAAGTGCTCAGTCACAATGCCATACAAAACACTACGAGAAACATTAGGAAAGTCATCACACAAGGAGGAAATCTTAAAGTGTCTGTTTTCTCTCACCTTATTGTCCACTTTCTGCACCAAACTTTCATCAACGACCGAAGGACGCCCACTCCGTTGTTCATCATGCACATTTGTGCTGCCATATTTAATTTCTCTCACCCACTTTCTCACCATTCCATCACTCATAATGTTTTGTCCATAAACTGCACAGATCTCACGATGAATATCGATCGGTTTTAGGCCTTTAGCACAAAGAAATCTTATAACAGCCTGTACTTCACAGTCAGCGGGACTCACAATTATCGGAGGTTTCTTAAACATTCAGTGAACAATGTAAACAAGGAAGAATTAGACTGTAATGGTGTCAGTTCATAGACAAGAGATGCAGGTACCAGGTGCGCATGCGCGGAACACCGACAGTAGTGCTGCAGCCACGGTGTGACAAAACGGTACTTACTTAAAAAATACGCCTCGTATATAAAAAAATTACATTGAAAATATGATAGG
The DNA here is from genome assembly GCA_031002005.1 of Vandiemenella viatica. Taxonomy (NCBI): domain Eukaryota; kingdom Metazoa; phylum Arthropoda; class Insecta; order Orthoptera; family Morabidae; genus Vandiemenella; species Vandiemenella viatica. Next base: position 235,058,644 of record CM061920.1, on the reverse strand, counting down.
ATTGGTTAAAAATACAGATACCCATCACTTACCATCGATGAAGGCAGGAGGGCAAGACAAACATGTAAAAACACACAAAAGAATAAACAAATTGCACAATATTTCGACATGGGTCTTAATCGTGTGAGAGGTGAAGGTGAGACATATGGCAGCGGGAAAGATGTGGTCACATCCCAACCCAACACATGAATTAAGCTCAGGCAGAAAACACTTGGTGGTGGTAGTATTGCCGGAGAGGGGGAAAAAGGGGGGGGTAAAAGCAGCAAAAAAATTGAAACAAATTAATCTTTGTGTAGCATAATTCAAAATGTTATAATTTTATTTAGATTGGTTATAGATGTAAATAAAGGGAAATGGAAATAAATATATATAAAAAATATATAAAATGAATAAATGAAATGTACTTTTATAAGTAACTGACTGTAAAATGAAATGAGAGATAGCAAGGGACAGGGTTGACGTAGGGTTAGGCCAGGGGAGTGTCTGGTGTCAAGGATATGTTGGTAGACTAGTTCCCATTTGCCAAGTTCTGAAGGGATGGTGGTATTTGGAAAAACTCTAATAGCTCTCACTGTTAAACAGGTGTTGAGGTTGTTTGAATTATGTAAGTTTGCAGGAATTGCCACTGGATGGTCTGGGTTGGAAGTATAAACTGTTTGCCTGTGGCCATTCATCCTGTAGGATAGTTGTTGAGAGGTGAGACCAATGTAAGAGGCCATGCAATGGAGGCAGGTGAGTTGGTAAATAAGGTGAGTGGCAGCACACGTAGCATGTCCAATTATAGGGAAAGATTCGCCTGTGACAGGATTAGAGTAAGTAGTGGTGGCAGAGTGCATGCTGCTAGTTTTGCAGCGGGGTCTGTTACAAGGGAAAGATCCCTGTGGAGGTCTAGGAGTGTTGGCAACTGGTTGTGTGCTGTTGTTCTTTCCATAACCTGCTCCAAAAACATGTCTCCAATTTACCATTACTTGAAACAATTCCGTTTTCATGCCATCCACCTCACTAGACTCCATTCCCATATACTTTTCCCTCAATCATGCCTGTATTTTAACATACCCACCAATGGCCTGACAATAAAACTACCAGTCTCTGGTTGCCACCCACAACTCCACCAAGCTCTCCATGCCTTTTGTTTCACACAATCACTTACTCTCACCCATATTGTTCTCCAGCAATATCTACAAAAAGCCCATCAACATTCGAGTCAACTTTTCTCTTTTCACAAGGTTCTTTGTCTGTTGCATCCCTCCCCAACTCAATATCTTAAATAAATTCTCACAGAGTGCAGGTAGTTGCAACAGAAGTGTGCACAAAAACATCTGCACAAGCTATCAAATTTATTGAAAACCTACCTTGTTCTCTTCCTTACCAACATCCTTCACATCGGCAGCACACACCACGTCCTCGCCTGGTTCCCAAAGTCCCATGCCATGCCCACATTTTTAATATGCCACTGCTCCACTTGTGGATACATTACAACAGTCAGTAGTCAACCTCTCATCCACGTTTCTGTCTGAACCACATCTCTCTGTCCTCTCCAAGAGACTTTCCTTCTCACCTACTTCTAAGTTCGACCATGCTGCTCTGGTCCGGGACTCACTTGCTTTTTGCCACACACTCCACTGGTGGAATCACTTTGCTACTATAACGGAGAGTGACAAACACAGGGGTGAGATTGAGTCCAGCTCAGAGTGGTTCAAACCACCATCCCAACTTGACCCTCCTCAACTTCCCCACAACCATCCCCTCCTCCTGTTCCAAGACTACTTCGCATCGACCCTATCCTCAAAATCTTTCCTCAAATCTATTCCCAACTCCAATAACCTCAACCCTACTGAAATCTGGGCCATGAGAGAACTGTCCAGTAACAAAAAATCATTATCTTGATATTAAAAAACAGCAACCAGTCACAGTTTGTTTGATGTTTTATATTTAATAAACCATTACCGGTTACCAACACATTTTTTTTTTATTTTATTTTTTTTGTATCTGCTTAATGTCTCCTATAACAACTAGGTCTTTAGAGACGGGAAAGGATGGGGGGCAAGGAATGGGAAGGAATTCAGCCATGGCCTTTTGAAGGAAGCATCCCACCATTCACCTGGAGTGATTTGGGGAAACCATGGAAAACCCAAATCTGGATGCCCGGATGGGGATTCGAACTGCCATCCTCCCAAATGCAAGGCCAGAATGCTAGCCGTTACACCACCACGCTTAGTGTTTCGAACACAAATTGTTCATCATCAGATGGTTTTTCATTTATTTTTATGTATGTAATAAATTATGCATCTGCAAAATGCAAGCGTGCATCCTATAATAATAGAAGGAGCATTTGTTGAATGATAGAAAATTTAATGATAGTAAATTTAATGATAGTAAATTTAATGATAGCAAATTTAATTTTGGGTTGATAAAGACAATTTCTATTTTATTACTTACATTTAAAAGTTGAATGTTCAAAACTGAAGTTTTCTTGAATGATGTGATGTATTGGTAAATAATTATAAATATTTCACCAATATAAGCATCTGAATAGCACGCTAGAAATTTGCTATGTATTTACAAATGTTAGCAAAGATGTTTATGTACAAAGAGTTTTGCATAATACTAAAGATAATATTAAGTTTTATGAAAGAATACAGCAATGTGAACTAGGTATTTGAATAAAATGACTGATAGTTGTAAATTAATTTTGAAGATTGATATACAGAGTTGGATTTAACATAAGCTGATATATGATATAATTTGTTACATCTAATAAGTGTAGATAAATTACTTAGGGCTTTAATATTCTGTAGGAGTTGTTTCGAATGGGGTTGAATAAGTGCCTTTATTTAGAATTATATATGGGAATAACAAATGGCTTGCAAATTATTTAATCTGTCCTGGATTTAACAAATAAGTCCAAGAAATTGTATAGTAAAACTTTATTAGAAAGTTCTTTCTGTTCATTTAATATAAGATCTGGCATTTTCTTGACATGTATGTAGATTTCTAATTCTTCAAGGAGATCCATTTTCTTCCCTTTGTCAGCAATATGTATTACCTGAAGATTTTCTTCTATAGAGGATGGGGAATGTTTTTCTTTAGTTATATGGGCAGCAAAAGTGGACTTATCTATATTGCCTAGTCTGATGGCATCTAAATGTTCTTTAAAAGGTAGGGAGAAGTTTCTGCCTGTTTGACCTACATAGGATTGGCGAATCTTTCCCTGTAATTGGACATACCACGTGTACTGCCACTCACCTTATTTACCAACTCACCTGCCTCCACTGGATGGCCCCTTACATTGGTCTCACCTCTCAACAACTATCCTACAGGATGAATGGCCACAGGCAAACAGTTTATACTTCCAACCCAGACCATCCAGTGGCAATTCCTGCAAACTTACATAATTCAAACAACCTCAACACCTGTTTCACAGTGAGAGCTATTATAGTTTTTCCAAATACCACCATCCCTTTAGAACTTGGCAAATGGGAACTAGCCTACCAAAATATCCTTGACACCAGACACTGCCCTGGCCTAACCCTACGTCAACCCTGTCGCTTGCTATCTCTCATTTCATTTTACAATCAGTTACTTATAAAAGTACATTTCATTTATTCATTTTATATATTTTTTATATATATTTATTTCCATTTCCCTTTATTTACATCTATAACCAATCTAAATAAAATTATAACTTTTTGAATTATGCTACACAAAGATTATTTTGTTTCACTTTTATCGCTGGTCGAGCTTATCCCCCCCCCCCCCATCCCCCTCCCAGAAATTCTACCACCACCGCTTGTTTTCTGCTTGTGCTTCTTTCATGGGGTGGGTTGGGATGAAACCACATCATTCCCCCTGCCATATGCCTTGTCTCTCACATGATTATGACTCATGTTGAAATATTGTGCAATCTGTTTTTTTCCTATTACCACAGATAAAGGTAGGAGAGCCATGATAAAAAGCAAGAACACACTTTACAATATTTCGATAAAAACTTTAGTGATGTAGATCTTGATGTGTAGAAATCTGATCCCCTTGCAATATGTCATTTGTCTCACCTGGAACAAGACAAAGGTTTTTTACCCAAATATTGTATAGTGTTTTTCTTTGTTGTGGCTCTGATGTCTCTATCTGTAATGTGTGACAGGTTTGTTCCTTAAATATGCTCTAAATACAGAGACTGCAAATATGGAACAGTTTTTTTCTATAGGATTATAGGGGATATGTTCCAAAGTTACGAAAAAATTTTGATTTGATAGAGTGATTGTTGTACTTTGAACTTATTAACCAACCATTTTGGTATTTGAATCTCTCTATATCACTGAAGCTGGAAGGTTCTTTCAAATGTGTGCAAAGAGATTTGCTATTCTCATGACTGAGAGCACCAATCTTCTGATTGCAGTCTATTGTCCGTATGGTTAATGCAACTTCCATTTGTTCAATTGCTGGATTACAAAACATTTTTCTGATATTGAAATTGAAGGCATAGAATTTCTTATTTCTTGATTGACTGTACAATTTATTCATCGATATTAGCAAATGACCACAACAACGTAAACGGTCAAGCATTTTTATTTTCACCTATAGTGACAAAATGAATTTTTTCCTAGTGGAATCTAACCCCCCCTTTTTTTTCTTTTAGTTAACATAATAAATCATGAACAAAACAAGGAGTTGAAAGGCCACCAAAAAGGAAATGACCCAATTAAATTAATAAAACAAAAGAACAGTGTAACCAAGAGGCATTTTTCAAAGAAAAACGTATTCTGAACACATTGAGGTGACAATAACTCAAAGGGTATGTTATTGCCTTTTGATGGATAGTAAGTTTAAATAACAGCAGTAGGTTGGGATCTGTGAAAAATGAAATTTTCAGTCATAAGTTGTAACAATTATTTTATCCATGAATACTGAAAACATGAACAGGAAAACCATGATGAAAGAGCTTTGACCATGCCTATTGTTACTGTTTGTAAGCACCTTAGAAGTTTGGCAAATTCTAGTTTTGCTTAGGCGGGACTTAGAAATTTCGAGAAGTGTAGTTTTCAACTTTAAGGAATTTCCCTGTAATCTTGCTCACAGTAACAATTCATTATAAAAATCATTTTAAACTGTATTTACCATATCGGGAAACGTTTGGTTTAAGAGATATTCCTGTTTGTTAATGTTTTGAAACACGCGATCAGAAAAGTAGAAATTCTAAGATTTGCAATTTCTTTAAATCAAATAAAGCGACAACTGATCTTTTATCACCAGCTGTAGTCAGCACTGTCCCCGATATTTTGGCAATAAAATTAAGTAATTTGGTAAAGATTAATTAGCGACTTTAATTAAGAGAAAAAAATAAGCTTTTTTATTAAAAGATATATTAATTTAAAAATTACATCAGTAGATAGCCCTAATCAAGATGATTACATACATATATTGGTTTCTATAAAAGGTTTTTAGTATTTGTCTGGTAATTAAGTTTTTGAAAAATAGATTGTCGTTGATTGTCGCTGTAAAAATTCAAACGTTTGGTTTAATCCCCTGCTTTAGAGATTTGTAGCACCACACAGAAATTAAATAAAACTTTAAAACTAATCACTCTAAATTTCCCACTAAACTTCTGTTGGACTTATAGCAGATAAGTCTTGACATTATCAAAGTTTATACATTTTTAATAGTCTGGATTGTCAAATAAATTACACACACTTTTAGTTACGCTGAAGCAAAAAGATGTGATACAGTTGCTTACGTCACTGATTCTAGTGGTTCCTATAAAAAGACCCCACCGCCATTATGGTTTGTCTGTTCCGGTCTGTCTTTCGTCTCTCTTTATTTCTTTTGTAAGCTGAGCAGTATGTGCGTATAGTCTGCGCAAGTGTCGTGTCAGGCGGGAGAAAGTCGGTTGAAGAGAAGCTACCGAGTTGGCCATCTTGGGACTTTGGTGTATGGCGCGCGAGGTTAACTTGTAGCATGAACTTTTAAATTTTCATCAGGGGTTCGGTCGGTTTGAAATTTCTCTCCACAACTTGCAAACTTTTGGAAAAGTGTGTTCGATTTGCCAACTCAACTGTTAAGTGCATATTTGAAATTTTGTGACTTTAAAAATAAACTTGAAATTTTCGGAAAGTGAACTTTTTCATTCAGTAGACAGTAAACCTTTTCTCTATTTGTGGTTTAACAAATATTGTGGCAACCTCAAGCATTTACCTTGAGTTTATCCGGCTACATGGTCAAAACAAAATTATTTCATAAATTTTCTGCAGAACTTTGAGTCAGCATAAACTGTTAGTTGAGGCACTAAGGCTATACTACAGCCCCTTTATCAGCCTTGGGTCTTACATATTATTTTTATTAAATTGTTGTAATGAATTTCTCTGGCATCCCTTCCCTCATTCCTCCACCCCATTCTGCTATTCATACTTGCTTCATACCCACATGCTCTTTATTTTTATAAATTTTGACCCCTTATACTCTACACGTGTAATTAGTGATCTGAGCTCATTTGAGTAACATTTTGAATTTCAGATGCCTGACTGTACCGTGTTTTTGCTGCATATTTACTACATTAGATGCTACTCTTTATCATGGCTTATATAACGTAATTTTTGCTTATATGAGATTAAATTTGTTGAAAGAATAGCATTGCCCATATATAATCAGTACAAACTTTTTTATAGGTGGCAAAATCTAATGGTGGCACTCAAGCTGGAAATCAGCTTGCTTTCTTGTGGGCAAAATCTCTTGGAGGAGAATCAGCAGTCAAATTGCTGTCTAAGTTTAATCTGCTGGAGACGAGCATTGATTATGCTTGTGAAACATATCAAGTAGGTTTTCTTGATAGTTTTGATGCTACTGTTACTAATCATGTTTTAAATGTTATATTGGAATGAATCATTAAAACTTTTTTTTTTCAACATGATTTTGAGGTGCATTGCTAATGAGTTAAATAGCTTTTTTTTTTTTACCTGTGTATGTTATTTTAAATAATGTCACATTAATTTCAACTGCTTTCTTCTGCTGTAAGTATTTGAATATTTCAGTATCAAATAACTAATAGAAATATATCCAAGTTTGACTGAAGTTTATGAGATTATCTGTACTGTTATTTAATCAGCTTTTTGTTGTTGCTGGCATATGTATTTTCAGAATATTACAAATTATAATTGGAATTTTTTAAATTTATGACAAGTGAATCACTAACACATGACTATGCTTGAGAGTTTCTCCACCCATTCATGATACAAAGTTTTTTTCTACATTGCCCACCATCCATTAATTACATTTTCCACCACTAGGTGTCAGTGTTTGCAATATGGTCACTAACAATAAGGAGAAAGCATTTTGCAATCTCAGATTTCACCAAGCTCTGTTTCCATTGCCCAGTTTCATTTTTCAGCAAGATTTAAGATGATACACACTATATGGAAATTCCACTCATGCATGGTATGCACATTTTGGTGCCAGGTATTTGTGGATATGAAAGAGCAATGTGCATCTTTCTAGATAAGAACTGAATGCGGTCTGCCTTAGAGAAACCTTCCAATGTAGAGCTAAGAAATAGACTATACAAGCTTGCAGGGAACTGACCAAAAATTCACAGCTACAAAAGTGTTATAAAAACACTTAATATTGGTACCTTATAACTAATGACATGCAACTTTAAGTGTGGCATAAATAGTCTACCATGTAAATGAATGCAAAGTGGCAATGAGTGCACATATCAAACATTTGTAATATGTGAACAAAAATTTCTTTGTGAGTTTAGTTGAGGCACCAAATAAAGAATCTGTTGGTTCAGGAGAACAAACTAAACAGTCCAGTTATTGAGATGCTTGATTCCCTTAAGTATTTGGACATATGAGTATAAAGCAATATTAAATGTGACGTGCACGTATCTTTGATTGTAGGAAAGGCTAATTCATAAGTCAAATTTTGAAAAACTTATATTCAAAGGAGATAGTGTACAAACTTTCATGCATCAAGATTTGGGATACTGTTGTACCATTTGTGAACTGTTTTGCAAGGAACTGATTGACACTATACACAAAGTAGAGAAAAGAACAAGTTAACTTAAGTTTGTCACAGAATTGATACATAAGTTGGGGTGGGATTGTCTGTGATACAGATGATGCAAGTTTCATTTGAATTTATTGGCAAACTTGGAACATACACTTTCATTTATGAGTGTAATGAAATTGGATAAAAACTGTGTGTATGTGTAAAGAACATTGACAAAAATTAAGTTGGTGGAAAGGGAGTGAGGGGCTGCATTTTTGCTAACCTAATGTAGACAAAATTTTTCTGTTGTTGTTATTATTATTATTTTTTTAAAGTATATGTATACAAAGGACTATTGAAATTGAATAAAAACATGAGAACCTGTTATTATTAGTTAAATTTTAGCAGTTAATAGCGTAGAACAGTAGTGTACTAAAACAAACTGTAAAGAATGCGTTATTGCGAACAGCAATTCTTTATTACACGTTCAATGCGCAATACAACGTACAACAACATAGACCAGCGAGATTACTGATAATGCAAAGAATAATTTAACGTCTGTGCATTTCACTGATAATCTCTTCAATCCCCCCCCCCCCCTCGGAAGATCATTGACTTGTGGATGATCATTCTGTATTTCGGAGATTATGCCACCTGGGCCTGCTCCACCAGCTGACTGCGATGCAACTCGTGTAGTCTGTGACACAGCGCCTTTGTAAAGATGTCCGCAACATTTTGTTCACTTGGGTCATATCGAAGTTCCACTGTCCCATCCATCACCTTTTCTCTTACAAAGTGATGCCTGATTGCAATATGCTTTGTCCTGGACTTGTCAACATAATTTCTAGCATGTGCAATAGCTGCTTGACTATCACACCATATCGTGGTTGCACTGTCACTTATTTCTTGGAAATTCAAGGACTTTAATAGTTCTTTTACCCAAAACACTTCTCTTGCACAAGCTGCCAAGGCCACATATTCTGCCTCCATTGTGCTAAGTGCAATCACAGTTTGTTTTGAACTTTTCCAGATGAATGGAGCACCTGCAAAGTATAAGCACATATCCACTTATGCTCTTGTGAGTTTTTGTACAACTAGACCAATCTGCATCAGCATAACGCTACAAGACTTCATTAGTTGGATAATATGTAATCCCATAGTCTTGTGTCTCTTTTAAATACATAAGTACTCTGTAAGACGAAAAGCTTATGCTTGGGGTGGAGGATAAACACTTGGTCTCAGCTATAACAGTGTGTAGCCTTGGATGTAACAGTTTTGACTTAGTTAAGATGATACGGCCGCCACATAGGTTTTTAAGCAGAAAACTATGAAAAGGTTAAGTTCCATAATGATAAATAGTTCATTACCATTTAAATAAGTATATTCTTCCAAAAGTTCCCAAAGCTAACAACTGTACAGGCAATCAGATGAATTTTCCAAAGAAATGTATTACAAGTTTGATTAACCGGTCAAGCCAGACCACACCCCAATAGTTCAAAGAATTAAATCACTAGTTAAATAAAGCTAGTGAAAGTTTGTCACACGCTCCCATTGTTCAAAAAGTTTATCTAATTAGACAATCCCAAGGCCTCACTTGGAGAAATACTATTTTAACGCAACATAATGGTTAACTTGAATAAAACAAGTGGCATCATTCCAAAATAAAACTTTCACTGATTTGCTAGGTATAAAACTTTCCGGCTTACTAAGCTACATATTATCGCGCCGACTGCTTCCGTACGTCTGGGGTGAACAACTGCAAGCACAAAGCTATATTAACAAAGCACTTCCTGCTTCTCGAATATTCCTAGCGGCTTCTCACGCAAAGTGTGGGAACAAATCTTTTTCCTCTTTCTCAGGGGTGGTTGATGGGAAAGTCGTCAGATATCAAATCGCACATCTGAAGTCCTAACATTGGCTAATCTGACCTTTACAATAAAAATAATTCAATCTTTCTGAAATTTTACCAATCGCTAGATCTTTGAATAAATGTTAACTTTAGTTATCATGAAAATTATCCTAACTTTAATAATTTCGCTGAAAATAAATAATCTAAATATGAACTTTCCCACTCCAGGCGAATGCCAGAGAATGTTGAAATTAAAAATATTGAAAATACTATCTTAAAAACTGTAAAACTGCTTTCTAATTTGAATAATCATAAAAACTAACTTTGAAAATGAAATGCAATAATATTCTATCCAATCTAACTCGTGGTTGTAAGAACAAAATTTTGTCATGCAGTTACAAAATTTAACAGATAGCTTACAACTCTTTTAGCTTAATTCCAATGACACTTGTTGAACTGTGAACAATACTGAGCCAAGTTGCCTGCTGAAAAGGCAATATCAGGTCTAGTTCTCTGCTATAAATATAACAGACCACCAATGAGTTCTCTTTAAGGAAGGTTTTTGAGGTCATCTTCATTACACTCATCTAGAAACTCTGGCCTCTGCTCCATTGGGGTTTTAATTCCTTTGGCGTCTTGCAGTCCAAATTCATTCAACAGTTTTGTTGACATATCTTTCTTGTGAGAGGGTGATGCTACCATCCTCTGTCTTATTGAATTTTACTCCCAGTAGATGCAAAATTGTTCCTAGGTACCTAATATCAAAGCATCTCTCCAGAAGTTCTTTAACACTACTTCTCATTGATTCATTTTCTGTTAATACAAGTATATCGTCCACATAAACGGCTAATATGGCCTTTCCCTTTTCCTTTCTTCAACTATACACACGGATTGACTTTATTATGAACAAATCCAAGACTTTTTAATGTTTTGTTGAGATGTTCATTCCAGCACCTTCCAACATATATTGATTTGTTCAATTTACAAACCAGTTTTTCTTTACCTCTTTGTATAAACCCTTCAGGTTGTTCCATATACAAAGTTTCCTTTAAATCACTATGGAGATAAGCAGATTTGACATCATACTGGTCCATGAATCACTTTTTCTCAACACCAATAGCTACAAGTAACCTTAGAGTATCGAAGACTGATACAGGCCCATCTACTTCTTCATAATGCACTCCTTTCTTTTGAGAAAAACCCTTTGCAACCAAGCGTGCTTTGAAACATTCTGTTTCACCTACTGTCTTCCATTTAAACACCCATTTGCATTTAATAACATTTGCATTTGGAGGTTTTACAACCAATGACCAGGTGTTGTGCTTCTTCAATGATTCTATCTCTTCATTCATTGCTCCCAACCATTGCACTGCTTCAGCAGAATTGATAGCCTCATTGAATGAAGATGGTTCCACTATATTATTAGTATGAACCATATGAGATTGTGGTTCTATATTATGATTTTTCTTTGATTTTATAGAACACCTTTCTCGAAGAATCATGCTGTGTTGCTTTTGCAGGTTTGCCTTATGTTTTGTAGAATTTCCCTTTGGTCGTCCTCTCTTCTTTACTTGAACAGTTGAATGTCTTTCACTCCGTTCACCTTTGTCTGAAGTTTCTTCTTCTTCTTCACTTTCTGTGTCTGGAAATCCTTTGAAATCTTCTTCCTCACTTGACAGATTTTCTTCAGAATTGATCATCACATTTTCTTCAGGATTACTGCCTGCAGTTCCATCACTGGAGTCAAAAGTGATAGTTTCTTCTCTATCCAATTGTTTGAAGCTGGAATCTTCATGTTTACTAATGTGTTCTGCTTCATAATTTACACTCTCTTTGAATACACAGTCACGTGACTCCACAACTTGTTGAGTATCTGGCATCCAAATCCTATAACCACGTCCATATATTGTGTATCCAACCAAAACTCCTTTCTTAGCCCTTGCTGTGAGTTTTGTGTGGCATTTCTGTTTAGGAATATGCACAAACACTTCACATCCTATTGCCCAAAGGTGAGCAACACTTGGCTTCCTTCCAACCCATAATTCATATGGAGTTTTAACTTCGTTATGATTGTTTGTGACTCTGTTCCTGATATATGCTGCAGTATATATCAGTTATGCCCAAGCTGCCTTAGGTAACCTACTACTGCTGATTTCACTTCTCACTAAATCCATCAGAGTTCTGTTGAATCTCTCTGTGATTCCATTTTGCTGTGGTGTGTAAATCATTGTCTTTTCATGTAAAATGCCATTACTCTCACAGAAGATATCCCAATTCTTTGAACAAAATTCAAGTCCATTATCTGTTCGAACTCGCTTTAAAGATTTGCCAGTTTGTTTTTCAACCTGGATCTTCCATGCTCTAAACTCAGCCAGTTCCCATTGTTTTAAGAAGTCTGATGAAAGCATATCTGCTAGCATCATCCACTATGCTAAGAACATATCTGTTGCCACCAAAGCATTTCACATCTATTGGTCCCATGAGATCTGCATGAACAAGATTCAAAATTATTCCATCATTTTTCAAATTGTTTGATGGATGTGTCACAAATGGCGATCGTGTAGGTTTTCCTGCTAAACAGTCATTACATGGTATAGGAGTTGTCAACTCACAGTTTAAACCATTTACAGACTGTGTTTTGACCATTTTCATAATCTGATTCTTGCTAACGTGCATTAGTCTTTGATGCCACAAATCCAATGTTTTTAACTTTCTATTTTCATAGTGTAATGAGCTTACTACACTCTTCTTTTAATTAGGTTCTGTTCTCACCACATACAAGCGATCCATATTCTCCGCTTTTAATAGTAAATTCCTACTGTCATCGTAAATGCAACATCCATTTTTATTAAAAACAACTTTCTTATTATTTTCAGTTAACTGCTTAACTGATAAAATTCCATGGCTAATGCCAGGCACCAAAAGAGTGTTTTTAATTTGTATGTCACTATTTGCAGAATTATTAACTACAATCTTTGCATTTACAGTACCTTTTCCAATTGTAGGTGTCATTGTGCCATTTGCTGTCACAACATTTTCAGTAGTCCACATTTTTACTAATCCAAGAAAAATACTTTTTCTCTGGAGACATGTGATGAGTAGCACCTGAGTCTATGACCCAGACATCGCTGTTCAATATAGCTGATCCACTTGTTGTCAATGCACTAAATGAGCTTTTACTGCTTGGACATACATTTGCAAAATGACCGATTTCTTTACAGATAAAGCATTTGCCTTTGCCATTTTTGCTTTTTGTATTCCTTTCTTAAAGTGTTTTCCATCTTCGCTGCTAGGCTTGACATCTTTGCAATTAGATTTGACGTCCATAATTTTTGTGTTTACTTTCTTTACATATAATGCAGACTGTTTCGTGCTTTTATTTTCTTGTCATCTTGAAGCTTCGGCAAGAAGACGCCTTTTCACTGTAGCACATGTAAACTCGCTTTCTGGTAGGTTACACAAAGATGTTACAACAGAATCCCATTCCTTGGAAAGTCTGCACAAAATCATCATAGCTAAATATGCATCTTCTATGGCGTTGCCAACACTAGCAAGATCTGCAACAGTTCTGTTTATCTGTCCCAAATATAATTCTATTGAATTATAATCACTCAGTTTCAACGAATACAATTTTTGCCTGAGTTGCACAATATGAAATTTGCAGTCACGTGGTGCATATAACCTTTCCACCTTGGTCCATGCTTCCTTAGCGTTCGTTAAATGCTAAATATGCATTTGCTGTTCGTCGGAAACAGCAAGTGGGATCTTTGCATAAGCTTTATTTTGTCTCAATGCGTAATTACGTTTTACAGTTGTATCTGCGTCGGCAGTAGGTTCTTCTTCACCTGGATCAACAACTGTCCATAAATCACTTTCCATCATTACCATTTTCATTTGGTAACTCCATGATGCGTAATATATACCATTCAATTTGGTTATAGTCGTAGAATGGTGATCAGACATTTTCAACTGATTCACGCAACTTTTGTCAGTCGTAACCTTCACGCTAAAAATCCTAAGCCAACTTTTTCGAATCGACACTACAACTTAACGATTGCGCAATCAATTTCACAGTTTATAACACTTCTGTGCTGTAACTGAGCCCATAACCAATGTTATTATTACTTAAATTTTAGCAGTTAACAGCGTAGAAACAGTAATGTACTAAAATAAACTGTAAAGAACGCGTTATTGCGAACAGCAATTCTTTATTACACGTTCAATGCGCAATGCAACATACAACAACATAGACCAGCGAGATTACAGATAATGCAAAGAATAATTTAACGTCTGTGCATTTCACTGATAATCTCTACAGAACCATTTACAGAAATTAAGAGGGTGGTAAGGGGGAGTGGGGCGGGGTTTCTGAAAACCAAATTTAGACAGTTTATTCTGTTGGTTTTAAAGTACACGTATGCAAAGTTCTGTCTATAGCGGATAAAACTGTGGGCACTTGTGAAGAACATTGACAAAAATTTAAGGGTGTGGAAAGGGGTTGAGGGGGAGTGGTTGGGTTTTAGCAAATCAAATGTATACAATATTTTTCTGTTTATACAAAGTACACATATGAAAAGTTCCATTGAAATCTGATAAAAAATGAGTGTTCATAAAGAATTAAGGGTTTAAAGGAGGAGAGTGTGAGATTTTTTTTTTTGTCAGAAACCTACTGCACACTTGCACCCAATAACTGACCAAATTTTCATCATAATCAGATTAATGGTATAGGAACGCATAGAAGATGAACATACAAACAAGCAAACATTCATTTTTATATATAAGATACGAGGCGTATTTTTTAAGTAAGTACCATTTTGTCACACCGTGGCTGCAGCACTACGGTCGGCGTTCCGCGCATGCGCACTGGGTACCTGCATCTCTTGCGTATGCACTGATGCCATTACAGTCTAATTCTTCCTTGTTTACGTTGTTCACTGAGTGTTTAAGATGCCTCCGATAATCGTGAGTCCCGCCAACTGTGAAGTACGGGCCTGTTATAAAATGTCTTTGTGCTAAATGCCTAAAACCGATCGATATTCATCGTGAGATCTGTGCAGTTTACGGACAAAACATTATGAGTGATGGAATGGTGAGAAAGTTGGTGAGAGCATTTAAAGATGGCCACACAAATGTGCATGGTGAAAAGCGGAGTGGGCGTCCTTCGGTCATTAATGAAAGTTTGGTGCAAAAAGTGGACAATAAGGTGAGAGAAAACAGACGCTTTACAATTTCCTCCTTGTGTGATGACTTTCCTAATGTTTCTCGTAGTGTTTTGTATGGCATTGTGACTGAGCACTTGAATTACCAAAAATTGTGCTCATGTTGGGTACCGAAAATGTTAACGGATGTGCACAAAACCAAACATTTAGGCAGTGCATTGACTTTCCTTGAGCGGTACCACAACGATGCTTATGATTTCTTAAGCCAAATTGTTACGGGCAATGAGACATGAGTGGCCTACGTCACTCCTGAATCAAAGCAACAGTCCATGGAATGGCGGCATTCAGATTCACCCAAAAAAGTGAAGTTCAAACAAACGATTTCTGCCTGGAAAATCAAGCACACAGTTTTTTGGGACAGAAATGGGGTATTGCTTGTGGAATTTCTGCCTCGTAATGAGACAATCAATGCAGCAGCTTATTGTGAGACATTGAACAATCTGCGCCGTTCAATCCAGAATAAAGATGTGGCATGTTGAGCAAGGGCATCATTTTGCTGCATGACAATGCCCGCCCACATGTGGCTAACCAGACCAAATATCTTATCACATCTTTTCGATGAGAAACTCTAAATCATCCTCCGTTCAGCCCTGATCTGGCGGCCCGGTGACTACCACCAGTTGCTGCACTTGAAGAAACACCTGGGTGGTCAGCTTTTTGAAGACGATAACGAAGTCAAAACAGTTGTAATGCAGTGGTTAACAAGTCAGGCAGCAGACTTCTATGAGGAGGGTTTTCAAAAACTGGTACTACGTTACGACAAGTGCCTCAATATTGAAGCGAATTATGTAGAAAAGTAGAGTAAGGTACAGGCTTTCATGTAAAAATAAAATTATTGAGATATATTTGTACGTCTTTTTTTATTTAAATTTCAAAACAGTACTTACTTAAAAAACATGACTCGTATCTAATATTACTTTTGCAAAAATCGGTTGTACATTTCAGTGTTTAATTTTTTTTTTAGTAACTTCTAATTTTTTTTCACTAAGATATGAAATCCCTCATCTGGAGTCTTTCAATCAAGAATGATATATAATTGCTATTAAAAAAATTCCAAATATTATGTAAGTTTTAAGCTAGCAGAAACTAGGCATCAAATTGGTTTGATTATAGATTGATTAATTGCTAGCAGTGCAGAAGAGCAGGGAGTAGTTCAGGGCACCCTCTTGCCCTTGGAAATGGCCCCTAAAGGTGGATGAATCAGAAATGATCAATGGCATGGGGATGCAGAAAGCAATGGGAAACCACTGCATTAAAGAACCAAAGGGTAGTTTCAAATATTGTTCTAGGAATTAGAAAGAACTTTTTAAAACTCCATGTGTGGAGCACAGCATTTTGTGGTAGCGAAACATGGACTTAGGAATACCTGAAAGAAATAAAATTGAGGCATTAGAAATGTGGTGCTATAGAAGAATGCTGAAAATTAAGTGGACAGACAAAGTAAGAATTGAACGAGTTTTGGAAATGATGGGTGAGGAAAGAAGTTTGTGGAAGAAGTTTACAGAAAGAAGAGACAGGCTGATTGGTCATATTTTGAGACATGCTGGTCTGGTTAATTTGCTGGTGGAGGGAACAGTTGAAAGTAAGTACTGTAGAGGAAGACAGACATTAGAATATATGAAGCAGATAATTGGGGACATGGGTTGTAAGGGGTATGTAGAGGTGAAGAGGTTCGCACAAGATAGGAAGGGTTGGAGGATTGCATCTCTCATGCCAAAAGCTAACAAAAAGTTCTACTCCAAACAGGCTACCCTCAATTAGAAATAAAAATTCCGCAAAATAATGTTTATATAAACAAAACAGAAAAGTTTGTTATCAACTATCACTTAGGTACAGATCACAATGATAACCTGAATACACCTGTTTAAGAATTATCCAGCTTTCACAAAATTTGATATCACCTACACCAACAGACAATATGTCATCCATTCAGTAGAAACACATGTGCCACACTCCTTATTCTACAACTGACAAAATATTCTATGCATGTTTTGTATGCTGCTAGATGCGGTTTCCAGCTATTTTAAAGATATGTGATACACAAAACATAAGTTTAGTCTTCTGCCATACCTTTCAAAACTGACTATCCTGAGGCTCTCTACAACACAACCTTAATGATTCTTGTTACTACCTATCAACACATTATGACAATTCCTACAAATGGTTCATCAAATTATGGCTAAATAAGTCATAGCCAGAATCTTAAATGGGAGGTAAAATTTCTGTTTTCCTTCAACCTCAACTTCAAGCATCAATGTTAACCCCATCTCTGTTATAAGATTATGACACATCTACATACATACTCCTGATCTTCTACTGAACCCCTGAAAAGGAAGGAAATGAGTGATAACAAACATTTCTATTTTGCTTAACAGGCAGAAAAAACAAATTTTGAGACCCAAGGTCATATCCATAGCAAGAGTGATAAATGGTCACATCATTAATGGAATCCTCTTCCACTAGTTCCATTTAACTGATAGACCTGTTTGGAACAAATATTAAAAGCTGTATTAAAATTCTAATGTTTATTTTTCTACAAAATCATTAATATAGCACTGTCAGGGATGTTCTAAATATATTGATAGAAGGGGATTTACTGATGATTCTTAGGAATAAATCTTATATGGCACTTAATGCAACAGTTTATTGTGTCCACAAAGTTCTTTATGTTATCTGACTTTACATGCCAACAGTAAAAACTAAGTGAGGTTTAATATTAACAAATAACTTATATCTATATACTAGGAAGAACTTGTTAAGTAAAGTAAATCCATCACTTAAAAGAGATGGAAGCAGGAGGCCAGTGATGAATACACAAAAAAAGAACACATTGTAAAATATTTCAGTATGTTACTTATTTATGCATATAAACAAGATACATGGTGAGGGGATCAGATTCAACTGTCCCCCTTATCGCATCTCATTTATATGCATGATTAAGTTTCATATTGAAATATTCTAGTTCAACATAAGGTATGTGTTCACCATCCTTCCTAGCTTTCATTATCTGAAAGCATTTTTCATTTCAGCATTTACCTAAACATGTATATTTCATTCATTTTAATCTGATCTTGTACCTCAATTGTTGTATCGTGTAATGAATAGCCATCTGAAATATCTTTTTTTAAAGTTTTTTTTTTTTTTTTTTTTTTTTTTTTTTTTTTTTTTTTTTTTTTTTGCGTCACAATCCTGCTGTCTTCTTTGGGTTTTGTTTTCTTTTAGGATCATTTCCTAATTACATTGTTTTCATCTTTGAATTACATTATTTAAAGTAATTAATTATTTTAATTTTATATTAAAATTTAAAACATTGATATGTTCTCTTTGTGCTTTCAGTTTGAATTTGCTTTTGATTTGGCACACTCTGCCATGAAATCAAAACTTCCTGATATCCATTACAAATATGCAATGATGTTAGAAGATGACGGGAAGTTTCAAGAAGCAGAGGAGGAATTTGTGAAGGCTGGAAAACCTAAAGAAGCTGTACTTATGTGAGTAATTTAAAAAAAAAATGCCCTCATTATTTTTTAAACTAACGGATGAAACCTGAAAGAATCTTGGAACTTCCAAAATTTTCAAAATATATTCTTTTTAATTATATCAGTAACATTACATATTAAATCACAAGAATAAGAAATTAATTCAAATTATTAAATGAGAATAATCTGATATTATCACTGAACTTGATTAAACTGTTTTATCAACATTTTTCTTTATTAAACATTAATCAAATCTTAAGTAATTTTAGCAGGCTAAATTATGGATGGTCTCCTGATATAATTCATGGTATACTTTTTTGTTGTAAAAGTAAATTTCTTAAAATATTAACCAAAATCTGGTATGAGTAGTGTTACAAACTGAAAAAAAAAAAATTTTTTTTTTTTCAGCTTTGTGAAAAAAAACATGAAAAAAAACCTAGCACCCGTGTTTTTTTTCTAAATTTTTTTTTTCAGAAAACAATATATTTGATAAATTATAGTTTTATTTAAGGAACTTCCATTTTACAAGTGTGTTTTAAGTCTTACTGAATCATATAATGTCTCACATAATGATTCATAAGTGTATCTATATAGGTAACATAATTTTATTCATCCTCTATGTCAGTAGCACATTCATTAGTACCAACACTAGTTCGATCGGTGTCGGAATTTTCTGTCTCTTCTTCTGTCTCCTCTAGATCCATAACTTCAGAAATAGTTAAATTTTCTTTTACTGGTTGTTCTTGTATTGTACGCAAAAGATTTTGAGATTGCAATTTTAAATTGTGAGCAAAGTACACACTGTGCATAAACACTGCACCGATAGTTCTGTATTACGGTCTTTTAAGTTTGAATTTAAATCTATTATCATACAAAATAGGAGCTTTACTTCTTTTCAATTGTTTGTTTACACCAACGGTTGCAAGGAAACAATTCATAATTAGGGACCGTGCACAAACTACTTGGCTCGGTCCAGAGGGAGGAGGGGTTAGCTGGAAGGCTACGCTGGGCTACGTGGGGAGGGGGGGGGGGGTGTTCCGAGCCCGGCCACGTAACTTTCCTTTCGTAACATTTTTCACAGTTAAAATGAGGAACTGAACTCACAACAGCATGTGAGTATTTATTTCCCTCAGTTAATTATATCCGTATGTAATTTACAATAGTCTGACAAGAGAAAACAGTACAAAATATCTTCTGGAATCAAAACGGAAGAAAGCTACGTGCTACGTGAGCAGGGGGGGGAGGGGGGTCAGGGGGGGGCAAAAGCCACGTAGGGCTACGTGGGGGAGGAGGGGGGTTCACAGGAGGCCAAAATGGAGCTATGTGGTTTATGCACGCTCCCTTACTGACAATTTAATGAATCAGTACCACTATACTCTGAGAGTTAACAAGTATACGAATATAAGGAAAGCCCAATAAGTAATAAAAAGAGGCAAAAAACTGTGGATAAATTTTAAATTCCTAATTTTTTAAAAGCTCTGTAGGTAATTTTGTAGGGCTGGCAGCACTATTTCAAATAGCAAGTATAATCCAAACAATGGGGAATGGGGATTCCATCTCGCGCAACCTAGTCTCTTCGGGAAATCCCCATTCATAAAGAAAATTTCAGTCAATTTTGCCAATATTTTCGTAATTTTTTTCCTACTGAACTAGAAAAATATAGTAGATTTTAAACTAATATAAGTACTTAGAATAAACTCTAAAACAGTCATTTTAAACGATAACTGCGTTACAAATTTGAGATTTAGTAGTTGTGAAAAACAACATGTTCCAGAAAAAAAAAGTTTTTTTTATTTCAAAGTTTTTTTTAATGTTTTTTTTCAAGCCAGAAAAAAAAACAGTTTTTTTACAACACTAGGTATGAACAAATTTTACTATGGAAATGCTTACCTAAATAGAGTTGTTTATATATGCATAAAAATTCAAGAAGTAAAAATGAATAGAATCTAAAACCATAGTGACAACTTTGAAAATATAATATTTATCACATAAATAATTCTCACTGCTCATTCATCAGGTGTTTTAGTTTTCAGATGATTTCATACAAGTTTGGCTTTCTTTTAAGAATTTTTTATTTATGTGTTGTAGTATAAACTTCATCATGTTGTATTCCTTTTTTATTGATAATTATTTAATTAATTATGAATGTTTTACTGTTCTGAACATGACTTTGAAGCTCATTACACTACTAGTAGTTTATTGTCCTCTACATATAAATAGCACTTGTCAGAGCAGCAGAACACTGTCCTGTCATGTAGCCATGTAAGTTTTTTGGTTGCTTTGGGGTTTAATGAACAAAGTTTTTTTTTCACAGTAACAGAGTTGGGTTATTTACCATGACTTTTTATTCTTCTGTCTTAATTCCTCTACACTGTAATAGATTCAAGTGTCTTCAGGTCACCAATCTAGTAAGCTATGCTAAATGAATTATGGAATCAATCAAGCCAAAGCCAAAGGACAGATACACGAGGTAGATAGAAGTACACATACATGTCGTCAATCACAGTTCACAAAAGGTTTTATTCCACTTCGCATACATTCACCAAAATCTATTCCCCAGGCATTATAGTTTTATCACCCAAGATATTATAGTTTTATCACCCAAGATAGCAAGTTCCATGTATAATAGGTGGAAAATAGGTGAGTTTATGCAATGCAATTCTGTTTTTCGCTCTCACAGGCTACCCAAAATTGTTGACCGTGGATTATATTCTCTCACAATACCACACAAACTGTACCTGATGTTCCACAAAAGGCAAGCTCACTCTCCACACACTGCTTCCCTCAGCGTCCAGGTGGATATATCGCTATGTTAACAGATTGCAGTACACATGTTCAAACTTGCGATCATCTTAGCACATCCTTCCCTACTGTATTCTTACACGCAACTGTCTTTCTTAACCACAGAGATATTCTTATAATATATCTGCGATCTCATGTGCCTACCAGCTTACAAAAACATGTAATTCTCACAGTGTCATTACACCCCTTCCAATGCAATGTGACGAAAACTGACGTTTATAAAGCCCCGAATTTCGTCACTAGAGACCACTCTACCTGACATCTTAACAACTACATATATCCCATACAAATATGACTTACAATTTACAAAATTGATATCTGTTGGCTGCTTGGTCACCCTTAAATCACTAGCAATTCATACATCTTAATCAAGAATACAAAGAGAAGTTTAAACAAACCTCAAATCAATCTTAAACCTACTATTTTCTATTAGGTCCTTTATACTAGTATAGAATTAAGTCACAATACAATACAATACATTAATTTTCCATTGACCCCAATATAAGAGACTGGCTCTGTGGGATGTGGAAAGTTGTCAATTTACAGATAAACAGTTTCATAACAAAATAATAAGTACACCACTAGATGTACAGTCATAGTCTACATGGTACATTAAACACTTCCATTACAAAATAATACATACACCAGAAGATGTACAGTCATAGCATATATGGTACATTAAAAAAAATCCATAGGAAAATAATACATACACCACAAGATGTACAGTCATAACATACATGGTACCGTAAACAATTACGTAACAAACTAAATACATACACCAGGAGATGTACAGTCATAGCATACATGGTAAATTAATTATGTGAACTATATTTATTGTTTGCAGATGACATAATGCTGTATAAAAGAATCAAAACGATAGAGGATTGTAAACAGTTGCAGGGTGATCTGGACAGGATATCTAATTGGGTTGGTAAACATGGAATGAAGATAAATGCAAAGAAGAGTCAGCTTATTAGATACACAAATAAAAAACAAAAGGTTAATTATGAATATAAGGTAGGGAAAGAATTGCTTGCTGAAGACTTGAAATGTAAATATCTTGGAATTACTTTTGATAACAAACTTAACTGGGCAGGACACATAGGACAGGTGGTAGGAAAAGGTTTCAAAGTTCTGCACTTGTTGGAGAGAGTGATGAGGGGATGTACGAGAGAAATCAAGGAATTGGGTTACAAAACTTTGGTCAGATCATTGCTCGAATATGGTAGTGTAGTATGGGACCCTCATTTTACATATCAAATACAGGAGTTGGAGAGGGTGCAAAAAAGGGCTGCTAGATTTGTTTCTGGAAATTATCGCAGAATCCAATCAGTGACAGATATGATAAACGAGCTGGAATGGGATTCATTGCAAGACAGGAGGAGGATGAGGAGGGTCATGGGTGTGTACAGGGCATATACTGGCGATGAGGCATGGAAAGATATTGCAATAGGTATGAAAAGTAGTGCATGGAAGGGAAAAGATGACCATGACCACAAGCTGGCACTCGATTTCAGGCACAAGGGTGTGGGAAGATTCTCTTTTTTAGGTAAGGGTGTCAGGGATTGGAATGAGTTACCTAGAGAAATGATGAATAATTTACCGAAAACTTTGAAAGAATTTAAAGATAAAATTTGTAGAGGGCAAATGTAGGTAGGTGCAGGATGGGGGGAAGATGGGTCTATAGGGAAATTGCCACTGGAGCGTGTGCTCCATTGCAATTAAATTAAATTAAATTAAATATTGGCAGTTATTTTTTAGATACCTTAGAAATAAATTCTTCGACAGAGTAGAAGGAGTTGTCAATTAAAAATTCTTTCAATTTTTTCCTGAATTTATTCTTATCATCTACTAGACATTTAATATGTGCTGGGAGCATATTGAAGATATGTATCCCTGAATATCGGACCCCTTTTTGAACAAATGACAATGACTTGTAAGTTTTGTGAAGATCATTTTTACTTCTAGTGCCATAATTGTGTATTTTACTATTTGTTTCAAACAAAGTATAATTTGTGACTACAAAGGACATTAATGTGTATATATACCCAGATGCTAATGTTAAAATCCTTAACTTCTTGAACAGCTCTCTACATGAAGTTCTATTGCTAACCCCACACATAATTCTTATTACACGCTTTTGGGCTCTGAACAGTTTGTCTCTATGGGTAGAATTGCCCCATAATATTATTCCATATGACAATAAGAAGTGAAAATAAGCAAAATAAACTAGCTGCCTCATATGGAGATCACCTAAAGCTGAAATTGTACGAATTGCAAACGTGGCTGCTCCCAATCGTTTTAGTAAGTCAGAAACATGTACTTTCCAATTTAAATTATGATCAATATACAAACCTAGAAATTTCACACTCTCTACCTCTTGAATGGACTGGCCAGCAAATTTTATGTCTATGTCAGGTGTTAATCTGTGTGATGTACTGAATTGCATATACTGAGTTTTATCAAAGTTTAAAGACAAGCCATTAGCTGTAAACCATTTATTAATCAGTTCAGAGACATAATTTGAAATATATTCTGTAGATAAATCTGGAGTGTTTTTAATTCCTATGTTTGTGTCATCTGCAAATTGGACAAATTTTGAGTTTTTAGATGAAACACAGGGTAGATGATTTATATATATTATAAACAATAGTGGCCCCAATATAGAACCGTGAGGTACTCCACATCTGATTAATTTCCACTCAGAAAACAGTGGACCTCTTAAGGCAGCCTTAAAATTCTCCATTGACACTTTCTGTTTTCTATTTAGAAGGTAAGAACTAAGCCATTTATTAACAATGCCATCTATACCATAATACTTAAATTTCTGTATCAGAATTTTATGATCTACTCAGTCAAATGCTTTAGATAAGTCACAAAAAATTCCCACAGGAATTAATTTATCATTTATTCCTTCTAAAATATTGTCAGTGAATGCAAATGTAGCTTGTTCTGTTGAATGACCCTTTTGAAAACCAAATTGTGATTTAGTTAGAATATTATTATTTTTTAGATGTTCATAAACTCTATTGTACATTGCTTTCTCAAAAACTTTGGAGAAGGCTGTTAGTAATGAAATTGGTCGGTAATTCGATACGGCTGCCTTATCTCCCTTTTTATAGAGTCATTTAACTACAGCATACTTAAGCCTTTCTGGAAAAGTACCCTCAAGTGAAGATATATTAAATAGATAACTTAGTATATTACTTAATTCTGTGGAGCACAATTTAATTAATCTGCTGGAAATCCCATCATAACCACTTGAGTATTTGCTCTTAAGGGATTTGATAATTTTTCTTATTTCTTCTGGTGTAGCTAATTTTATAGACATAGAGTTAAATTTTTCTTGGAAGCCTTTTTTGACAAAATCCATACTGTGTGTCACTGAGCTATTAGCAGTCAACTTATCAGCAACAGATAAAAAATGTTTATTAAAATTATCAGCAATTGAAAAATTAGATTCTACTGATTTTTCTTTGACAAAAATATCATTACTTGTTTGATTACTCTTTCCTGTTTCCTTTTTTTACAATGTCCCATATTGTCTTAATTTTATTTTCAGAATCATGAATTTTATGTTTGTAGTACATACTTTTAGATTCTTTAATAACCTTTTTCAGTATTTTGCAGTACTGTTTGTAATGTGTTTTAACATTAGCATTCTCACTGTTCCTAGAGGCAATATACAACTTCCTTTTATTAATGCATGATGTTATAATACCAATAATTATCCAAGGCTTTTGTTCTTTTTGAGAAGCACGACACTTTTTCAAGGGGAAGCAACTTTCAAAGAAATTTAATAAAATGTTACTAAAAATGTTGTATTTTTCATCCATACCTTGAGCACTGTAAACCTGTTCCCAGTTTGTGGTATTCAGGCACTTTCTAAAACAAGTAACTGACTCATCATTTATTACACGCTGAAGTTTAAAGACATTACTCTTAGTGCTAGTTCCTATTGAAGTGTTGATGGGTAATAACTGGGCATCGTGATCCGAAAGTCCATTGATGGATGGCTAGATGGTATAACTGAAATTTTGAGGTATCTAGGAAAACATTGTCTATAGCTGAGTGACTATTATTCATTATTCTAGTTGGAAAATTAACTACCTGAGAGGGCAAATGTAGGTAGGTGCAGGATAGGGGGAAGATGGGTGTGTAGGGAAATTTCCACCGGAGCCTGTGCTCCATTGCAATTAAATTAAATTAAATTAAATGAACTGACTAATGATTCTAACATGACTTTACAGGGCAAGTTATTTAGAAAATCTACATTAAAATCACCACATATGACTATGTTGACTTCTTTTCTGCTTAAAAAAGTTAATAAGAGTTCAAACTGGTTCATAAAAACAGAAAAGTTTCCCGATGGTGCTCTATATACTGTTACTATTATGAAAATTTCATTATTGAAACTTAGCTGTGTAGCACAGGCTTCAAAATGTTGGTCAACACAATATTTGCTAATACTTATATCCTCAAAACTATAACCATTTCTAACATAAGTCCTCCTTTCTCCAAGTTCATTCTACAATAATGAGAAGCTAAATTAAATTCAGTTACATTTGACATACCTATTCCTGAAGTTATATGGTGTTCAGACAAGCATAAAACATCAATTCTATTGATATCATTTAATTCATTTATGTGGACTAGCAATTCATCCACTTTATTTGTTAACCCTCTGATATTCTGATGTAATAAATTAATCCCTACACAATTTTTAATTTTGGTAATCTGAAAACTCATTATTGTTTAAACTAATTTCTTTTAAAACTCTCTGCCTAATACATGATCCTAATCTAAAAAAGGAGCTGCCCTAACACCATTAACAACAGGAATCTTTTCATGTGAATTTATGGCCCCAATTAATTGTTTTGCTATGAGATCTGAAAGAACCCACTTCCCTCTACTATTTAGGTGTAGGCCATGGCTAGTATAACCCCACCTATCAATAGCATCTACAGGTACCGAGCCCATGCCAGAGCCAATATCAGACATAAGATACCGTTCCAGTTCCAGATTCACTCGCCTCACAGCAGAGTTCATCTGTGGCTGATCATAGCGTCTCAAGACCGACATCACATTGACCCGAGTGTGGCCCGTTGCTTCTGCTATTTTCTCCAGGTCATCTCTGATACTATACCTATCATTCCTGCTCAAACTATTTCCTGCTCCTCCCACTATCACTACATGATCCTCATCTGTGAAATCCTTACACAAAGAGCCTATATCTTCTACTACCTGACCAAGACTAGCACTAGGTTTGAAGAAACTCATGACCTGGAAACGTGATCCTAATTTTTCCTGTACCAATGGCCCAACACCTCGTCCATGGCTACTACCTAGCAGCAAGACTTTCTTTTTCCCTAATCCCTGCCTACCACACTTAACTACACAGCTTTTCCTACAAGTCTGCTGCTTTTTACCTACACCTACAACTACAGAAGGCTCATCCCTGTCTAACTCTGGCAACAGGGCAAACCTATTTTGCACCCCAACAACAAAAGTATCAGAAGCCCTTCTTGTTCTAATTGCCCTTTTCCCTGTCACCAGTTCCCAACCATCTCTGTTTCCCTCCCTGCACAGCCTATCCAACTCCTTTCTAGCATCTATCAGTTCAGCCTCAAGGGCACTAATTCCTTACCTCCTGCTCCAATATCTTCCTACTTTTGAAACAATCTTTACAGAACCATGGGATAGCCTCCTCAATTTCCCCAACTTCGATGCCACTACAAATAGGTCCCCAATGAAACCATTTCTCACAACCTTCGCAAAAAATTCCAACCCTCAAAAATCTACGGCAATGTCAACATTTTTCACTCATGATTACAAGACACTAATAACAACAAAGTACACAATGCTAGAGAGAAAATTTGTTGTACTTAAGCTTACAAAAACAAAAACTGCTAAATTAATTCACAAGTAAGCTTTATCTAAATATATTTATGCTCTATAACAAAAATCTGAACTTAAGCCTAGCATTCAAATTTGTAAACAAACACAGAAAATAAACACGGAACAGACCAAAGCACTAAATTACAAATAAACTTTTTATGCACAAATAAAACACTCACCTCGCATTCGGGAGGACGGCGGTTCGAATCCCCGTCCGGGCATCCAGATTTGGGTTTTCCATGGTTTCCCCAAATCACTCCAGGTGAATGCCGGGATGCTTCCTTCAAAAAGGCCATGGCCGAATTCCTTCCCATTCCTTGCCCCATCCTTTCCCGTCTCTAAAGACCACGTTGTTAAAAAGGGACGTTAAACTGTTTTTTTTAAAAAAAAAAAAAAAAAAAAAAAAAAAAACCTCACAGTAGTGAAATGGATTAGAATTAAGAGATTAGAATTACTATTACAACAAAAACTAACTATTAACTATATTTATTTATAATTTAAATACACATGTTCGTGCGTTACGTGTTTCCGCAGTATTCCAGAGATCATTCACAATACTCCTGCAACAACTTGGTACTGATGCGCAATACATGCACTAACCACTCGTTCATCTCGTAGTTGCCTCGACTGCGCACTGACCAGTGCCGGCAGGTCAATCACTTGCTCACTGTTTACAAACAAACCCTTGTCACTGCAAACACTTGAAGACACCAATTGACATGAGTATACCTGTACTATCCTTTAGGTCCACTTTTTTTTTAACCCTAAGAGAATGTAGATAGTTCGCAGGTCCAACCTAGGCTTATAATAATGCAAGAGAAGTGTTCATAAGGAGGGTTTGATCATGCATAATTATACACTTTAAAACAGTGTTTGATCCCCCACAGAGGACATGTCAGTTTGAACTTCACAATATTCCTCCATTCATTAAACAACCCTAGGCTACATTTCTTTTTTTACATCATTAATCTGGCTTCCTTTCCTCCCTCTTTCTTTTTATGGGTATTTCTTGCTTCACCAAACAAAATTAACAGCCGTTTCTTTCTACGTCTCTTCCATCTTGCTTTCCTTAAGCTTTCTTCACTTATATCCCCAAACTTTCTCTACAGATACCATTCTTCTCATGCTGCATAGCATACCCTAGTCTGCAGTTTCTTGCTGTCTTTTATCCTATTCCACAGACCATATTACTTCTTTTACTACAGGCATTGGAAATAAGAGTCACCCGATTCATGACAGGCATATACAGCTGGAAGGAAAGCATAAGTGCGATGTTGGAGGAGTTAGGTTGGGAAGACCTGGAACACTGAGGGCATTGCTCTTGACAGAAGCTAATTGAGAAATTTATGACTGACTTATTTTGGAATAACAGCAAACAAAATTACTACCAGCAACATTTATATTTAGGAATGGCCTATAAAAAAAGATAAGAGAAATCAGGGCCAGAATCAATTCATTTTTGTACTCTTTTTTTCCCCCAAGTGATTAGGGAATGGAATTGGAAGGATTTACCGGGTGAGTAAACTTAAAACCCAACAGGAGTATTTCTCAATAAATCATTCCAGACATCCTGATCTGGATTTTCCATGGTTTTCCCAGATCATTCTTGGCAAATGCTGGGGTGGTTACTCAAAATAGCCCATGGGCATCTCCTGCCATATCCCATATATACCTTCCAAACTATTACACCTTTGGATAGGTGCAATGCAACCTCCACCACCCACTTTTAGTGAATTGTGGAGTAATAATAAGGACAATTTTGTTAGCCTCCTCAACTTTTTAGTTCTTAACTTCTTGCTCACAAGCATTGTTATTCTCCACAATTTCCCTTCTGTTCAATCTACAAGTTTCTTCTGAAATTCTCCTAGCTGTTTCTCGTTCACACCAGTGCTTCAAGCAGAACTCAATTCTGCCAAAATCCAGTCAATCTGCACTCCAAATGATTCCTGATTATCACCAAATGCTTTCAGACTGTTACCAAATACTTTTATTCTTAACTATCCTGTTTCTTATCTAATAATTTCATGTTTTGTCTCAGGTCCTTCTGTGTTTTACTCTCGCAAAACTTCTGGTCCTATCACATCTATCCCTGGTTCTTCATAATCTTCTTCAGCAACTTCTATCCAACACTTTATGTCTGTCAGGTCATCTACTTCTCATACCTCTTCTTTGTACCCTCCAAAGTTATTATTTTTAGCCAATGTTTCTTTTTTTTTGAAATTTTTCACTTAGGTGCAGTATCCTGCTTATTTGTGCCACTAGAATGTCTCCTTCTCATTCATCCACTGCATCTTCTATCCACTTACCTAATTGATCTTGATATTCTAGCAGTATGTCCATCTCTTTCCAAAGTTGGCGTAGCTCTTCTTTAAAGCAGCAATATCCTTCCATTTGTGTGGCCAAGTCGAGACCTTGCCAATCTCCAGTTCTGTCTCCCATCTCCATTCCTCTATTCTCTTGTTCCACTCATCAATTTCGTGACTCTTCAATATTTAAAAAAAAAAATATATAGATTTGGATTCTGGAGCGTAACCTTCAACTCATAATCATTGTATAATTCCCTAGGCTTCCCTTGAGCTGTTTCTTCAAACTAAACTTAAAATCTATTAACCTATTGATGACGTCATCTTCATATTTCACTCAGTCTCCTACCCCTTTTTCAGCTTTCAGTAAAAACTCTCTCAGGAAAACATAGGATTGTTCCACTCTCTTGCTGCCTGATTCATCTAACGTACTTAAAAACCCCCTTTTAATCAATAGAAGTCCCTCAGCAAATCTATCCTCCTTCACAATTTTTTGAAGAAAACATAATATGAGATGCTTATAAGACAACGATGAAATAATTCAAGTGTACAGCTACTAGACAAATGTAAACAAGTCCATTTTCTCCAACAAGGTATTGAAAATTCCCCCTATCATGAATATTTAAGCACAGTCGCACCCACCATAATCACACTCTCCCTAGAAGATATCATAAGGGATTCAAGAAAAAGACAACTCAATATAAACAAACCAGGACTCAGATTTGCTGAACCTATAAGGAAATAGTACATCTCAAAACATGGCAATTCAATATATACAAATGATTGACCGAGTGTGGTGGGTGAACGGTTAACGTTCTGGCCTCGCATTCGGGAGGACATGGGTCCGAATCCCCGTCCAGGCATCCAGATTGGGGTTTTCCATGGTTTTCCCAAATCACTCCAGGCGGATGCCGGGATGCTTCCTTCAAAAAAGCTATGGCTGAATTCCTTCCCGTTCCTTGTCCCCAGTCTTATCCTGCCTCTTAGCCATCGACGAGGCATAAAGCAATAATTAAAAAAAAAAAAAGATTGAACCATGACACTGATCTGCTGGATTTGTAAGAAATTATTGCATAAGGAAAACTTTTCTTAGTAAAAGAGAATATAGCATGCACCAGTTGAGCTACACTTACTGAAAAATAGTACATATACCATTTTAGGATGGTGCTTACTGAAAACATAAGCTTTAACATTGGTAGTTGTAGTGGCTCTCCTGGAATAGTGCTATGCAGGGTTCTATTCAATTGAGATCAGGTGACTGTGGTGGCCAAGACCAGAGTTCACTATTCACGCTCTTCAAACCACCTCAGTACAATTCTGACCTTTTTACATGGACAGCTATGCTGCTGAAAGATGCTTCCATTGGAAGTTAACCCTGGAAGTCAAGATGCATAAAAGGTTGCAGGTTATGAGCAATAATTTTCATTTGGTCCCCAGCTGGCATAGTGCCTCTGGTTACTACCATAGGTGTGATGGAAGCTCAAATGAATGTCCCCTATAACACAACAGTTCCAATATCAGCCTCTCTACAGTATTGTGCATGTTTCAAG
The DNA here is from genome assembly GCA_031002005.1 of Vandiemenella viatica. NCBI lineage: Eukaryota > Metazoa > Arthropoda > Insecta > Orthoptera > Morabidae > Vandiemenella > Vandiemenella viatica. Next base: position 235,027,564 of record CM061920.1, on the reverse strand, counting down.
GAGCTTTTCCATAGAGGACGGCAACAATTGGTCTGGTGTAGCAAAAAAATGATTCATTCCTCCAGGCAACACATTTTTGTTGATCCACAATCCAGTCTTGATGATCTTGTCCCCACTGCAATCATAATTGATGATTGTGTTGAGTCAACATGGAAACACTTGGGGGCCTTTCAAAAGTGTGTGCTTAATAGCGTGCTCCAAGACATTTGTTACTGCACCAGCATTGTACTCTGCTGCCAGACCTGTCACAGATCACCCTCAATCCTGCTTTTTAGAGCAGGTGAGCCTCCTATCACCACATTCTGTGATATGGTAAGGACGTTGTAAGATAAGAATGAGAACTTGCACAATTTCTGAGTGGGATTAATAACGTCTCTTGTACATAAACACTTAACTTGTATTATTTAAGACATGCATGGCCACCAGGTGGTAGGATCCTCTTGGGTGGGGGATAGGATAAAGCAGAAGGTTTAAACCAAGAGTACACAAAGTACAGTCACTGTTCCAAATTAACACTAGATTTAATTCCACTTAAAAGAAATGTCTCCACAGGAGTCACCAACCAAAATTATTTTATATTGGACTTCTTTACCGTCAGATTGAAATGCTGTTTGGAAGAAAAAAGAACACCCATAACACCCAGCCATGCAACTAGAATAACAGATCATTGCACTTAACAATGTGTTGGCTACATGTGGGTCATTACCAGTTATTGGCCACTCACCAACTGTCACCATTCCTCTCCCATGAGCCACTACTCAACTCAGCAGAGCCACCTATGGTGGTGCTTGGCATTACTGTGGTAATGCACAAGCGATACGAATATATACAAGTAGATACACCCCTGCTATGTCATCATAGCGTCCACCATCTCATCATCTACTCCTGGTTTCTCAGTCCTTCAACTACTTTTCACAGATGATCACTACAGCTTCAAACAAATAGCAAACCAGCCTCACTGTTTCTGAGATGCTCATTCGCAGGTGCAAAATCTTAACAATTTGCCTTTTGTCAAAGTCACTTATGTAAGCAGATTTCCCCATTTGCCACAGGTATCATCACTATAGTGACTCCTTTTGCATATTTACTACACTTTTATACTTTCCTTACCACATGATGTATGCATTACCTCACTAAACGACACTCAATTTCATGTTAGACAGTGGTCATAATGTTTTGGTTCATCAGTGTAGCATTAAGGCAGTTTACTAAATAATTAAATATGATATAGCTTTATTAAATGCTGCACAAAAACCAATGTGAAAATGATTTTTTCTGCAATGTTTGAATCATTTTATATAGGATGATACCAGTTTTTTGTGTTGATATGTTACTATATAGGACACATAGATCCACAATTGTAAGACAGAAATGAATCACCACTCATAATAGTGGTTGGAAGCTGCTGGCTCTGCAGTGTGTAATACTTTTCATCTATATAGAAAAACATGGCCAATGTTTTCTGGGATACAAAAGGGTTTATTTTTATAGATTACCTTCTAAGTGCTAAATCAGTAGTTAATTAATACTATGCTAGTTTAATGAACCAACTGGATGAAAAATTTAGTATAGGAGATTTGTATTAAAGAAGAATCATCAGAACAATGCACCTACCCACAGAAGTGCTTTTGAAATGGAAAAATTGAGGGGCCTGAAGAACAAATTATTGGATCATTCACAAGATTTGACTACTTATTTCCAAATCCAAAGAATTTGTGTCAGGAAAACATTTTGCTTCAAATGAAGAGGTGATTTCAGCTATAGATTGATATTTTTCAGAATTTGCCGAATTGTACTTCATGGATGAAATCCATTCATTGGAGAAATGTTGCACAAATTTCATTGAACTAAGAGTCAATATGCAATGAAGTCTTCATGGGTGTAATGCTGGATTAAGTTTTGAAAACTTGATATTTCGACTACTAGCTCTGCTGTCTTCCTCAGGTGTGAAGACATTGGTATAGGTCGGCTGACCAACAGAAATGGAGACAGCTCAGGTGCTGCACCTCCTTAAATACCATAAATGGCTCTGCATGTGCCTTACTCAGTGGCTGGCTGCCAGTGGGCATGAATGTAGATCTTCATTGCAGGTCATGGACACTAATATGGAGCCCACTATGGCAGCAGCTGGACAGAGGTACAATGCTGATTTTTGCCAAGGTTGGTTTCCATGCCTCACTAAGACATAGCTCATTGCCTCTACTGAAAGTATCAGTTAGTCAAGTTTTGATTGCTTCTTCAATTATTGATTCCCAAAAATGTTATTAAAGTCCACACTATGACCCTGGTTGTTTGCTCGGCGATGGCTGATTTGCTATATTGTCCTAGGCAGAGGTGGTGTTTATGTTCTTCATACCAGCTTTCTACAATGCGGATAGCCTGGCTGATGTAAGTCTTTCCACACTCACATGGAATGCTATAAATTCTGCAAGCTCTCAGGCCAAGATCATCCTTGATCAAATTGAGGTAGTAACTTTTTATTTCATGCTGTGTGTGGATTCTGTCAATTTTTTCGCGAGGTGTTTCCAGCAAATGGCAGAAAAGCCGTGGCCTTGAGTGTTTCTTCCTAATAAACTGGAATTATCACTGGCTTACATTCAGTTGCATTTTCTATCTGCCTCTCAATGTACCCATTTTGCGTGAAGACAGTTCTCCAATTCCTGTGGAAGGTTTTCTTTGTCAGCAATCGCTCTAGCCATATGCACTAGAATATTTAAAACAGTGTTGCACTGAACAGGATAGTGGAAACTTGTGGCTCCCATATACTAGTCCATATAGGTCAATTTTCTGTATACGTTATGTCCTAACATTCCATCTGGCTTTCTTTCAATTAAGATGTTGTGGAAAGGTAAGCAGCTGTCCTTTCCCATTGTGAACTTTATCGACTGGCCAATAATTTAAACAGAGATAGTGGGCATAGTGAGGCATGGAAATCAGGTTTGGCAAAAATTTAGAGAGTGCATTGCAGCTCTGTCCAGCTGCCGCCTTAGAGGTCTCCATATTTGTGTCCATGGGGTGCAACAAAGATCTACATGCATGCCCAATGGCAGCCAGCCACCGGGCACAGACCCAGCCATTTGGGGTATATAAGGAAGTGTGGCACCTGAACTAGTAAGCACCTTAGAATTTGGATAAATTCTCATTTTCTTAGTTTCAAGTACAAGGGAGGGAGAAAGCTTTCCTTTAAACATAAGGTTTCATTGCAAGTACAGGTAATGGGAGGAACATTTCATATAGAAGCTGATACCACAACCTAATTCATTAAATAAACCGATCTAAGAACTGCAAAGACACACAACACTTAACACAAGCTCTAAATAAACATTTTTTTAAAGTAAAGAAACTTTAAACTAACCTGGAATAGGGTAATCCATTATTATCCAATTTGAAAACAATAGACTCTTGTTACGTGAGCATTTCACTATTTCTGAACACTTTTAAATGAAGAGTCATTAGGTAACGTTCGGTGTGCACACACGTTCCGAGCCTAATGGCCCGTTTTTTCTATTTGTGAGCAAGGCATATGCCGAAATATTGTGTAGTTGTTTGCAGCATTAGTGTTCTCTCATCGCATCCGTCCACTTTGGTATGTGGTGGGTTAATTTCCCTTTCTTTTCTTATTTAAATGAAGTAAAGTAATTTTAAAATAATAATAATTCGAAAGAAAGTTAAATTCATTAAAATTCCATAGTTTTAGACAGTGTAAATAATGTAAATAAATTTTTAAACACTTTGATAAACACATTTTCACTTTCAACATTTTTTATCATATGTTCCCAGTAATTTCTCGATCTAAAAAGTAGATTTTCTAAAAGAACCAAAAATCTAATATTATATTTAAATTTTAGAACATTCCATGCAGTATAATAGATTTTATATATATTTTTAAGATTATTTCATCATTAAACACGCGTTGTTTCACTTGAGATTTATTTGTGAGTAAACCAAGCCACTTTCGTAAATAAAACTACTGTCAAAACACGTAACTAAATTCAAAGAAAATTCCGATAACTTTACTTTTTCGATATAAACAACAAAGAATAATTATTAACCATAAACCGATTTAACTTCTATACATTTCAAACCTAATCTTCATAGATTCATAACTTTGCTATCTAACCTCAGATATTGACAAAATGTACATCACTGGAATCAGGAATTAACGTAGAACACTTTGGAACTAATTTTACTGTGATAATTTGCAATCCAGCAAGATTACCAAAAATTGGCTTAAATTCAACAGAAAGATAGGGAGACCCCTATTACTGTCGGAGACTCTTTATCAATATGCTGTTTAAACTAAATTCATTTTTAAGCAAACTAATCATTCAAGAATTCTAATCAAACACTTTTTATATACCTTGAGGATGAGACTATGTACAGATAAAGTTTGAACACTTTCTATAATCACAATCATTTTTCACTATTTTGGGAAAGTAGGTGAATACCTGATGTCACGCGGATGGGATATATAAGCGGTACCTTGTAGAGGGGGTTGGTCTTTATGGTTTCGTCTTTTGGTCTTTACTCCAGGAACGCTATGTAAGGAGAATCTGTGCCAGTAGTTGTGGTGTGTTTTGGTTTGTAGCCGGAACTGGCTGATCCAGGCTAGGAATGTGTGTCAGCCATGATGATTTTCTTTGCAAATACCATGAACTTGTGAAATTTCAAAAAGTGGTTTTCGGTCGGTATTCTATTCTCTCCATAACATTGCAATTTTTGGAAATGTTTGTTTGATTGCCTGCTCAAATGCAAATTTTTAGAAATGTGACTTTGAAAATAAACTTCAAATTTTGATTCAAGTGAACTTTTGTGATTTCGTAGAAGACTGAAACCTTTTCTAAGTTTGTGGGTTAAACAAACTTGGTGGCGACCTTTAAGCACTTCAGTTGAGAATTCCAGGCAGGGTACATGGCCATTTAAAATTATTAACTTAAAGTCAGAGAACATTTTTCTTTTCAAGTGAACTTTCAGATAAGGTACTAAGCCTATACTCCGCCCCCAGTACTAGACTTTTCCCTTACAAACTGTCTCTGTTGGTCAACTGACCACAACAGATGTCTCCACATCTGTGGAAGACAGTAGAGCTAGTAGTTGAAATATTGTGTTTTCAAAACACAATCCAGTGGTACATCTGTGAATCATACACCAGGAAAGTCTCAATTTTTACAAGAGTCACTATGTCACAAATAAATGTAAGCTTAAATTAAAGAACACACTATATCATTACCAAGCTGAAAACTTTTGACCTTGACTTTGTATAATAGAAGAGTGTAGCTTAAGAGTAAGATACCTCCAACTGTGAGGTTGGTAAATGTGAATATACAGGTGCTATTTAGGAAAGCCATGAAATTTGTCATGGGGTTTACACATTTAGACGCCATTGGAGGAGCAATTTCACTAAGCATGGTCTACGAATAAATATTAAATTAGAGGTGATATTTATTTAGCTATAAAAGATTTATTAACCATCTTAATTTTATTGATTTCTTTGCTACATTTATGCTGCGTAAAATCTGTACTAATTTTCTTTGGCCATTCTGCTGATCTACAAGAGACAGATGGTTTTTTATTTCCCCCCCCCTCCTCTCTCTCTCACTAGAAGACTCAGCAGGCTATAAGTTGCAATCAAAATCTCTCAAAGTAATCATTTAGTTTTTTAGTTGTTAGCTAATGCTGAAAAGGTGCCCACTTCCAAATATGATGGAATGGGTCTGTGCCTTTTTTTCGTGGGAGGCTGATGTGGAGGTGTGTTGTTGTGTACATATTCAAGCCCCTTGCCATGTTTCTCATACATATGTTGCTAAGGTTTTATACCAAACTATTTTAAACTGTATTAGTTTTTATTTGTTTGTAACTTCATTTTTCCTTCATCTGTGATAATTGGTGCAATTATTTCCACTATCCTTTCATATTTTCTTTGCCTAAAATCATTTTCATTCTCATTATTATCATAATTATGTAAAGCAAAATTTAAAATCTTTGAAATTTCATTGAGACTTCCATTTTAACATACATGTTAATATTCATAACATTGCAATGAAATATTGTTTCACAGAAACCCTCCTCTGTGTGCACAGCAGTGTGAATGCCAAGTTGAGTAAACAGGGGAACTGCTTTCCTTTTTCTTGAAGCGATTCAGTCCATTTTTGTACCTTAATATCTTCGGTTGAATAATGGTACAAGTATCCAGTTTTTGTTATGCACAGATATTTTCAAGTTTAGTGAATCCATTAAATTTGGTTTCATTCCTTTCTTAAAGTAAATCTCATATGCAAGTTTCATGGATTTTTTCACTGAGAGACTAACTGACTATCATCAAAACTCTTAAGTACTTCCTGTAGTCTTAGAAAACTGAAATCTTGTGCATGGATACAGTTTTAGCCCCCTACCACCCCCCAAAAAAAAATCGAAAGACAGTTTAAAATGAGAGAATTTCCATATATCACTGACTGCAGTAGATAAGAAAGTCATGGGGAGTTATATGAAATGACGCAAGAGATATTCAACAGAAGAATACAGAACATAAACTATTTGGAATGTTGGATATAAAAACTTCACTAAAGAATAAGTTATTACTATTGTTATAGATCAGCTGCTCCTCCTATATTAATCACTGAAACAAAGGTTTTTTTGCATTTTCTTTAGTATTTCATAGTTTTCTAATTATTTCAATTTTTTTTTTTTTTTTTTTTTTTTTTTTGTTATACACAGGTACATTCATAACCAAGACTGGGATAACGCACAAAGAGTTGCAGAAAGTCATGACCCTGGATCTATTGTTGAAGTACTTCAAGAACAGGCTAAGGATGCCTTTACAAACAAAAATTTTACTCACTTTGAATCTTACCTACTACGTGCAGACTTGCCAGAACTAATAGTAAAATACTATCAGGTAACCTGTAGTTCATAGTATAACTAACTTTAATTTTTTACTAATTATTGTGTAAACTATTGTTGGTTTGAAGATTGTTTTGATGAGTGAGCCTTAGTAAAATATGTAAATTGCCCTTTCTCTATTCTGAAATGACTGCTTTTCTGCTAGACAGTGTTTGGTTTTGAGCAGATAGGCATTAATCTTTGCTGCTTTACCAGTGTATATTTATGGAGAGCTGAAAGAGTGTTTCAAGGGTTTAAATGTGTTTGAATTGACAGCCTCTAGAGTTTAACTACTTTGGTACTGTCAGATTACAGTAATCCTTATCTTGAAATATTATTTAAATTGAGTCTAGACACTTGCTGCTTACCACAGGACTGGAAAAGTGCAATAGTAGTACCGGTACATAAGGGAGGGGTGAGAAATAGAGTTGAGAATTACAGGCCAATCAGTTTGACATCAGTGGTAGGTAAATTAATGGAAAGATTGATATGCAACCACATCAGAAATATATGTGAGGAAGGTAATTGGTTTTCAAGCAGGCAACATGGTTTCAGGCAAGGATATTCATGCGAATCTCAGTTGGTGGGATATATGCAAGATATTTCAGATGAAATGGACAAGGGAGGCCAAATTGATAGTGTAGCACTAGATCTGTCTAAGGCGTTTGACAGAGTAAGCCATAAAATGGTAGTAAATAAGGTAAAAACCATTGGAGTGGATAAGAAAGTGATTTGCTGGGTAGAAGAATTTTTAAAAGGTAGAAAACAGAAAGTTAGGGTAGGAAATGTAGTATCAAAAGAAGTGGAAGTAAAAATGGGTGTGCCACAGGGTAGCGTATTGGGACCATTGCTATTCATTATTCTAATGAATAATTGTGTTGCCTGTTTACTATCTGAAATTAGATTGTTTGCAGATGACATAATGCTGTATAAAAGAATCAAAACGATAGAGGATTGTAAACAGTTGCAGGGTGATCTGGACAGGATATCTAATTGGGTTAGTAAACATGGAATGAAGATAAATACAAAGAAGAGTCAGCTTATTAGATACACAAATAAAAAACAAAAGGTTAATTATGAATATAAGGTGGGGAAAGAATTGCTTGCTGAAGACTTGAAATGCAAATATCTTGGAATTACTTTTGATAACAAACTTAACTGGGCAGGACACATAGGACAGGTGGTAGGAAAAGGTTTCAGAGTTCTGCACTTGTTGGAGAGAGTTATGAGGGGATGTACGAGAGAAGTCAAGGAATTGGGTTACAAAACTTTGGTCAGACCATTGCTCGAATATGGTAGTGTAGTATGGGACCCTCATTTTACGTATCAAATACAGGAGTTGGAGAGGGTGCAAAGAAGGGCTGCTAGATTTGTTTCTGGAAATTATCGCAGAATGCAATCAGTGACGGATATGGTAAAGGAGCTGGAATGGGATTCATTGCAAGACAGGAGGAGGATGAGGAGGGTCATGGGAGTGTACAGGGCATATACTGGTGATGAGGCATGGAAAGATATTGCAGTAGGTATGAAAAGTAGTGCATGGAAGGGAAAAGATGACCATGACCACAAGCTGGCACTCGATTTCAGGCACAAGGGTGTAGGAAGATTCTCTTTTTTAGGTAAGGGTGTCAGGGATTGGAATGAGTTACCAAGAGAAACGATGAATAATTTACCGAAAACTTTGAAGGAATTTAAAGAAAAAATTTGTAGAGGGCAAATGTAGGTGGGTGCAGGATAGGGGGAAGATAGCTGTGTAGGGAAATTGCCACCGGAGCCTGTGCTCCATTGCAATTAAATTAAAAAAAAAAAAAAAAAAAAAAAAAAAAAAAAAAAAAAACCTGTTCTTAGAGAAAAATTGATGGTATTAACCTAAATAAATCAAAATATATAAGAGACTTTTAAGTCCTTCAAATGAGTCTGTAACTAATGATACTTTGAAGGAAATCAAACTAAAGACAGTTTAGACTTATTAGGGATTTCAGGCAACCTATATTTTAGTTGTAAATTGGAGAACCACAAATTCATAGATACACTAAAGTATAACTAAATTAATGATATGGCTAATACTGGTATGTGCAACACAACAATAAGTATCCATTAATTGCAACTTAATTTTTATAGTAATGGACAGTAGATATTACACCCAGAAACATAGTTTTATATTTGGTATGAACCATCCATAAACTGGATTAGCAGTAGTAATTTTGTTGATGCTGTTTAGTGGGGTGCAATCCTACTTGTGGGTACCCATAACCAGTGAATCCGATTTCAAGTAAAGTTGAAATACAGTGTAAGACCTATTTGACCTTTTTATAAGGTTTTTAATTTAATAATTGCATACAGTTGTGATCACAATGAATAAGTTTGGTATGACGCTTTGTTGTTATTCTATACACAGTTAAGTAAGTTGATTGATTAGTTAATATAGTTCGTTATTGCCGTGGTCAGCAGGTGATGTAACCATGCCAATTATAAGTGGGAGGTATGAGTATAGTTAATAAAAATTAATTAAGCTCATTAACAACAAATTCTATCCAACACAATTTTATTGCTAAGCACATTAACACTCACGAACTGGTTGGCCACCACAAAATTTCAAGCTAAAGACTGATTGAAACTTCACCATCCAAAAGATTACAGAATTCTTAAAGGAAAAATTAGTAATTGTGTCTGCTTCCAATTAAGTTATTTCTTATCACAATCTAATGTTCACTGTTCATCTCTGTACACATCACACTCACTGTTCATGTCAAAACACAACAATTTCTCTTTATTCTGTATCAACGAACCGAAATTACGCTGTACCTTAGCTATAGTGGCCACTGGTCACACTACGTGAGCCGTACTCCACAACACTCCAGACACGACTGGTTTAAAACAATGTATTAGTCCATTTCTCAGGTACTACTTAAGAGTCGGCAAGAGGTAACTGTGATGTTACACTCCCTACCTACTGACTGTGATAATTGTTCAGGTTTTCTTTTCAGAAAAACTAAAGAATTACCATTGAAAACAAAACAAACAGAAAATTTCATATCACAATTCTAGATTAACATACATAATTGTGAACTTCCGGGTAGCCAGCCGACTAAACTAAATACCAAAGAACAACTGAACATACAGCTTGAAAGAGGAAAGAAACAAACAAAATTAGAAAACATAGTGATTACAGTTCTCGCACAGACTGGCAGTACACAAGAAAAATAATCCTGAAAAAAAAAAATATATATATATATACAACATGTAAATGACACTATTGCCTTTATTGCCAGCACTATAGGTGGAGTCCTCGGCTATTCACTATTGAGGTCAGTCACCTCTAGACTTCTGCTATCTCTGGAGGCATTTCACACACTCTACAATGCACTACACACAGTCTAGTGATGCTGCTGCTACTTGACTTCTGGCATTTCTCAGGCAAGGAAAAAAGCACAGGAAATGCAGATTTATTTTGCTGGCCTTAGTCAGAAAATCAAAGGTTTTCTCACTGAAGCGTTTAGGCAACAGGCATATGCCATTGATTTTAAAGGATAAATAAGGATAAAGGGTGTCCCCTATTTTTAACTGACTTCAAAAAAAGGAGGAGGTTCTCAATTCATCTGTATTTTTTTGTATATATGTTCAGCAATATGTTCGCCAATTTTGAACTGATTTAAATGAATTTTTTTTAGTGGATAGGATATACCTCCAAAGTGGTCCCATATGAATTTCATTGAGAAACTACCCCCTTCTACCCCTTAATTTTTATACAAATCCACATTTTTCATTTGATCTCGATGAAACTTTGGACATATATAGCCAAAAATAAACAGAAAAATACTGTCAACTTTTGGTTTAAAAATAGAACCCCTCTCCCCCTATTCACCCCATTAATTTTTTGCCAATTTTCTTTATTCAAAGCTACAGTCGACACCACTTACCTGATCTCCATTAAAGTTGGCAATTACATGTAGTTTTTCATGGAGAAGGTTTCTGACCAAAAAAAATAAAATAAAAAACCATCCCTCTCCCCTTTACACCCCTTAATTTTAAAGAAACCTATATTTCGTATCTGATTTTTATTGAACTTTGCCCATGTATACTTTAAAACAAAGAAAAAATCCTTTCAACATTTGGACTGCCAAGACTCAACCCCCTCCCTCCTTCCACCCCTTTAATTATTGTCAATGTTCTTCATAAAAAGCTACACTCAACACCGTTTGACCGATTATCATCTAAGTTGGCATATACATGAAATTTTTCATGGAGAATCTGACCAAAAAAATAAATAAATAAAAAACCACCCCTCTCCCCTTTACAACCCTTAATTTTTATACAAACCCACATTTTTTTATCCGATTTCGATGAAACTTTGGACATGTATAGACAAAATTAAAGAGAAAAATACTGACAACTTTTGGTTTGAAAAAACTGAAGCCCTCTCCCCCTATCCACCCCCTAAATTTTTACCAATGTTCTTTATACAAAGCTACACTCGACCTCATTTAACTGGTCTACATTAAAGTTGGCATATACATGTAATTTTTCATGGAGAAGGTTTCTGACCAAAAAAATTTAAATAAATAAATAAACCACCCCATGTCTCCCTTTACACCCCTTAATTTTATAGAAATCTACATTTCTTATCTGATTTTTATTGAACTTTGCCCATGTATACTTTAAAACAAAGAGAAAAATCCTGTCAACATTTGGTTCGCCAAATCTCAACCCCTTTCCCTCCTTCAACCCCATTAACTTTTGTCAATGTTCTTTATAAAAAGCTACAGTCGCGATCGTTTGACCGATTACCATGAAAGTTGGTGCTTATATGTATTTTTCACGAAGAAGGTGTCTGACCAAAAGATCTAAAAACCACCCCCTCTTCCCATTAAACCACTTAACTTGTATACACTACCACAGTATTTATCTGGTTTAGACAGAACTTAGCAAATTTTTACTATAAAACAAAGAGAGTTTGCAAAACCTGAACCCCTCTCCCCGTTTCCACCCCTTTTGATTTTTGTCAATTTCTTTTTAGAAAGCTACAGTCAACAACATTTGACTGATCTTTATGAAAGTTGGCACATATATGTGTAATTTTTTATGGATAAGGTTTCTGTATGTGGTATGTATTAATGCCCAGATGTTACATGTTTCAGTTTCAGCTTTAACAGATGTTATGATATGATCGAAACATAGCCTGGACCAAAATGTAAACTGACATTCCTTAGCACAACACCCAATTCACCATTGGTATATAAAGACAGAATTCTTTGATAGCAAGCGCTTTAATCCCTAAGCTACCAGAAAGTTCGCAAAATGGGAACTGCTGTGGCATATTTAAAATACAAAACAATCTATAAAACCATTAAAAATTTAAAAATAAAATAATTGTTTAAAAAAACATAAAAACCGCCTTCAAAAATAAGCACTAAAAATTGTAAAATAACTTTATTCCTTGCTTAGGAGAAAGTAAATTTAAATGGACAATATTTTACATTACTGTCATTGAAATTTTTACATTAATTAGTTATTTTTGGAGTCGGTGCCAGCGAAAGCAAGAAAAACAAAACGATAAAAACAATAATGAATAACAATAATACATAAAAAAAAATCATGTTAATGCTTACCTACAATTAATGGTAGAAACATGTTTCAACAAAACTGAAACATACAAATGATACACCGATATTATACTAACTGCAAATCGTTTACTGAATGATGCAGCCTACCAACTGAGACTTTAGCGCCAGAGATATGCATGGATGACCAATAAGGCCGAGCCACAGATTCAAATACTGTTAATTTGTTTCCCTAAGCTGTCTCCCGCATTAACACTATCTGCCTCACGACATGCTGTAAAATATTTGGAATTTTTGTTCGTACTCCCCGTTTTGCCTCTAACACTAAAAGAAGTTCAGTAATTCGATCTTCGTGATGTGACAGCTGGCACCGACTCCAAAAATAACTAATTAATGTAAAAATTTCAATGACAGTAATGTAAAATATTGTCCAATTAGATTTACTTTCTCCTAAGCAAGGAATAAAGTTATTTTAAAATTTTTAGTGCTTAATTTTGAAGACAGTTTTTATGTTTTTTTAAACAATTATTTTACTAACCATTGCAGAAGTAGGTAGATATCCTAATTCAACACATTTAGATGTAGGGCACATCTCTAACCCCAGTCACTTTATCTTCCCACTTCCACTTAATGGATTTCCTTTCAATCTTCTTCTTTTCTTGACATATCTGTGGTTCCTTATCTAGCCATTCACCCTCTCTCTGCTTCAATTTCCATTTGATTGATTTCCTATCAACCTCATTTTCTTCTTCAATGACTTCGGACTGTTTTATCTGTCCATAACCTTCACTATAGGATATGTAAGATCCATTTGAAGCTGTTCTTTTTTATTTCAACCGCTGTCTTTTTAAAATCTTAACTGTCAATACCAGAAAAAGATAGAACAATTTTAAGGTTAAATTTTACACTAACATGAACAAGGAGAATCATGTCAGTAACTCCTAAATGAGCTGAATTTTGAATAAAGTCATCATGAACTAAAGTACTGAAATTAAATCAGACTACAACTTATCAGTACTGCAGAAGAGTCGGGTAAACTGTAAGAAAAGGTTATATATATATAATTCAGAGAGAAGGGTGCTTTACCACTGGAATCCACCGGTTCCAGAACATTTCAGCTCAAGGTTTGCTGATACTATAAATAGGCAGCCCTCTTCTCCTTGTGTCTAGCAGTTTCATTCTAACAGTCATACCACACGGGTCGCTCAAGTTAGTTTCAAAAATGTAGTCACTGAAAGTTATCATCTCACCTCAGAAAAAGTTTCATGAACTATAATATTTGTTTCCATTGAAAAAGAAATGTAAAACAAAACTCAGTTACCGAAACTTTACTTACAATGACTTTTAAGTTAATACTAGGAGTGGTTAAACAATTCAAAATTAGCTCACTCTATTTTTGAGGTTACAAATCTAATTAAGTTTGCAGGAGTGAATACTTTTATACAGTGTTGTGCCAAGAAGAATAATCTGCATTCTCCTACATGATTTTGAATGTCCAATTCAGTCTTCAATGATCTTTCCAATGTGTGATCTGATACCAGTATTAAATTCACCAGCCTTTTAAGAATATATCAAATTAGTAACAACAGTGATTGTTTCCATTTAATTATATTTACCCATTATCTGCTGTGGTAATAATAGTAAACAGATTGGTGGCCAAACTATAGTATATGAACCTATCAGTAATATTAGCAACAATAACAGTCATGGTTCAAGTTAGTGAAGAACTGTTGCATTACCCACAGCAATGTTTTTTCATTACACTAGCCATAGATCCCATAGATACAAAATTATGTTTTATACATAATGGTCCTAATTAATCTCAGACTCCTTAAGCATGAAATTATATTTAATGTCATATACATGATATTAGTGGTAATTCTTGCAATGTGAGGAAATACAGGAAAAAGGCAACAAGTATAATTCAACACACCGAGGACTAACAAATTATTAGGAGAACAATTTCTGTAACTTTTCTCATTAAGTTGTTTGCATTTTACAACCAATTTCATTAACCAGTCAGTTGTTAAAAAATAAAAAGTCTGTTAGAAAATTAAAAAAATGCACAACCATTAAACAACAGGCACTGAAGCATTACAGTGATTAGCAACCTGTCACTCGAGACCATTACCAATTAATACATAGTGCTGCTAATTAGGTTTATAGATGTTTCATAGAAAATATGTCTTTCAGCATATTGTCTGATTTCCATCCCTACCAAAATTATATCTTTACTTGTGGGTACTTATTGTTGTTTCTACCCATGCTTCTTTCAAAGTGAAATTTATGTAATCTGAATTAATCGGTGTCATAAATTGTGATTTTTCCTTTTTTGTGTGTTTGTTATAGTAAAAAAAAAATCTGTTTGCATATTTAAATAAATATTATTTGTAGCCTTAAGCTACACAGAATTTTGATATTTTTTGACTCTCTGTGATAATACTTGGTACTAGAAAAAAAGTGTAAAGCATTTCTACACACAAGTGACCTCATGTGTGAAGCACTGGGCAAATTCTATTGTTTTATAAGTTTATAACGCAGAGCAGGAATTGTTTGTTGAAGGCTTAATGTTTAATCCAATTTAATGATAAGCTCTTGAGCTGGAGACTTTAAATAGGTTGTAGGGAGAGAAATCATGTAGCTACTGGAGAGAGTGTAATGGGATACAAAATCTTGGTCAAGCTATTATTTGACCATGGTGGTATGGTATTGGATCCAAATTATAGGTATTAAATGGAAAAGCTGAAGAGGGTACATAGGATGGAAACTGGTTTTGTGTGTGGAAATTACCATAGAACACAGTCAGGGAAAGACAATTGTTATAAAAATAAACAAAGACTTGCAGTTTTTACGTTACAGATATCTTGTGCTGAGCCAAGTCTGCACTCTACATTTGGTGTTCACTTCATTTGCTGATACATAATGGTTTATGTTAGTGTTATGGATCATTCATTAGATTTTTTTAAAAAAAATCTCGTGACTTGGCCATTATGCATTTCACAATTTTTACTGAATTGAAAGCCATATTATGTGTGATTTGTTCTTAGACTTGACAAATCTGAAAGATGTAGCGTTTTACCTTTTCATAAGATACAGAAAGAAATACAATTAATGTATTTATATATATAAAAGTTTTACTATCTAGTTTACTAAAACATTGCATGGATGGTTGTCAAGTAACCCAATCTTTCATTTTTTTTTTATCAATGACTGATATCACTTAAAGAAAACATTGTGTTTAGAAAGTGAAGTGAATACACATTGTAGAGTGTAGACCTGGCTCAGGACATGATCTATTTTTTTTTTTTTTTTTTTTTTTTTCCCCACTAAACAACTGTGTAATTTGGCCTATTTGTACAAGAATTATTTCTGTAGGATATCTTTTGTTTTTATAAGTTGATTGCTTATTCTGATTCATCACTCAACAGTAACAGTTCTATTTAAAAATCCTTGGATAAGGAAATTTGAGATTTAAAGTCTTATTAGTATACATGTGTATGATACCAACCATGCCCCAAGCACTTTGCAAACAATGGGTATGCAATAGTGTGTCCCTTATTTTTCAAAAATCAAAATTTTGTAATGCATAGGTCCTATTTTTTGCATTTTACCCTAAAACACTAACAAATAAATTTTTACGCAATTTGGATAAGAGTAACCTCTGCCGACTTGCACCGATTCATCTTTATATGAGTTACACGAGAGTAGTGGCACGCGCCCATGTTAATTGTGATTTACAGAGTATGGATGTAGATGTAGATGTAATTGTTACTGTCATTACAGTTTTTGAATATATATCATGTATTGTTTTGTTCTAATAGAAGGTTTTAGTGCTAGAAAGAGTATATTTCATTAGGAGAGGCAAGCTACAAAATTCCAGGTGTTCTATCAGTTTTATTTTTTATTATTCGTGAAGTAAAATTGACTATAAGTGAAAGCCCTGATATCGCTGTACATGAGTACCTGATATTTTGGAGAATATTATGGAGACAGTTGAATAAGAATGCAAGCAAATCTCTTGATGTTTATAAGCAAAGGGAAGAGGATTTGCAACATGAATTGGATAATGTTTATGGTATTGCACATGCTTACACCCTCGAAAGGATGTAAACAAAGTAGGGTAAAATCTTCTTGCAGAGAGAGAGAGAATAAGGAAAACCATGTTGCTTGATGTGTGTTTGTAAAATCAGTTGGAAAAAAGAAATGGAAAAAGAAATGAAAATATACGAAGATAAAAATATTTAAATATATGTGGCCTTGCAGGTAGTCAAGCTCTTCAGCATATTAAAATGTGTTCCTGCTAGCTGAAGAACACAGATACACATTTTCTAGTTCTGGAGATCATCAGGTAGAGCATTTAAAAAACCCATCTGAAATAATTCAATCAAGAACTGCTGCAAAGTGCAGAAGAAAAATATATCATAACTCCTAAATTAATAGCTGCTTTGGACAGTTGCCACTTAAGTGTAAGAGATTCAGTTTACATTCTTCGAGTTATCCTAGAGGCACTTGGACTTAGTATTGACAATTTTTCTTTAAAAAAAAGTCTTCCATTCAAAGAATGAGGACACAAATGAGGAAGGAATGAGCAGAAGCTATAATAACTGATTTTAAAATGGCATCAACAAAGTCATGACCAATCAGTGGAATGGCAAGTTTTTGCCTGGTCTGGGCATAAGATGTTCCAAAGAAGAACAATTGTCACTCTGTCTCATAATTACATTTTGTAATAGGGAATATCTTCTTGTGATAAACACCTAGATGAAGTTGTTCTGAATTCTCCGAGTAAGAGATAAATTGCAGATAATGAGCGGTGGCACAATAGCATCTAACATATGTCATCTCAATAGTGCCTCGGCACTTCTGGAGCAAATGTTGGAAATAAAGTTGTTACTTTTTGCATGGTGGCATCAAATTGATATAAGAACTCAGAAAAAACATTTCAATGATACACAAATTGGGCAGTTGTTATATTCCTATTTGGCTGAATTAAAAGACAACTACAGAAAACTAATTGAGTTATGTGTTATATTTTTGGATGGAGACAGTGGCAAAGAACTAAAAATAAGTTATCCTTGTACAGTGTATCAAGCGTGATAATTGGCAAGATCCATTTATTCACTCAAGATAGGTTTCCTAAGTTTTCAACTTAAATTAAGCAAGGAATGCAAAATGGTACATAATTGAGAAAGGGAGGGTACATCTGGCTTTGTGGAAAGGTGCACTCTTTTGATGGGAGAAATAAACCGGCTCTATTTTGTATGGTATGTAAAATTAACTGTCTTGTATGTATGTACATACTGTACATTATTTTGTATCTTTTCTAACTTGAGTAATCCTTACCAATATTTTGTTTTACGAAAAACCACAATAAATTTGTATCCGTGAAGAGCAAACATTTGTTTTCTCGATTGAAAATTTAAAGTAGTGTTCTTTAGGAAAGCGTTTCTTCAATTGAAGAAACTGCAGTTTTTGTACAGGCTAAAAGACAATTCTTTTATCTGAAAGAGCTGTAACTATAGGAGTGTCATAGTTTAATTATAGCTGATGAAGAATGGAAACAATTTTCATACAAAAACACTGAAAATTGTACCTGCACCGTAAAAAGGAGATCCTTAAAGGAAAATACCCCTCATAATTTTAATACTTCTGTCTTACTAAAAAATTAAGTATTATTTTTGCTGTCTGTATTTCATTGTTAACCCAGAATTATGTAAAATTTTAATGATGTAGTCATGTATCAAGCGGTAGTCAAAATAAGCATTTTTCTTAAACTTTCGGGTCTACTCGGCGCGGGTAACGTATCCTAAGACGATAAAATTTCTTATCTAAATAAGCTACAATGATTTAAAAAGAATTAGAGTGTATACATTTGAATATTAAAATATATATATATAATAACAATGAGCAGGAAAAAGCTTTAAGGCAATAAAATTAAGGAAGGATAGGGAAATATGACCCAACACTTACCACAGATGAAGGCGGCTGGGACGACGAACAAAAAACAAACACAAGAGAAGCACAATATTTCGGCCTACAGCAGCCTTAAACGTGCAGAAGGTGAAGCACCAGTCTGCCGTCTCATGTGTACACATGGACGGCGCCTGGTGCTTCACCTTCTGCACGTTTAAGGCTGCTGTAGGCCGAAATATTGCGCTTCTCTTGTGTTTGTTTTTTGTTCGTCGTCCCAGCCGCCTTCATCTGTGGTAAGTGTTGGGTCATATTTCCCTATCCTTCCTTAAAAATATATATATATTTATTTTTGCTCTTATAAGGTACACCCTAGTGTGCATCCTGGGTAGCAATGCCAATTGTTGTAGATTTAATTGCCACCCTAATTAAATTCCAAGTAACTTCCAAATTAAGCATAGTAAACTTAACTTAGTCCACAACCCGAAGGTTGGTTGGATCCTCCCGAAGGAGGCATACTAAGCCATTTTGTCAGAGGTAGGACGGCCAGTTCCTTTCCTCTGGGACCTACAGTTTAACGTGGAATCTGAACCACGGAGCGTCCTGGCATAGCTCATATGATTAAACACAACTCTCAAAATTCCTGCGCCTGCCGGGATTTGTGCACGGGGCAGGAGCAGCGAACATTTTGAAAGCAAGCGCCTTAGCCACTGAGCTACCAGAACGCTATTAAGCATAGTAACAAATTAAAATTTAATGTGTTAGTTAAGCTTGCTGATCTCTAAGCATAACAAAATTTGAGGCATTCAGTATCATCCAGAGAATGCCAAAATGTTAGTGTGGCCATTAGCTAAATACAGGTAAATTCATCAATGCTGGGTTTTTCTTATGATTTGGGGATGATACTATAAATGTGTACCAAATTACCTGTTTCTAAGACTATAGGGAGCACAGTGGAATTGTGATGATGGAGTGTTGTACATTTCAAACATTTTAATTTAACTATCATACAATGTATGCAGGGGAATGAATTAAAATTTAATACATTAGTTAAGTTAGTTAGCTCCATCTATTATGAAAAACTGGAGCATATAAAAATAATATCATAAGTAGCGATTTCATATTTGGGATAGGTAAGGGGCAAATATATAGAAATTCTACTGATTCAGATTTTCTTTTGTTGTGTACAACATTTTGTAAGCTACCTTACTCTTGTAAGTAACGAGAAATGGGGTTAACATTAATACACGGTACCGCAGCCTAAAACCTAATTCACAAAACGTTAAAGAAGAGTAAACAAACAGATAATAGCAGCAATAAATAAACAATTTTTAATAAGAAATCACTAGTAAACTTACCTAAATAAGTGTAATCCTTAACCATCCAAAAATCTAAATAAGCAAGTTTGGTTACGTGACCATATCACTAATATTCCACACTTTTCGCCACTGTAAAGCACTTTTGTAATAATAATTATGCCAAGGAGAATAAGATTCACTAATAACTTGTAGTTTCAGATAGATTTAAAGCAGTAAATATGATTTTTAAAACATTGAACCATGTGCCCATCTTAAATTTAAGATTATGACTTGGACAAGTAATTTTAGAGTTTAAAAAATATTTTTTATGCCACCAAATAATATTTCCACTAATATTTCTTAAGTTTCAAATAGCTGCCAGTCGTTCAATAAAAGATACACGTAATTTTAAAGTCGCAAATTTAAGACGCAAATGTGCTCACCTATAAAATAGAATTTTGAACCGGCAAACATATTTCAGTAACTAAAAACATTTGGAAAACACTTAAATAAATTAAAGAAAGGTTTTAAAAATAATATCCTGGCGAAATAAGTTGTAAATAAAAAATTAGCAAATTTGAGTAGAGTCGGAAAAACTCGGATTTTAGTAAAATTAATAACTTTTGATCCACTCAACCGATTTGAAAGATAATTAGCTCATTAGAATCAGCAGTTTGTTAAGAACATTTTTGCAATAGTTTAAACAAATAATAATAAACTGGACTAACCAACTCAAAATAACTGTACTATTCCACCAACTAAATAAATGTTTTACAACAATTTGGAGGCATTTAGAGCTAAAACCCACTGAACACAAAACACTTTTTAGAAAACACTCTACACTTTGTGATTTTCTGGAAGCCCTCTGATGACATGAAATTTTTGAACATCTGTTGTTTTCGGCAGTTAGATGCCATTCTGATAAAAGGAAATTCTGGTGCTGCCATGTTCATTTGATAGAAAATCTCAGTGGCGAACGGACGTATCAACCAAATATAGCACGTTGCGGCGCAGTGGCTCATGGGAGAGCTTAGTAGCCAGAAATAGATATGGCGCGTGTCAGGGAGGCCATCTTAGAAATTTGAACTTTCCCAGACATGTAGTCAGTCAATAAGAGGAATTTGAATTTTTAGTTCGGGGTTTGGCAGGTCTGTTCTGCTTCATTTCCTGTAATCTTTCGTGTGATGATTAGACTGATGCCTTAGCTAACTGCCATTTATGTACTTTGTGGAACTTTTAAGAATATATTGCTTTCATGACTTGAACTTCAACATCTTTCATTTCTAAATTAGTACCCTTCTTACATAGGGTTTATTTATGTAAGTGGCAGCTGTTTCTATTGTGCAGTTAGTAATTTTCCACAGGTTATTCACGCTTTCAGAACATTTCTTTGACTTTACCAGTATTTTGAAGGTGCAATAGTTTAGGTGATCAAGCCGATACACCCCCGGTATCCAGCTTGTCCCCTAAAAATTTCATCTTTGCATGACTACAGCAAGTGCTTAAAGAGGTATGATGATCATCAGTCAGCGAATAAGTGATTGAAATTTACACATGAATAACTTACAAACTAAGAACAGGAATGAAACAAAATTTCATGTGTTTACCAAGCATGCTGATATCTTTGCATACTGGTAATAGAGATTTGAGACATGTAGCATCATCCTGACTAAAGGTATTAAGGTATAAATGTGGCCCAAACTGCATTGAGAAAATTGTAAGTTATGCTAATGTTGACTCAGCCTGGCAGGCACATAAAGTTGCTGGTTTGGGACTCATTCGAAGACAGTGGATGGAGGAAAATGCTTCTACCAAGTTTAGTGGATGAATGAAAATGCTCAGTACTACCATTCAGGAGGATATTGGCTCAAATCCATGAGCATTTATTCAGATTTCACTTTTCCATGGTTTCCTGAAATCACTGGTTCTTTCAAAAGGACATGGTCAGTTTCTTCTTGTTTCTTGTACCCAGTCTTATCCAGCCTCTAATGACCTCAATGTTGATAAGGAAGAAACATGAATAAAAAAAAATAAAAAAAAATGAGACACTTCTGTTGATAGAGAAATAAGAAAGGACAGAGAAAGTAAACCCTTCATGCACATGCAGATGAAGGCAAAATGGCAGCCATGTACACAATAAGGTTAACACAATTTACCATATTTCTCAATGGAAACTTATGCAAGGAGATGATGATAGCGAGCAGCTTTAACACAGGGGTTTGGCATAACAATTTAATTAAACTGTCACCATTAATGTAGCCTAAGGATATTCAGTCATATGGTCACCAATCCTTTATTATAACCTCACAGGATGAAGGTAGGTTCTTTAAAAAATGTTCACTGTAGTCTTTCATAAAATTTTCAAGCTATATACTCTTGAGATTTTAGTACATCATATGGTAACCAATATTAAAACATTCTTTTCTGAAATAAACAATCGCAGGTTTAAACCCTGAGACAACCCGATGACTCCCTAACTAAATAAAGTTCAACTACATCGGGGTAAAATCACTCCTCCACTATATAACCTGATCTAAGATGGCTGCTCAGACTACGTAACTTCCTTCTTCTACACCACGCCTCATGCCAGATGGACAGTGCACGGACATAACTTTCTGGTGCGAATGGTTTCAAACAACTGACCCTTCCCTGGGTTCTGGGGCTCTATTTATAGAAGACGGGGTAGATTTTGTAACTATCAGGGAAAATGTGCAATATCTGAACTTATTTTTTCTCTGATCTTCATGCAACTTTTTGGGGAGGTAGCCCTTTACCTAAGTGTTAGTCAATTCCTTATGAATTTTTTTTCAATTCAGCCGTTTATTTGTAAAAAAATTATTAAGGTGGCAAAAACTAATATTTTCTCTCACTGCCACAGTATTTGAGCTATGATGTTAACTCCTGTTTTAAAATAATCTACTCATCCTCCATGATCTATTAGTATATAATCCAGCTTTTTTCCAATTTTCTATATTAGTGCAATCCCCAATTGTGTCTTAACTTAAAATTTCTTTATTTTATATCTCCAAAAGTATTAGTGTTACTCAGTTTAAATATGTATTAAATACTACAGGGTGTAATTTTCTATATAATAGTGAAGTTGTTTAACTATTAACTAGTCTCCTTTTCCCTTTAAAATATATTTTCACATCTCACGATCAGCTACTGCCATTTTTTCATAATTATTTTTCTTTCTCTTATTCTGGCCAAAATACTGCATGGAACTTTAAAAAACTCGTTCAGTGTGCCTTAAAAAAAAATACTTTTTTTTAAACATACTTTCCAGTCTGTATCTGGCTAAACTCCGCTGTGTGTAATTTATATTTCCTACTCAAAATCATCAATTTGAATTTCAATTTCAAAATCATCAATTCAGTACTATTTTATAACCCTGAAGTGTCATATGTTGTTTTCATCCCGATCACTTGCTGGACATGAAGGTAGCGTTTTCTATTCAAAAATAGGCAATTCTCTTTATAACATCAACATTGATAAATAGTTATCATCAAATTTTGGAGTTTACTACTTTTATTTGCCTAAAAATTGTTAGAAAATTGTTTTAAACATCCTTTATTGTTGGGTTGATATTAGCTCGCAACTCTTTAAACTAATTTCGATCATTTATTAGCAAAGTTTAGGTTATATGACAATGAGATGCCTGTCAAGTGGATTGTACATGCATACCCTGAGACTCATCACATTATTTGAAGTACCAGTGAGTCACCTTTCCATAAGTCTCATGACTTTACATGATTATGATTTGATGCCAAATTATCATCAGTCACATTCATCCTTTTCTGTTTGTAACTGTCTGCCTGCTCCTCTTGACCCCTGGTAAGAGATGGCTTCACTGTCCCTGTCAATTTGTAAATTATTATTATTTTATGCCGAAAAAAGTAAAAATATTTTTTTTGTTCTTTCTATGCACTATTAACAATTATTTGCCTTACAGCGGGCTGGAATGTGGGCAGATGCTCTCCGGATTTGTAGAGAATATCTTCCAACACATTTGGCAATACTGCAAGAAGAATATGAACGAGAAGTTGGAACAAAGGCGTCTATGGATGCAAGTAGCCTGATAGCACAAGCTCACGAATGGGAGCAAAACAGAGAATACAAAGCAGCAGTAGACTGCCTTCTTAAGGTATTCTTTTAATATTTTTACTACATTTGTTGAGTGCATCCATCAGTATTTACAGCTGAGAATATTTTATTTTTTTCAAGGTAAATTCTTCAAACACAAAAGATCAGAATATTCTATTGAAAGCATGGACTGAAGCAGCTGATCTGACAAGTAGATTCTTAGAAGACCATCAAGCAACAGAAGTAGCAAAAGTTCTTGGTAACATATTTTTGGTATATTTTTTTGTATAGCTGAGCAAAACTTCACTACATATTACACAACACAATAGACAAAGAGAAAAAAAGCTGCAATTGATACAAAAAATTGAAATATGTTTTGTTACCACACTATAATATTGTGTAAGCACCTTAGAATTTGGGTAAATTCTAGTTTTCTTAGCTACAGAGAATAAGGGAGGGAGTAAGCTTCCCAATAAACATTAAATTTTTCAGTTTACTATTACAGGATATGATAAAACCGTTTCATGCAGAAGTCGATACTGCAACCCAACTCAATAAACAAGCAGATTTAGAAACAGTAAAGCCACTTAACACACAATATAAGCTCTAAATAAACATTTTGTAATAATAAAGAACCTTTAAACTAAGCTGGAATAGGGTAATCCAATATTATCCAAGTTGTAAATAGTAGATCTTTGTTACGTGATAATTCCATTAATTTTAAACACTTTTTGATGCAGTAAAGTAGTTTTATAATAATAATAATCTGAAAGGAACTTAAATTCGCTAAAATTCCATAGTTTCAGACCATTTAAATAGAGTAAATAAAATTTAAAACATTTTGTTAAACACACTTTCACTTTCAACATTTTTATCCATATGTTTTCAATAATTTCCCGAGCTAAAAAGTAGATTTCCTGAAAGAACATAAAATCTAGTACAACATATCAAAATTTCAAAACATTCCATGCAGTATAACAGATTTTAAATAAATTTTAAAGTTATTTCGTCACTAATCACAACATGGTAGTATTCAAAATTTGTTGTGATTAAACCAAGCCACTTCCGTAAATAAAACCATGGTTGAAACACGTAATTAAATTCAAAGAAAATTCAGACAACTTCACTTTTTTGATATAAACAACACCTGAATAATTATTAAACATAAACCAAGTAACTGCTAAACTGATTTGTTAGACTCATAACTTTGCTATTACACCACCGATCTTAATAAAATTTACACTTCTGGAATCATAAATTAATGTAGAACACAATGACAACAATTTTAACATGATAATTTGCAGTTCAGCAGGGTCACCTAAAAAGTTGCATAAATTAGATAGATTTCGGGGGTTCACCAATTAATTTTCGGAAACTTTTTACCAATGCACCTGTAAACTAAATTCATTTATAAGAAAGCTTATCATTTGAGAATTTTCATTAAACACTTTTTATAAAGCTTGAAGTCCAGGTTACACACAGTTAATTTTAAAACACATTCTATAATTACACCTTTTCACACTATTTCTGGAAAGTCTCCATACACATAGATTATGCGGATGGGGGTATAAATGGTGACGTGGTAGCGAGGTCAGCATCTGTAACCCGGGAACGTAGTGCGTTGTGAACCTGCGCTGGTATGTTTCGTGTGTGAGTCGGTTAGACCAAGTAATAGCCGGAAATCGTTGAACTTTGAGGTGGCAGCATGGCTGACGTTTCACCATGTTGAATTTTCTGACCAGTGACTTACTTCAATAATGACTATGACCTTTTAAATTTTCAAATGGGGTTTGGTCGGTAAATTTCTTCCTCTTCATAATCTACAATCTTTTGGAAATGTTTGGTTCGATCGCCCACTCAACTGTAAATGCAAATTTTAAAAATGTGAGTTTGAAATAAATTCCAAAAGTTTTCTTCAAGTGGATTTTTATGTGCTATCATAGTGAACAGTAACCTTTCCTAAGCTTTTGGTTCAAATAAGCTTTGTGGCGACTGTTAAGCTTTAAAGTTGAATATCCAGGGATTTACATGGTCATTTCAAATTATTTAGTCAAATTTAACTGAACTTTCTAAAAGGTAACATTCAGTTAGGGTACTTGGGCCTGATACTACAATCCCGGCATCAGCTTTGGATCCTTACAGTTGTCTGCTATGGTGATGCTTTTTCTTTACATTCAACATAAATTTGACACAAATAATTTATTCTTAAGTAAAACTGTTTTAATTTTATCATCATTTTGTTTAAGGATGTATATATGAAAGTGAACATGTAGCTAAAGAAATGAAGTATGGTAGATTGTCAATAATTTCAACATGATGAGAATCTATTTGGCAGGCATGGAAGCTGTGAATTTGTGTAGGCTCTCAATACAATATTGTCCCATAGTCTCTCCTGCTTAGCAGATGACCAATTTATTTTGGAGGACTAGATGTATACCTGTTCCAACTGTCAAAAGGATTGCAGTCATTCATTTATTTACATATACATGACAAATGATAAAATTACAAATTTGTGATGTTGTCAAATAAATAATACTGTTTGTAGGGTTCTGACAACTGTTGCATGTAAGAAGGCGATCCAGGTCTTCTACTTCTCCACTTTCATACTTAGTGTCGTCTGTCACTACTAGAAGACTCCTTTTATGAAGGCTGGTCTCCTATAACATCATATTAGCAATCACTGTTCTCCACTCCCAAAGTATTAAATATTTCTTCATGGGCATGTCCTTTCAGATTTGAAAGTGGCTCATTTCATCAGGCTTTTTACGTCATGGACAGTAATACTCAGGATCTAGCAGCTATGGTAGGAAACTATACCCTTATTTCAATTAGTAATTTTGTGGATGGTGGCTGCAAATAGAATATTAGAGGTGCTCTTCTTGTTTCTGCTATTTAACATTCATAATTGTATGTTTCCTGTTGTGTGAAGGATTGACACAAACGTGAGAATTCAGCTACTTAACAAGTGTTGGTTTAGGCATTCAGTAAATACTCAGGCAGATTTGTACACTGCCATTTTTAAATGTCATAAATGAGCAGAAGCTTCCCGAATTGATAATGTGAATTTCTGAGACTCTGAACATCGTGCAGCAATACCAGCTATTCTTCTCAGCAATAATCTGCACCAGATGTTGTTTATATTGCAGATTTTCCAATTAATTTTAATTAATGTTGTTTCAAGAACAAAGTGTAGTATTGAGGAATTTAAGATTCAGTGGATGCTGCAGAGTTTTACTTCTATAGCAGATGTGGGGTTTCTACCTTATCTGTCTGTTGCATAGAAAAAATTAGCACAACTGTAGCTTATTGTGCTTAGGCATCAAGTTTTCTGTATTAAAATAATATCATAAGTATGGTTCATATCTTTTTAAAAAAATTGTCATACGCTCAATGTTTCATACATTTAATGTTTCTGCCAACGACCTTTAACTAAGCTACGCCACTGCACCACGTGGCATAAAATTCTGCCTCATAGTAGCGTTGTGCTCGCTCGATCAACTTGCTAAAGACTGGCCAGTGTCTACATTGCACCAAAATTACACGCCATTAAGTGTAGTGTCTGCTCAGATGGCTTGAAATGGCTGGCCACAAGGAAAATCTAGGGCTGCTATATATAGAAACACTGGTGGGAACACAGCATCTTCTGGTTTTCTACGAAAGTAATCTCATGATCTGATTGAATGTCGGGTCTCAAGCTTAAAGATTTCATCAGACTTATTACCTTGGCGACTTAAAATATCCCTGTAGATCTGAAATTTTGACAGTATTTAGGTTGATTAAAAATTGTTAATTTTGATCTTTATAAAAAAAATTTGTAGCTTCAATAGTTTGGCCAAACAAATTATTTCCTGAGATTCCCAAAACTTGTTAATAACTTTAACAATTTTATAGGTACAAAACTGAAATAACTTATATTTTACTTCTTATTTAATTCTCTTTCATTTGACACTAAGCAAGCCATGTTTACTATCTTCAAAAAAATTGAAATAAAACTTGTCAACAAAAATAGAATTTAACTAATTAATATTTCCTAAGCTATTAAAGCTATCAATGTGAAATTGGCTTTAAACGATTCTATGTATTCCAAAATGATTACTGAGAAAATTTGAGGTTGCTACCTATTTTCTTAGATTTTTATGAATTTTTTATAAAGTAGACAGTGCTTCAAGATGATGCAACATCAAATACTAGCTTGTTCAGATACTTTCTCAAAACTGTAAAAATCTGATTTCTAGCTTCAAATAACTTTCAAAATGATATGCAAAGCTATTCAATATAACTCGCAGTTCTGAGAACAAATTTTGTTACACAATTACAAAAATTTTAGTTTACCTTACAATTTTTTTCCTTCCTTCTTTTTGAGCTATAATGCTGAATTGAACCTTACTGATTGTATTTTCGTGTATTTTATATAGCATAAAAATTCATAACTATGCAATTTTCCTGGTTTTGGTCATATTATGATAATATTTATGGTCACATGGTCATATTTTGAGGTAAAATCTGGTAATTTTTAATAATGCCCGGGAATTCACTAGAAGTTATAGATGAGAAGAAATTAAGATAAATATCCACAATACTGTACTAATGTTATGCACTGGAGGAAAAAACAAAACTAATTGCCCTAAATTGGTCAGAATTCAGTAGTCAAGAATTAAAGATATGTATTATAGTAATTTTCTGAACGTTAATGTTCCACTGCCTTTTAATCTTGACAGTACCACAGCATGCATGTGTCGATCCGCTTCAATCAGTGTCTCACTGTTGCCAATAGTTTTGAAAATAATTCTCAGTCAGTGTTAAATCTGCAGTGGAACAGTGAGTACTACCATGCTGAGAAAAAATATATATCCTGAAAGTGCGGGGTTCGGAGAAGATTATTTTCGTAGAGATTAAACATTTATATTCAGTAAATTATGTGAAATTAAAGTGACTTAAAATTTAATTTACCAATGGTGCAGTGAGTTATGGTAGCAAATTATGTTGTCTACATGAAATTGACAATACTAGATAAATTAAATGATGTATAATTGTGCATGTTTTGATGTATAGTAAATTTAAATGTTTGGTCATATTTTGTCATTTTAGATCATATGTACCCTTTTTAAAGATAATATTTGCCTGCATATTTCCCTATTTTTTTGGTCATAAAGATCCGAACCCTAATCATAAGCCTTGAAGAGAAAAATGAATATTTTTCAAAACAGAAATTCAAGTAAATGTGAACCAGACCATTCTTATATTATATTATTATTATTGCCAAAAAGATAGAAAATTATGTTTTAAGTTAAAATAACTATGAGTGAGAGTCAAATTAAAACCTTGAAAGTGTAATATAAAATCAAAAGTGCACACCAGTGATCTGTAATTTGGTATGCCTGTTTGAAATAATGTGCCAGATGTCCCCACAGGTGGAAGCACAGTGAAGATGCACAAGTACCAGTGCAGGAACAGTATAAAAATGGCCACCCTCACTAGCAACATGCACCAAAGAAGAACAGCATTTGGTGATGAGATTTTTTGTGAAGTTGTAAAACCTGCAGTCATTTATTGCAGCAAGTGTGTGAATGGTGTAGGAAGTTCACAAATGGTATGACATCAGTAGCTGATGCTCCACGCCTGGGCCAGGCGCATCATGTTGTGACTCCCAAGACCCCAACAGCAGTGTTGGAAAACCACTGAATGACAGTTGTCGTAACTAAACGTTCATTGGGGTTATGCAACATTTCTATACGAACTTGATCGTGCTGGTTGGTACCTTTAGGGATGCTTGCATAGGTTCTTTATACGGTCGCCAATCCCTCATAATTACCCCAAGAGATAAAGGTTTATGGATTAAAACAGTTCTTGCATAAACAAAGTTTATATTCTTGAATTTTATGTAGTACAAGTTGAGGTACCAGAAAGATAAGGCATCAGAACTATGATCTCCTTGAATTAGATTGCAGGTTGGCGTCACTCACACTCACTGATTCACAATCTTTCAGAAAATTCCCCCAAAATTCAAAAGATCATCCTATGGCATCCCGGAATAGCATCAGAGTCCACTGTCCTGACCGTTAATGTGAAGTTTATAACAACTTGAAATTTTCTAAGCTCCCCGTTTCACCACTACTAAAAATCTTCAAAGTCCACAGCCTCATAGTTCGCTTCCCCTCACATAATTGTTCTCGCCTCGACTGCCCGCTTGAAAAACAGTTTGAAAAATATCTTTCTGACTCCTTGCACTGGTCGGCTTTACATTGGCTAGGTTTATCTATTGCTAAATTGCCATGGAACTCCGATGTATTCCCACGGGGAAACACTATTCTTTAGTGAATTAGAAAAAGCCCCCACTCCTGTGGAACACTGATTTTACTCGGATTTTCCCGAAATTTTACTATGTTATAGTTTAATTTATTCCAAATCTTTTTTGTCATGACAACTTTTCTCATAATTATTCTCGTTTAAGAGCTATTAATTTCTGAAAGTCACACATGGGAATGCTATCATATCTCAACACTAAAACTTGGTTTTTCTTACTTTAAACATCAAGTTACCTCTGAACTGTTATATGTTTGTTACTAACTGAATTTTTCTCTTTCGTTTAAGCATACTTTTATCTTTCTAGCTCTTATTTCTAAAAATATCGAGTTATTTTGATTTGAAATTTCTCCTTATATAAATTTTAAAAGCACACAAAAATACCTTAAAGTGATTGTAATTCTCTGCTTTCTTAGTTAAAATGAATGCAACAAAATTCATCATGACTGAAAAACAACCTTATTTAAATCTTAAGTCTTTTACAAAAATGTTTTAGAATTGATTTAAAAAGTGCTTTCATGGTTATAAAAGTTCTTTGTAATATAATTATATCAGATTTGCCCCCTTCTGAATGGTTTTAGCAATATAATGGACATATAACCAGGTTATGTTCTGAGATTAAAAGTACTTTACCATAGAACGTGATTATAAAAGTTATTCGCTATGCATTATATGTAACTCGCCTCTTGTTGAATGGTTTAGGTGAGATAATAGATATATAAAACAGTGTATGACACAGTGACAGCTCTAGACATACAGCACATCACATTATGCATGACATGCTCAGGTTTCATAAAGTGTTTGCATGTTGCATGCGATGGCAGCTGACTACAGAATTGAAACAGTGGCGTGTTCATGCGTGTGAAGAACATCTGTGGCACCTGGAACGTGACGTTGATGCCTTCCTTGTTCAAATTGTCATGAGAGACAAAACATGGGTCCATTACCATCACCTTGGTATGAAGAGAGTGAGCAAGAAGTTTAGAACACAGCCATCCACAGGAAAGGTTATGCTGACCCTCTTTTGGGATGAAAAAAGCATCCTCTTCGGGCACTACATGCCATTAGGGACCACTATCACCAGTAACACATACACAGACCTCCTCAAAAATCATCTTCAGCCTGCCATTAGGACAAAATGATGTGGATTGCTATCAACAGGTGTGCTTCTGCAACATGACAATGCATGGCCCCATACAGCTCGTGCAATGGTGTCAACAATCACAGACATGTGGTTTGAATGTCTGCCTTATCCACCATATTCGCCTGAGCTTTCCCCGAGTGATTTACATATGTTTGGACCCCTAAAAGAAGCACTTTCTGGGAAAAAATTTCAATCCAATAACAAGGTGTGCCAGGCAGTTTTTATTTGAATCACCCTCATACTGTATTGATGGCACTGGATATCAATACAACTAACGCCACATTATTGATAGCAAAGATAGTTCTTTCAGACAAAAACGTCATGGCTAAAAATATGAATAAATTTTAGGCCAATAAAGTTACAATTCAGTTTCAAAGTGGGCATAAATGGCAGAATATCAGCATAACATGGCAAGTAAAGTAAATACAGGGGGAAATAAAATATGTATGAGAGTAATAATAATAATAATAATAAATCATCATTATCTTTTTGAATGTTTCCAGTTTTGCAGGATAATTTAATTTATTTATTTTATTTTATTGTAATACAAGCTACTAAATGGACCTAAGGGGATAGATCATGAAGAAACAAGTCAGAGGATAATAGACGAAGACACCACAATAACTTGGTCAGAAGTCGAGCGAACTCTCCATAAAATGAAAAGTGGCAAGTCAGCAGGAGCCGACGAAGTTACAGCTGACATTATTAAAGCTGCCGGTCCACCAGGGATACAATGGCTGTATAGAGTCCTCAGAGCAATATAAAAATTATAACCAAATACTAAAAGACTGGACAAAAGGGGTGACAATTCCTATCTTCAAGAAAGGGAACAGAAGGAAAATTGAAAACTATAGAGGTTAATATATTTCTCTCGGGCTTCCAGCCGTGTTAATATATCATATTTGCGGGACGTTTCGAAGGCGTCCATCTCTGCCTCCATTCTCAACCAAATGTCAGTGTATAACTGTTCGTTTATTCAGCCGCTGCTACGGAAATGGTGGAAAACAAAAACCAACACAACGCGATTACGTCATCCGCTCTTCTGCTCGTTACATGCGCGAAACTGTTTCAGCATTTTAATCGCCGGGTTCCAGGCCGCACTGAGTTGATAACCAGTGTCCCTGTTCACTAATAAATCAGTTAATCTTATTTCTACAGCCTCTGTAATAACGCTGGCCCAAAAATCTTTGACCCGGGCTAAAATGGTTGTTTTTTCAAATTCAAAAGTGTGACCTTCTTGCACACTATGTTCGGCCACCGCAGATTTTTCTTCTTGGCCAAGACGAACATTTCTGGCGTGCTCTACACATCACTGCACAATGCATCGCTGCGTCTGTCCAATGTAGCCGCGGCCACATTCACATGGTATATAATATACACCAGGGGTTCGTAAACCTAGGTCATCTTTAACACTGCCGACCAAGTTACTAATTTTAGTGGGTGGTCTATAAATTGTCTTGACTCCGTGTTGTGATAGCAGTCTACCTATTTTGAAACTTAGGGCACCCACAAACGGCAGAAACGCAAGGCCCTTGGTATCACTCTGATCTCTCCGTCGATTTTCCTTCTGTTTAAACGCACGAGTAATCTGTCCCTGATTATAACCATTATTTAAAAACGTTTTCCGGAGATAGTCCAATTCACCAGCCAGGCTATGTTTGTCACAAATCCTTTGTGCTCTGTGTACCAAGGTAGTTAATACAGAGTTTCGTTGTGCCGGATGATGACAGCTGTTGGCATTTAAATATAAGTCGGTATGGGTAGGCTTCCGATACACAGTGTGTCCCAGCGAACCATCAGCACGTTTAATAACAAGCACATCAAGAAACGGCAGGCAACCGTCCTCCTCCAATTCCATTGTGAACTGAATATTTTCATGGATTGAATTGAGATGCGCAAGGAATTGGTCAAGACTGTTTCTGCCATGGGGCCAAATCACAAAGGTGTCATCGACATACCTATAAAAACACTTCGGCTGGATTTCAACGAAATTTTCCACGAAGCCACATGTTTCAGCGCGAACTATTGTTAACCTATCAGACAGAGAACTTGATCCTGCTACGTCATCTGTTTTATCGAAGGGCCTCAATTTTGCTCCGGTACCTAAATCTGTGCCTTATCGGGAGATTATCAGTGGTGTTGAAATTGCGGTTCGCACGCTACCTGCGGAAGAAGCGGAGGAGATAAGGCGTGAAACATGTCGGGTGCTTTGTAAAGGTAAATTGCCTAAATCAAACATCTCAAGTGAAGAGAGGCGTGCGCTTCGTGAGTTGAAGAAAGACGAAAATATTGTCATTCTTCCGGCAGACAAGGGTAACTGCACGGTGGTTTTAAGCAAGATGGACTATCATAGTAAAATTATGCAGCTTTTGGAGGACCAAGCATACAGGAAGATTAACCGTGACCCTACATCTAAGCTAACCAACTTGACTACGAAGTTGATCCGCTCCTTAGAACTACCAGAAGATGTGAAAAGACGACTCCAACCCCGTGCTCCTGTTCCTTCCAGGTTGTACGGTCTACCGAAAGTACATAAAGTAGGAGTACCTATGCGACCTATTGTAAGTACAATTGATAGCCCTACGTACTTTTTGGCTAAATATCTCAAAGATATTCTCAAACCATTCGTAGGGAAGGCTCATCGCAGTATTCGAAATTCCAGTGAGTTTGTGGAAATCTTAGACAACATGAAGTTAGATCCTGGTGATTTAATGGTGAGCTTCGATGTGGTCTCTCTTTTTACTCGTGTTCCCTTGGTCGACTCCTTAGACCTGTTAAGGAGGTATTTTGATCAAAAAATGATTGATATTTTCCACCATGTGTTGACAACCACTTATTTTAAGTTTGAAGGAGAATATTACGAACAAGTGGACGGTGTAGCAATGGGTTCGCCGTTGTCTCCTGTCATTGCTGATTTCTTCATGGAATTTTTTGAAGAAGAGGCACTAAACCACGCACCACTCCAGCTGAAGTGTTTTTATAGGTATGTCGATGACACCTTTGTGATTTGGCCCCATGGCAGAAACAGTCTTGACCAATTCCTTGCGCATCTCAATTCAATCCATGAAAATATTCAGTTCACAATGGAATTGGAGGAGGACGGTTGCCTGCCGTTTCTTGATGTGCTTGTTATTAAACGTGCTGATGGTTCGCTGGGACACACTGTGTATCGGAAGCCTACCCATACCGACTTATATTTAAATGCCAACAGCTGTCATCATCCGGCACAACGAAACTCTGTATTAACTACCTTGGTACACAGAGCACAAAGGATTTGTGACAAACATAGCCTGGCTGGTGAATTGGACTATCTCCGGAAAACGTTTTTAAATAATGGTTATAATCAGGGACAGATTACTCGTGCGTTTAAACAGAAGGAAAATCGATGGAGAGATCAGAGTGATACCAAGGGCCTTGCGTTTCTGCCGTTTGTGGGTGCCCTAAGTTTCAAAATAGGTAGACTGCTATCACAACACGGAGTCAAGACAATTTATAGACCACCCACTAAAATTATTAACTTGGTCGGCAGTGTTAAAGATGACCTAGGTTTACGAACCCCTGGTGTATATTATATACCATGTGAATGTGGCCGCGGCTACATTGGACAGACGCAGCGATGCATTGTGCAGCGATGTGTAGAGCACGCCAGAAATGTTCGTCTTGGCCAAGAAGAAAAATCTGCGGTGGCCGAACATAGTGTGCAAGAAGGTCACACTTTTGAATTTGAAAAAACAACCATTTTAGCCCGGGTCAAAGATTTTTGGGCCAGCGTTATTACAGAGGCTGTAGAAATAAGATTAACTGATTTATTAGTGAACAGGGACACTGGTTATCAACTCAGTGCGGCCTGGAACCCGGCGATTAAAATGCTGAAACAGTTTCGCGCATGTAACGAGCAGAAGAACGGATGACGTAATCGCGTTGTGTTGGTTTTTGTTTTCCACCGTTTCCGTAGCAGCGGCTGAATAAACGAACAGTTATACACTGACATTTGGTTGAGAATGGAGGCAGAGATGGACGCCTTCGAAACGTCCCGCAAATATGATATATTAACACGGCTGGAAGCCCGAGAGAAATATATTAATATTCAACGCCGTGAAAAATTACGATCCTACAACTATAGAGGTATTACCCTCCTATCCCACGGCCTCAAAAGATAGTTGAAGCTAGAGTACGAACAATATTAGAGCCCATCTTAGAAGAGGAATAACATGGATTAGGGCTGGAAGAAGCACAACAGATCTAATATTTGCCTTGAGAATGCTGGTAGAAAAATATTTGGAAAGAGGGAAAAACCTAATTATTGTGTTTATGGACCTATAAAAGGCATATGATAATGTTCCTAGATCAACTATCTGCAAAAGTCTAAGAAAACTTAAAATACCAGAGTACCTCATTAGAAAGATCCAAATAATGTACAATAACTGCAAGAGCTGAGTCAATGTTGGGGATGGTTAATCTGAATGGTTTAGTACAACCAAAGGAGTACAACAAGGAAGTGTCCTTTCACCTATTCTGTTCACAGCGGTGATGGATAACATCTTAAAAGAACTAAAGAGAGCATTGAATACAGATCTACAGGCGTTGGTGTTTGCAGATGATGTGGCAGTATGGGATGAAACTGAAGAAGGAATACAAAACAAACTGAAAATGTGAAATGATAAGTTTGAAGAATATGGAATGAAATTGAATAAAAAAAACTGTAGCACTAAAAATAATCCGTCATATAAAATTACAAGACCACCATGTTGAAGTTGTAGACCAATTCAGCTACCTGGGGAGCATAATTGCTAAAAACAGTAGAAGTGAGTTAGAAATAATGAATAGAGTAACCAAAGGAGCCAACTTCTACAATACCATGCGGGGCTTACCAAAAATTTGTTTGGAAAAAAGGATGGTGGGTAAAAGACCTGTGGGAAGACCAAGTAGATGATGGACAGACCAACTGAAGGAGGACGTAGAGAGAAGAGGCCGGAATTGGGAATACACCATGGACAGAGAAACTTTTCTGGATAAGAGGCAGTGGAAAACGATCGTCTATAACAACCAAGGCTCCTAAACCACTCCAGGGAAGCTGAAGATGGTCCCCAACGATAATAATGATGATGTAATACAGTGCTTTCTCCAGTGGCAGTTTCCCCACACAGCAATTTTTCCTGTTTCTTGTACTCACCTACTTTTGCCCTCTGTGGAATTTTAATTTTTGATTCTTTCAGCATTTTTGGCAAATGATTAAAATTTTGGTAATTTATTCCAATCCCTGACTTCTTTGCACACACAAGAAAATTTTACCACACCCTTATTTGTGAAATCACATCTCAGCTTGGGGTTAATGCCCACCACTCTTAATTCTTCCACCAACGTGTTTCCACACCTCATCACCGACATGTGGATACAACTTGTACTCTCCCAGCACTCCCTCTGTTTCCAAAGAATTCCATTCCAGCTCCTTTAACATATCAATTAAGTATAATTGTTTTCAGCTTCAACTTCCAGAGATCACTCCCACTCCAAATCTTGCATTTGATATCCAAAATGTGTATACCACACTACACCAGCAAATTCAAGCAACTGTCTGACTGAAGTTTGTAGCCCAATTCCCTCACTTTTCTGGTACATTCTCTCATCAATCTCTCCAATAAATTTATAATTATAAAACCTTTTCCTACCACCGGTCCGTGTAACTTACCCAATACAGTTTATTATCTAATATTGCGCTTATACAATTACTCTTCAATTACACAAACAATTCCTTCTTGCGAGGTACCCTTTTTTTAGTCGATAATTAAAGAAATCCTGGTTGGCCTTACCAATCCTTCCAGGTTCTTTTGCAATCTGTTCTATAACTGACAGCACGTTCTGGACAATATGTGTGGCCCCAGAATATCGTCTCTCCCGTTTTTTGCTATCACCTCGCAGATTAAATTTAGTTATATACTCTTGTCTATAAAATCAGCTACTATTTATTAACACATCTTAATCAATTCAAATAATTACACTTCTCCTTGATACATACATAAATCTCATATATCAATATGCTTCTCCTTGGCTAAAACAAAACATCACAATTACAGCCTGCCAACTTCAACATAACAAAACATATTATAAAAACTTAAATTTACCCATTTTTACACATACTACTACACTGTATGGCCTTGTATTAAAATAAATACATTCATATATTGCATAAGTTGTAAAATTATTACTATTAATATTATTATTATTTCTATGTCTGATGAAGTGGGACATCACATTCTCCATCCTATAATCATAATCCATCTTTAGTTTTTTTTCTGGCTACCTAATAAGCTGACTTTTCTGTGAATTAATCTTCAGCTCATGATGATTTATACAGCTAGATATTCTGTCCTAGTCACCATGTTGCTGTTCCCTCTTCACCTATTTTAATCCCATTACGTAACATTAAATCACCTGTAAACGACATGACTTCTGACTGAAAATTCTTAACACTGTCATTCATTAGAACAGCGGTTCCCAACCTTTATTGGTACACGACCCACTTTTAAGTAAAAAGAAATTTTGCGATCCACCTAATATGAGATTCTATCAGAATGAGAACTGTTGTATGACCTTGATATGGTATCGGCTATCTTATTCTATGAAAAGGCAAATTTTCATACAAAGGATATACTATCAACAAGAATTGATAACACACAAAACAACAAACATATTACAGACTGGGAGGCGGCTGCACAGACCATCACCTCATCAAGTTAAGGATTAGAAGTAACTTGATAAGCATATTAGAATGCAACTGATCTGCCAAGTAGCTTTTGGTGGAAACCGCATGCATACCCGATTTCAGTGGTTGATTGGTAGCCGAGTGCTGAAATTCCACGATTAGAAGTAACTTGATCAGCATATTAAAATGCAACTGGTCTGCCAAGTCGATTTTTTGTGGAAACCACCTACAGACCTGATTTTAGTGGTTGATTGGTACGTTTATCATTGCGTTTTACTGCACCCATATCTTTGAAAATATGGAAGACTGGGAGCAGGAAAAAACACCAGTAAACCACTAAAACGGAATTTGCAGGTGTTTTCCACCAAGATATGACTTGGCAAATCAGTGGCATTTTAATTTGTAAATCGAGTTTTAACTAATCCTGGAATTTCAGCCGTCAACTCAATGAGGTGATGCTTGTGCAGCCGCCTCCCGCTTTATTACAAAGATAATGAAAAATACGTTTGATTATTATAAAAACACAACTTTACAATCAATGAGATTTCTGGCTCTGGTGTTTACTGATGAGGGCATCGATATCAGGGTTAACACTGGTTAGCTTTAACCTTAAGTCACTTTCTGCACATAGTTTATTTCTGTACTTGTTTTTCAGAAACAATAAAGTAGGAAAAGCTCGTCCACACAAGTATGTCGTGTTGAACGGGAACAAGAACTTCGCAGCTAATTTAGAGATTTCTGGATTCTCTACTTGTACATTCATCTAGAAGGAAATTAAGGATTTTTCATAGAAAATTGTCTTTAGAGAAGAATCACAAGATAGCTCTATGAGCGAGTTTTCTTCACCTGTTGAGATTTTTAGGCCTTCCAAATATTCCTCTTCTAAAAGACTTCTTATCCAAAAGTAACCATCGTCAATTTTTGGAAAGTAGCCCCTAAAACAATTATTAATAAACGAATAGAACACATTTCACTTTTTAACACATAACAAATTTAAAATTCTTACGGGTACTTGAAATAAAAAAGAAATAATATTTGAATATAAATGAGGCCTACAACTAATTTACTGAAAAAAAAAATTCCTATGGGCAGAAGCCAAAGCTTCAAGGTGCTCTTTGATGACATTTGCAGTTTCGTCATTGATCTTTATTTCGTTTGATTCAAGGAAGTCATGCAAGACAGGAAATGCATCAAAACTATTTTCTTCTACTTTGCAGGTCCATCGTTCGAGTCTTTTAGTCATTGCATTGCCTTTGTCCTGGAAGTAAAACCTGTGGATATTCTTTCCATGCGTTGTCAGGTTCATTACAGTGATTTCATTGAAAATATCAGCCCAATATGCAAGACGTTTTAGCCAGTTCTTATCACAAACACATTCAATAAAGTATCTTATGGATTTATGGTCACTTTCGTCACGAAGTTCAAATAATCTCGACAGTACGTCTCAACAGCCATCGAACTTCACAGTGAAGGAGAAGTTGTTTGTGTTCACTGCCCATTTCATCACACAACACTCCAACCAATCTTTAATTTTTAGTCTGTGCTTTGATAAAGTTATCAGTTTTTCACAGTATAGTCCAAAGTTTTCTTTAGGCACTCATCCAAACCTTTTACTGCCAGAGCCTCTCGATGACACATTTTGACCAAACAATTTCATTTTTTTTAAAGTGTCAACGCATTTAAAAAATTTCCTCTCCCGTAGTTCTTGTAGGCAAAGACTTGCAAAACAACATTTCTTCTTCCATAGAAACGTTGAATTCAAAATGAAAAAAAGCTAAAAAATTTTGCTGACCAGCAATATCTGTGCTTTCATCAATTTGTAGTGAAAAATAATCACTTTGCTTCAGAGTTGAGATCATTGTTTCCTGGACCAAATTAGACATTTTATCATTTCTCCTTTTACTGTAGTGTTTGATAAAGGAATTTCACTTATTATTTTTAACATTTTTCCATCAAACAAAGTATTAGATATTGTTTTTTCTGCAGATAAAATAAGTTCATCACCTTCTGTGCAGGCAGCTCCCTGCTTTGCTATTAACAAGGTTAATTGGTAATACACAATGATTGTTTGTTTTGTTGGCCTGACACTGACTTTTCCATATAGATTTGGTTGAAAGATAATGTAGTTTTTTTTTATTTTGAGGAATTCAGTAGGCTTACCTGCGTACTCAGGATGCTTGGTTGACAAATGCGTTTCATGTTTTGATGGCTTCATGCTTTCATTGGACAAATTTTCACAACAACTGAGGTATTGGCTCTTCAGTACCAGAAAAAACAAACCTGTATTTCAAATAATCTGGGTTATACCTTCGCAAATACGTCTTTTGCTTTTTCACGCTGTCTGCTTTATAATTACAAATACTTGGTTGTGGTTCAGTAACATTTTCAAACTCATTATTATTAGCAGTGGAGGTTGAAGTTTCCTCACCATTTGGATACTCTCTTTTACGGCACAATCCAGTCCTCAGTCAACTTTCCATAATCACTTTAAATCTAATCTCAATTTTTTTTTCTGATGGCTTTACGCCTAATCAACGCCGTGGTCATTAGAGGTGGGATGGGACTGGGAACAAGGAAGAGAAAGGAATTCGGCCATGGCCTTTCGAAGGAAGCATCCCGGCATTCGCCTGGAGTAATTTGGGGAAATAATGGAAAACCCAAATCAGGATGACCGGAAGGGGATTAGAACCGGCGTCCTCCCGAATGCGAGACCAGAGCGTTAACCTATTCCCAATCAAAACAAAATGCAAACAATAACTCACTCTCTCAAGCAGAGAAAGATTGTCTCGATCAAAGACTTTGGTTTCGATTCAAGAAAATGACAATAAAGGAAAATTGCAGGTGGTATGCGCACGCACCTAAGCTCTAGAGCAGGCCGGCAGAGGGGGTGTTCAGGGGCTGTCATAACGATTGCACGATTGCTGCCGCTGCTATATCTCACAACGAGGTTATTGCTTAATACCGCTATACCGGCTGGCTGTTTAAGAAAACTTTTTTTTCTCTCACAAAGTTTAAATTGAAGGTAATAGCGTTCATGATTATTGCATTTGTATAATATCATGTTATATTTTTTAAATAGATGAAATAAAAGATATATTTTTTGTGTCAAAAACCTTGATTGTTCCACGACCCACCAAAACACACGCCGCGACCCACCGGTGGGTCACGACCCATAGGTTGGGAACTGCTGCATTAGAATAATAAACAGCAATGGTCCCAATATACTTCCCTATAGCACTCCCATTTTCCCTTCCACTTCCTGTAATACTCCATTTCATTAATTTTTGCTTTTTGCCCTTTTAAGAATTTTTCTACCCAGCACTCCAATACTTTTTACCTTGTTTACCATCATTTTATGACTGCTATAACAAAAAATTAGTGCTACACTGTCAATTTGACCTCCCCTATCCATTTCATTCATCTTCATCAAATAGCCCACACACTGACAGTAATGT